>JAWMRA010000001.1:80070606-80089782 GCA_035584735.1 Pseudotriccus pelzelni
TTGCAGCATCATGCTGAAGAAGACTGTGAATAAAGTTGGTGCAAGAACACAGCCTTGCTTCACACCATTGGTTATGGCAAAGGGCTCAGAAAGTGCATTGCCATATCTGACTTGGCCTCTCTGGCCCTCATGAAGCATGATTATCATTAATCAGGACTTAAAGGAATCACTGGAGTTAATTAGGAAGAAAGGTGCTTGTTATATGCCAGTCTGAGAGGAACATAAATAAAATGAAGTAATGACCTATGCCTGAAAGATACATTATATATAATCACGGAGGTCATATACTGTACCAGCACAATAGCACAAAGATTAATTTTCACTAGAAACTATTTCCATGTATTCCATCTGCTACAAAATGTTTTAATGCAATTTATTTCTATATATATGTGTGTTCCTTCAGAGAGGAAGACAGAATAATCACTAGTGTATAGGTTGCTTGTCTAAACATAGGAGGAGGATCAGATAGAGTGATTAACACTAAAATTATCTCAGATATAAATTACAAAGAAGACTCATGCAGGAGCTAAGCTTTCATGGCTTAAGTCATGTAAAAAAAGAAACTTTCCCAGGAAATAATCCCAGATACATGATAACCACTTCCAGCAGTACAGTATAATGGCTATGGTTTTTTCCTCCCATTATGTAGCTGTCATAAAAATGCCCTGAAGCAAGAAGATAAGATAACCAAAGGCATCCCCCGCCCACTCCTGCAAAAGCTGCCTTGAGATGGAAAAAACCATCAGGGCTGAATGGTGAAAATGCATAGGATGTAACTCCTAGTTAGGACTCCTTTTTAGGTTGGTTAGCTCTTTCTTCAAAATATTCTTTATCTTGTCAGTATTCTTGGTTATTCTCTCTGTATAGATGAATTTGCATTCAACTCCATAGAGTTTCAGACAGGCTACATATGACACAGAACTTTTGCATAAGCAGGCCTTGCAGCCTTGTGATTTAATGACGGACAGTCTGCCACTCAGGCAAGTATCTCAAATATTGACACTTTACTGATACAACACTTCGTGCTCTTTTAATAAAAAGTGCTGGCTGATGTTACAGCTAAGTCAGTGTACTGACTAGCTACTGCCAACCTATTGCTGTGAGAGTCTGGGTCAGATGATGCTCAGTGATGTCTTCCAACCACTTTTTTCTGCTCCTACAAGCAAAAAAGACCTCTTCTGCCCTCACCTCCCTTCATCTCTAATTCTTCTCTGGTCTGAACTTTCAGTGATTCCGTTTAGGGACTTGAGCCATACAAAATTATTATGACACAAAAAAGATAAGAAATCCACTTATGCCATTTGACTCCCTAAACTGTTCATCAACTGTTCAGGCAAAATTTTGTTCTGAAATAAAATATAAGGGAAAGGAGGAAATGTGTGGCCAGCATGAAGAGTGGACAGTGCCCGTTTCTGCAGCGGGTAGTCTTTAGGTTGCACAGCTCTACCATCAAATTGCATGCTAAGGGTTGAGGTTCTTTCGTCACCACAGCAATTTAGGAAAACACCCAACAGATGAAAATTTGCACTGATATGCTACACCAGCTTAATCAAGTTGCAGTGCTATACTCAATATCCTGTTAAAAACACTGATTAGCAGTACTGTTTGAAAAAAATAAAATATAAGAAAAATACCTCCTACTGACTGTTAAATGCCATAAAACTCTCATGTAATTTCTTTTTCTGAACAGTTGTAAGTTTAAAAAAAAATAAGAATAATAGATAGAGGCTATTTGTAAAAATGTTATATATATATTAGTGAGAATGAAATATTTGATTCATTATACTCTATGTCTTTGGTGAAAATAAATCTAAATTTAACATACAATCACAGAGGAGAAAGACACAAGTCTTTTGTTTTTCCTTTGCTTACTTTTTTTTGTCCTCAAATGTTAATCCTTTTGCTTTTAATTGTTTCAGTAACTATCAATATTCTGGTTTAGTGTCAGGAGCACTTTTATTGAAGATCTATTCAATTTGTTCAACATGGGAGAAGAATATAGAAAGATATTATCTCTGAAATGTGAACTAAGGTTAGCTATAATGTGGATTTATTTAAATCTCTTTAATACTTAATAAGTTTAGCACCTGACATGAGGTTAAGTTTTAGAATAATTCTATTTCTAGTTGGTATAAGGAAGAGGAAAATTAAAAATTGCAAGTTTACTAATATTCTGTGATTTGAAAAAAACCCATAATTTAGTTAGGTTCTAATTAACAAAAAAAAGATAGTTTTTAAAACTCTCTTCAACTAAATGTCAAGATATTACTCCTGTCATTGGATCTTGATTTTAATAATTTCTATGGCACTTTATAGCTTACCTCTTGCATGCCAGCATTCATAGTTGAACCATATGTTCACCCAGGTAAAGTTGGGTATGTATTGATATTTTCACAATATTTATCTAAAACACCTTGTAAAATTTATCTGCAAGAAATCTGAATTTCTTTGTAAAAGCATGTAAGTCAAAACTCTCACCTTTCTGAATAACTGTGTGCAGAAAAATATTAATTTAGGCCCAAAATAGCGGCATGCTTGAATAGGTGCATAATTAAACTTTGTGCGTAGCTTAACTTGTCAGTGACACTTAGCATTTTCTTAAGTCAGGTACACGTTCAGAAGAAAACTGAAGTACTGTGAATAAGAATAAAAACCCAAAGAAGTCCTGAATTTTATAGACAGTTTATGTTGGTCTTCAACATGTTTTCAGTAGACACTTATAGGTATGCCACATGTACATAGATGTACGTGTACAAAACCCCTGCTAAAACCTGTCATTTTTTACTCATAGTGTTGTCCATTACTTTGGAATAAAAGATATATGTATGTGTATATAACAAAGACGATAAAATGAAGCAAGCAATTTTGTATTCTAAACAGCTCTGATGTATGAGAAATATGCATGAAACATATACTAATATGTTCTAGATCTACAAATATGAATTATATGTACTCTAACAATGTTGATTTTGTTTTCACATAGTCTAGCTTTGCATAGGTCTGTGTCCGCATAAAGGTCCCATGCCTCTTTTAATCTGTAAGGTCTTAAGGTTATTTTTTCAAATTTAAGATTCACAATTTAAAATGTTAAGAACATGTTACATCTAATAATCAGTAATTTAGGCCAATATCAATACCTAAGATATAGATAAATTATGTATAAATAAAATAAAACCTTAAGTTACCTACAGAAGTGTTAATTCAGAAATTATTTTCTTTTTTTTTTTTCACAATACCAACAGGAATTCAAATCAAATTTTTATTTCATATGTAACTAATTAAGTTGTGACCTGTGGATGAAAACACCAACTCTAATGATCTCTATAAAAGAGAAAATAATATGGATGAGTTGGATATCTTTGTTGAAAACAAACTTTCTTTTATTATGATTGTTCATCTATATATTGTTCAGCAAACTTTATGCATTCAAGCTGAAGATAACAATTATGTCATTAAACTTAACTTTATTCTATTTTATTCTAAGTTGGTTTCTTTCTTTGTTTGTTTATTTGTTTTTTAGTCTTTATACTCCACCAAACTACTTCTGTATTTTCTAAGGAAAAAAATTAAGAAAAGGTTTCCCAGTAGTCCTATCTGGAAATTAATATGGTGAAACAGAGCTTAGGGTATAGAGCAAGTTAATTCCTTGTATGAAACAGATTAGGTAACCACAGAAAATAAAGGTGTATAATAAATAATAGTACTCATCATCATCATAAAAATTACATCTTGAAATGTAGTAAGAATATATTGTCTTTGCTGTACAGCAGACATTATTCCATGTATTTTTAATTGTTTTTACCATCTCCAGTTAAGTGAAAAAGCTTTTTCAAAGTTTTGAAATACTAGTTAGTTTCTTTACAAATAAAATAGTCATTACAGAAGGGAACACAGCAGCAAGGAAACTGGGAAAATCAATTTGAGAGGCAAATCCTTTTTGTACATTTCCTGGTGTCCGAATCTTTTTTTAATGCAATTTGCTAGAGGAAAATTAGTACCCTGGCTAAACACTGCTTCCTAGTTTTTCTCTTTTTCACAGTTATTTTAAAAATCACAAACAGGGCTCTCTCCACAATTTTTAAGCTCTTATATCTCACAGGAAGTGAGATATAAACCACAGAAAAGGCTTTCTACCTTTTCCTTCCTGAGACCATGACTTTATAATAATCTAAAAGTAACGAAGTTATGAAATTTTTACATTTTATTCCAATGACCAGGGAGAAAGTATGAAACATCATTGCGTACTGCTTTTTCAAAAGGAATTTTTAAAAAATGCAAATTGCAAGACCACTGCCCCAATTTCAGGTGATGTGATATGTTACTTCATTTTATTTGCTATTTACAGAGCTGTTAAGTCATTCACAGGCTTACATAATGCATTCATATCCTAGTGTTTACTTGGCCAGAACAGAGATGTGAAAAGACGCATTTACTACTCAGCTGTCAGGGAAAAAGCTGCTTCACAGGGAGGGCAATCACTCTTTACCAGCAGGACCTACCCAGGAAGCTATAAACACAACCTTCAACTTTTCAGTTTCCTGAAGTAAAGCAGGAGTCCCAAATCAACCAGTCCTCCAGTTTCTTTATTCTACATCAGCTTTTAGTTGTTTCTGCTCACTCCAGGAAAAAGGAAAGGGGGAAGATGGTGCTGTTTGTAAATCGGTTCTATGTATTCTGCTGAGAAGTTTGAATAGACTGCTGGTTTATAATAACAGTCGTGGTTTGGAGGTTCTCAGTGCTTGGAATTTCATTCTGCTAAGCACTGCAGAAAGATACAGGCAAAGAGCACAGAGCCCTACCCCAAGGAGCTTGCTCACTAAAAGGCATGCCTTCCCTCTCCCTCCCTCCCCCATTAGACAAGTAAGCAAGTTAAAAACAATAGCTAATATTTACTAATATCTTAGTAAATAATACAGCAGCAGTGGTAAAGCAAGTAACTTACAGCAGCAAGCAGAGCTCCCATCCTGTCTTCCCCATCTTACCAAATACAAACTCTCTATGCATTTTATAAAATTTGTGTTTACCTTCATTCCATTTATGTTATGTCATTAATCCCCAGATGAGCTGAGGACTTCTCTGAGGGAAAACTTTATTCAGGAAATAAACAGGTCATTCTGTTGCTGTCTTAATGATATATTCTGATTGGCTTCTTTGATAACTAATACAAACTGTGGGAAACTAAATAAAGCTGGGATGTCACTTCCTGAGAACAAATGAATAGTTCAGACTAAAAGAAGGACAATTTGAGTGATTTCTTCCATAAGACACAAAATTTAATGGGCAAACATCTGGTTCTCACTCCATTGGTCTATTTTTAATTATGAAAGCTTTTGGTGTGCTGAGGGAAATTCATGCAGTATCAGCTATTCCAGATCTAATCTGTCCAGGAAAGAAAATAACTCAAGGGTCTTAAAATGCCCATGACACCTCAGTGCAGAGACATGAACATATTGACCCAAACCAGAGATGGTGGTTGATAGCTTCAGTAGTAGTTAAACTTCCATCTGTGCCCAGCTAGTTAAACAAAAGTTTAAAAAGTTAAGGAGGTGATGATTAACTCCTTGCACTTCAGTAATACTAGAGTCTTACATTAAATATAAAATTTTACAAGTCTATGTCTGAATTATTTCTTCTGTTTTAAGTAGCAACTCCTTCAAAGTTAAGAGGAAATTAGATTTAAAGCACTTCACTGACATATTCTAGTTCTTACCTATAATGATGAGTGCAGGAAAAAGCATTGACAGTTTAAAGATAAGAAATAAGCAGAAAAGAATAGCAAAAAATCTTGAGTAGAAATATGAGAACCTTATTGCCCATGTTCCATTCTGCCTCATTTCCTTAGCACCATGGTACTACCTGTGCAATTGAATATCCACTGATATTTACTATGTTGAGATCCCTTACTTCATATGTGCATAGCAAAGGACGGTAATATGTTTTCATTGAACGCATCATACAACTTAGAAACTCTTTCTGCCACTTAAATACATTCTAATATTTATTTCCTCTTACTCCAAACCTTAAAAAACTCATCATATTTACAGTTTTTTTCTTTGTATTATATACATCTCTGATTCTTCTTTGTTGAGCCTCAGCAATGACATATGTCTTTGAGAGTCAGTATTTATTTGCTTTACTCATTGTTCAACTTCTGCTGTAGTCTCATGTCATTCTTCAGAGTATTTTAACTGTTCTGTTCTGTGAATATGCAGGCCACATTTCTCCTTGAATAGTCTGCTTACATATTAAACCCACAAACATCTAGACTGGTATTAAGAAATGTTTACTTGTTTCATTCTGCATTTTCTTTTTGAGTAGAGTAAAGTGGAAAAGACATTATTTTATGTATTAATCAGAATGCATCTTACAAGAAACAATCTTCTGTTTTGTAGAAGAATAAAAACAAGGGTTTCTCAGTCCTGATTTGGTGACAACTTTGAACCTCAAGGATTTACTCTCTTTCATCTAATTCTAATACTGAAGTGATGAAATTAGGAGTGTTATCTTTTTGTTCCCATTATACTCAATAGAAAGAGAGAGTGTGAGAGAGTGTGACAGACGGTAATACAGAACCAAGCTAGGATTTTCCTTTGCAGTACATCATTACTTTGATATATGCAGCATGTGTGACTAGGTTCTTAATCTAGAACTCAGTTACTCACCTAAAGTTAGATATTCTGAATGCTACTGTAAATGTCTTTTTTCATCTCTTTTCAGCCTAACTCACTATTTCTAGGTATATTCATAATGATTTTTAATTAAAAATAATGCTTGTTTTCTTAAAATGTTTAGAGTTAAAACAGAAAAGTTATGGTATTATGTTTCTAGCTAGCACTACAATTTCTTCTTTCATCCAAACCCATTGGTCTGTTTCCTGTTGTAATGTCTCTTGTATGTAAAAACCTCTCTTTTATAATATCCTCTTGTATTGGGCTATATTCTCACAGTGATTTGCAACTCATCATTATTTATTTTCTATACTTGTAATTAAAAATACTAGTTATTCTTCCTGTCAAATAATAAAGAAATGAAGTACTACAGTTATTATATTTCATTATTTATTCATATGATCATGTTATATTGCATAGCATTATATTAGAGATAATTATACGGGATAACACAGGTAAGTCTATGATGTGGTGTGTCCTTATTCATCTTGCCTCTATGCAGTGTGCATAGAAAATTATTTGCAAACATTCTGACAAATTAAAGACAGGGTTAAATGTTGCAGCTTCTTTGCCTTCCTGTGTTCATTTTTCAGGAATATCAACTGCTCCTATGAGAGTCTGATGAATTTCAAGTTCATCCAAGCTTGCTTTGTTGCAAAATACAATCATTTTCCAGTGAAAATGAAACTGCTTTTCCTTCTCAATTTTTTTGTTCTGTTTTGTTTTTCTGCAAAAGCTCAACAATATCATATACCAGAAGCAGTGACAGATTGTGGCAATAAAACTACACTGACAGAGATTTTATTGTGAATGTCCTTCATCATGTTTTTATGGAACTTAAACGTATCTTTGGTAGTCCCTGGCCACACTTCATTGCTAGCATTTATATTCTCCTTGGACTTATGATAATGCTAAGCAGTAGAAGAATCCCACGATAGAACAAAGATTAATTAACACACCAGATGGAGGGAGAGACCTGTTGAAATGTTCTACAGATTCTTGGCCAAAGCCCAGGCACAAAGGTTATTATAAGGTCCAGCCAGAGCTCCAGCTGACACTGAACTCAAGACACTTACAGCATGAGTGAATATACATAGTCAGTAAATGTGCTGGGCTATATGACATGTTACACCAAGACATGTTATTGTGCAGGAGCTGGAGAAGGCAGGTACAGGTGAACTAGAGGATTTCTTGTTGCCCCTTCTAAGGATATTTCATTTGATTTCATAATTAAATGAAAATGCCCTCTGTTGTAATTTTCTTTTGAAATCGAGACATAGATACAACTAACATTTAGATCATGCCTTCCAAAACTATTAAAATAATGATAGCTGAGACTTCTAGACTAACCTGTTCATCTAGGCTTTCTCTGAAGTCAACAAAGGCAGAAAGATAACTTCCAAGAAAAATTGTTGCAGACACCTACTGTGTGGGATGACATCCTAGTTGATCTTCCAGGCCCTCCCACTGAGATATAGAAGAACCACAGGCATAAACATTTGTTTGGAGGAAAAGTGTATTGACTTCCAATAAACTTAGATACTACATTTATCTATTAATTGGAACTTTAAATGGTTTTGTTTGGCTGGTTAATGCTTCCAGAATTAAAAAGATTAGAAGGAATTAAATGGTTTCGTTTAGCTACTGCAGACACTTATGTAGCAGAGAGAAATACAGGAATTCCTAAGAAAAATATATCTGAGAAAGGGAAAGGCTTAGACTCTTTATCAAATTTACAAAGTAATTTAAAATTATTAATTATTCAACCTGATTTAAATGTCTTATAACTTCATTCTGCTTTGTCTCTGACTAATCCCCGGGGATTTTCACTTATGTTTTCCATGCTAATTAGAAAACAAGCCCCTTGCAAAGCAAAGGAACTTGTTGCCCCACTGAAAGTAAAGGAACTTATAAAATAATAAAAAAAACAGTAAAGGAAACAGTATTTGTAAAGACAAACTCAGAATTCATAAAACCTGTTATTTGAAATGCTTATTCCAGAAGACTTCAAGTAAAATAAAGTTACATATAACAAGTGTGAGTAATGAAGTTCAGATGAAATTAAGTCTGGTTAACTGCTGGTTATTTTCCACCTTGTGTGACATAAGTTTGAGCAGTGTTCTAATAAAAAATTCTGACCTGATCCTTTTCAACTTATTTACAGATATATATTTTTAAGTTTATAGACATGTTAAATATCCTCTTCCCTACTTTCTATGGCAAGGGAATGTGTGGAAGAAGTATAATTTTATTAGGCGCAGAACTTTTGGATCCCTGTCCCTTTGAATTTCTCATACCCCTTTACTCTCTTCCTTTAGACTTTTATCTAATTGTTTTCACAATTTTGCTGTGTTAAAATAACAACAATAATGTACTTTAATGAATTAATAATTCCAAATAATTCCCAACACAAGGGAAAACACAGTTTATTTTACAACAGCTTGTTTTTTCCTTTCCTGTTAAAAACCATATTCAAGTTAAACATGGTCACTGATTATCCCTTGCCAATACTGCTACAAAGGCATTTGGATTTATGCAGAAACTGGAGTTACTGAAAGCAATTTTTGTGAGAAAAAAAATTGAACTTATTTCATATTTAAGAGAAAAAACTGTATTTCAAATTTATTTTTCTTTTTTAATGTTACTTAAACATCTGAATCTGAAAAATTCAAAATACTTTTTTCAGCTCAATGTTGCAATCCCTTTGTTTGTGTTATTTATACTGTACCTTTGATGGTGTTAAAGTCAGGAGACTGATGAAAGTTTCATTTGTCATGTGTTTTTATTGTCTTTTAAGATAGTTTTGAGGTGGACTCCAAATAAAACCATTTCCCATCAAAAAAAAAATTCAGATTTTTTTTTTTGTTCAGATCTTATTTCATAGAAAAGTCATATTTTGTTTTCTTTTATTATCTCACTAACTTTCATTTAATTTTTTTCACACAATGGGCAGTTTCTGGATATGATAAAAACATATTTTTCAGGTGTTAAATGACACTGATGTTTTTATCACTCCCACTGCTGTCATCAGATGTCTTTCCTGTGTAATCTAGAACAAAATCTACTGAAAGTCACAAGAATTGTAATCATCAACCCTCTCCCAGGTTTACCATTCCTGTTCAGTAAGTTCCTGAACTAAAAGTAGTAGGAAAGTTTATTTCTAGTATTAGCAAGAATTGCTGTTCTTGCCCTTTTCTAACTTTTTCCTGGGCATGTGCAAATGGCCACTTCTGAGTACTAACCTAAATGGATATTTGATTCTACCTGATCATTCCTTATTTTCCTAAATGTTTCCATGGCAAGCCTATTGCCTTTCACTGTCAACAGTAAATGATATATTTATGTCAAAAAAGAGAATCAGGATGACACTGTGCAACATGGAACAAGTCAGTAGTGAATTCATCAGGTTTAAAATTCCCAAAGCACATCCTGCTGGCCAGCAGAGGCTCAAGAAAACTTTGAACAAGCTTCTCTAAGTGTGGTGTTCTGATTCACATTGGATGTAGATACATTTTTTAAAGTATTTCCAAGTTTGCTGTCCTGAATGCTCAGCAGTTCTCTGAAAACAAGAGTTTGACAATATTTCCTCTGCATAGCTGGAGAGTAACTTAACTGATCAGTTTGCTTACTTTTTATTACATACTTCCTTTTCTCTGCATTGGTTAGACTCGAGTCTTGTTTTCCCGAACCACTCAGCTCAGGAATGAAGTGGAGGAGGTTGATTGGTATAAATGAGGCAGTCTGGGCTCATTTCAACTGTGAATTGAAATATAACAAGACTAAGGTGACGACAGTTCATTTCTTATTATTTCATAACATTATGTAACTTACTAAAATTACTGCCTTTTTTTTCTCCCTTTCCATTTTACAGGCAGAAAGTCCTTAAACAGCTTCATCTACACTACCTGCTTGCCTGGGAAAGTGTATGAATTTCCAATTAAGTCAGACAATTAATTTGCTTCTCCCATCATCAAAATGTGAAAAATCATATCAAGTATTCAACACATTGCAGCCTACTGGCAAAATATAAGAACAAGCTGGTATGTAGCAAAGTATTTGTTATCTAATTTTCAGCTAAAGCAGATTATAGTTAATAACAGAGGTTACTAGGCAGGAACTCTTCTTTCCATTCCTCCCTGCTTCTTTGGTCTGGAACAGCAATAAAATATACCTTTGAAGTTGCTCCATAAAACATCTTTTGAAAATGATATCACTAAATGAGCTGCCTGCTTTATGCCAGGGCACAGGACCTGTTACTTTTACAGCTTCCAGGTCTTGGAAAGCTATTGTAACCATCTAAACCCGGCTTTCTACTGCTCAGTTCCCACCATTGATAATGCCTTCAAAAGTCAGACACCTAACAGCAAAACAGGTACCCCATGCAGCATCAGTAGAGTTGATTCACTTCAGGGCTGACAGGCCCTTTCCCTGCTTCTACAGTTTTGATTCACAGGAAATGAGAAACAATCTAGATTTTAGAAATGGAAGTGGAAGGTGTTATTAACCTCCATGAAGTATCATGCAAAGACATATCTGTGCTCGAGAAGTTGGCATAGAGCAACCAGCTCCCTTAGAACTACTGACTAGGCTACTTGTATATTCTGTTTCTATTCTGTTTTAGTCAAAGTTAGTCAGATTTGCCAATAAATATGGTTTAAATTCTTTCTGTAACTGAATCTGTTTTGACTTGAAGTGATCACACAAGCTGCGTGCTTCTGTGCACAGTTGAGGGGGTGAAAAAGGCTAACACTTCAGTGTTTGGGGATAACAGACACAAAAGCAGATATGTATTGTGATCTTACTGTGGAATGGACATGGATAAAGACAGATAAAATGTCAATTGAATCTCTTCATAATCTCAAAGTAATTTCTCCAAAGTTCTCTTGGAATTCATCAGAAAGCAATTATGATTGTTCCAATTTAGATGGTGGCTTTGGAGGAGCATCTCTACTTCAGGTGTTCTCATACAAGAGTTTTGGTTATGGAAGAAACCAAATGTATATATAAGAATGTGAAGTTAGAGCAGCACACGTAATCTGTACTCCCAGAAATATCTGGACTCTAACTCACTCTTTCCCAATTCCATAAAAGGAGGATCTATTTTTTGTGCTATCACTAACTGTGACAAGATCTACATCACTGAAAGTCTTACAGAGAAAATTAACTGATGGTATGGCTGAATGAACAAAATTATCATTAAAACCCCATCAAGGGACATGCATTTTGACAGAAGAAATTATGGGTAAGATATTACGGGTATAACAGAAAAGAGGGGACAGAAAAGGAGGAAAAGATGTGGAAATTCAAAAAAACTTTGCATGATATGACAACTACAGTGTAGATATTACAAGGCCATAGTGGTACCTGTCATTTACAAGTACATGCAGGAAGAAATGGTAAACTTGAACACCCACTGAGAGAGTTTTTTCTTTGGCTGCAGGTCAGACATGAAAACAGTCTTTAGCTAAGAGCATTTCAGACAGTCTCTTGGACCACACAGTGCTCCAGTTTGGAAATTTCCAACACAGTAGTAAAAAACATCTATTAACAACTGTCAAGAAAGGGAATGAATCAGAGAAAAGCTAAGTCAGGAAAAAAGGTTCTAAGATGTGTCATTGGAGAAGGGTTTTCTTTGAGGGAAAATTTTATTCTAAGCAAATGTATTGTGGGCCACCACATAAAATAGTGCAGTAGGAGATAGTGATTTCTAGCAGCATCTAGGTGAAGTTTAACCATAGGCCTTGGTTGCAGAGACCCATACGTGAGTGTGAGTGACTATTAGATAACCTGAGCACATATTCTGACATGTGTTGCCCTTAACAACACCACCTGTACATCCCTCTTGTAAGATCTGTTTGTACAGAACTGTGTAACATCATAGCACTCCGTGTGAACCTCGGTGTGCCATCTAGAATGTTCAGCATTGTACAGTTCTGCTCACTTAGATTGCTGTAAAGATGTAAAGAACACTGGGGCTGGAGAACCTCACCACATATGGGATCTGAGGAGCATGCTACGAGGAGGGACTCATCTGATGTTAAAACAGCTGGGGATCCAAGGAACAGAAGGGATGTAAGATTGCTAACATTTTTTCTGTAATTTTCGTCCTTTACTCAGTAAATCAGTTAACCACCTCATGTGTCCATGTCTTTCTTACTAAGATCCTAAAGGATAATTCCCTCCTGTGCAAAACCTCCAAGATTAGGACTGCCACTGGAAAAGTCAGTAAATGAAAAGTTATTGAAGTTAGTAACAAACTCATAAAGCAAATTCTAATTTTTACTTTACACATTTAAGATCAGACTTGTAAGATAATTAAATCAGTGTTTTACTCAGTTATATTGGTCAAATGATTACATATAGATAAAACCCAGAGGACAGACTTCAGGTCCTAAAGGAAAAGTGTCAGGCCCATCTATGACTCTATCTCATATAAGTTTTATAATTAAAACTATAGTATTTGTTAGGGGAAAAATTCTTATCTACTTTTCCACTTAGCTACTTTTTTATGTGAATGTGGAAAGATGTCCTCAGCAGAAGATAAAATAGAATAGAAATATTTTTTCAAGAAGATTAAATGTTATTTTTGGGCCCCAGATAGTTGGTTTTCTGTGTTCTGGTTTCTTGCTCAAAATTTTTTTTGCTTCAACTTACCCTCTGAGTTAAATTTGTATAATTTATATTGATTTTTCTCACACATTTCTTCTAATAATTTTTTTTTAAACTACATCATTTTGTACAGGATACTGCAAATATGATTTCCTTAAGAAATAACAGTGACCAAGGACTTACTCAGGAAAAAAATCCCATTCTGTAAATCAAATTATTCCTGTGAATAATTAAAAGTTCATGGTTTTCAAAAGTAACTAACTGAACATTAAGAATATAGCTGTCATAAGACAATCATTATTAGACATTCTTTTTTTTTGGATCTGTAGATCTTCAGAAATTAAGAGGTGAAAATCAAACCTTTTCCTTATCTACAAACAAACAGACAAAATCAAATCATCTTGTCCTCTCCTATAGCTGTGATATGAATAGCAAAAATATTTGATCTGTCTCTCTGTACCTTGAGTTGATTCTCCAGAGTTCCACAGTGTTCCACAGCCACTGCCAGTTTAATTTGCTCTAACTTCTGGAAAAGTGGGCTTTGGTGTTCAATGTTCTGATGGTAATTGAAGGACCTATATTACAGTTTCTTTTGACAAAAAAAGTCTTAGGGAAAAAGAGGAAAACTCAGAAGCAAAAGAATCTGTCCAAAATATCTGAACTACAGTATTCATTTTCAGGACTCTATTACAATACATGTAAAACTTTAAAATACTTTAAAAATAATAAACTCTGTTTCATCTACTGAAAAGTGGATGTTTTGGAAATGAAAAAAAAGAAAACTTCTAACAATTCGTGATTTTTCTTTTTGGTAAAGTAATTTACGTTCTCTAGTTTTAGTCAAAATAAACAAACAAACAGCAAATTCTTGATAGAAGCACTGTGTGTGCTATTCATGAAAATTACATAACATCTTTATAGCTGCAATAAGTGGTCACTTTTGTTCTAGAGATCTCACAATGTGCTTCAAAACATTTTTAATCCATTACCATGAATTAATCAAAGATTAACATTAGGGTTTTTAAAAATTATTTGCAAACTTGCATACAAACTTCTAACATCTGTTAGGTTTTCAAACTAAATACACTTGTTTAATTCTGCCAATTTTATGTACCTCCAAAACCTTCAAATCATAGTATCTGAACCACATGTAACCTACAATCTTTTTTGTTTTGTTTTAAACATCACTGTAGGAACTGGAGAAGTATTACAAGTTCTATTTTCCAGTGGAGAAAGAAAACTCTTTTCAAAGTAAAAGAAGGACTTTGATAATCCACAATAATGAACTCAGTTCCTCTGAAACTTAATCCTTATAATTAAACCCATATTTTTTCCTTACATCTTTTAATATGTTTTGTGTAATCGTCCAAGAAATTAATTTGATACATACGAAGGGCCAGCCTGTCTCTCAAATGTCTGTGGCAATCAAAAGAAAAAGTACACAATCTGAATGTGACATAAGGGAAACATCATGACCAAATGATTTTTATACGCATAAATACTGTGATTTTGTGACTCTGGATATTCAACTGAAAAGCTTCTCTTCATAAGCTTCTCGAGAGAATTTCTGATTATAAAATCATTCACACAAGACTAACCTGTATTTTGGATATAGTAACAGTAAAAGGTGGTTTCTTAATGCCCGGAATGAAGTTTGTTGATAACTAAAGACCTCTGCAAATTAAAAAGTAAAATTAAAAGAACAAAAAACTGAGGCCCTGACACTGGGCTCTTGTACAGATAACTGTGCCTGTTCACATGTGTAGCTCTACATCTATGTAGTTCTACATGTGCTATCCAGTACTCACACTACACACCATTCAATTAATAATTTTATTATTTGGAGTGTTTAAATAATTTCTTCCCTATAGCCTTCAAGTAAACCGTGTTTTACCACCAGAGTCAAAGTACTCCAGGAGCAAAAGTAGTAACACATATTAATGGATCCCTTGCCTATTACTTTAAAGTAGACCAAAGAATACTTTTTAAAATCTGCAGATAATAATAAAAACACTTTAGTTGAAAATAGACAACATTTTTCTCTACAAATTTAACGAAAACATAAAATTACCTTAACAGTGTATATCAGTAGGGACATGCAGAAGTAACGTCAGTGTGAACACTTGGAAAACAGTTAACCTAAGACGCAATATCTATCTGTATTGTGTATGTGTGGCAAGGATTTGGTAGTAGGGGAGCTATAGAGGTGGCTTCTGTGAGAAGCTGCTAGAAGTTTCCCCATGTCCAATAGATCCAATGCCAGACGGCTCCGGGATGGACTGGCTGCTGGCTAATGCCGAGCTCATCAACAATGGTGGTAGCACCTCTGGCATAACAGATTTAACAAGGGCAAAAAAACTGCTGTGCAAGAGCAGCCTGGAGAGAGAAGTGAGATCATATGAGGGAAACAGTCCTGCAGACACCAAGGATGGTAAAGAAGAAGGGTGAGGAGGTGTTTCAGCCACTGGGTTTCAGATTCCCTTGCAGCCTGTAGTGAAGACCATGATGAGGCAGGCTGTCCCCCTGCAGTCCAGGTAGGTCCATCAGGGAGCAGAGATCTACCTGCAGTCCGTGAAGGACCCCACACTGTAGCAGGTGGGTGCCTTTAGGAGGCTGTGACTGCATGGGAGGCCTGTGTTGGAGCAGAGTCCCTTCAGGAACTGTGTACAGAGGAGCCCACATTGGAGCAAGTTTGCTGGCAGGACTTGTGACCCCATGGGAGACACACACAGGAGCAGTCTGGTCCTGAAGGAGTGCACCCCATGGGAGGGACACACACTGGGGCAGTTCGTGAAGAACTGCAGCCTGTAGGAAGGACTCATGTTGGAGAAGTTCATGGAGGTCTGACTCCCATGGGAGGGACTCCACAGTAGAGCAGGGGAAGTTGTGTGTCAGCAGTTCTCCCCCTAACGAGGAAGAAGTGACCATGTGTGATGAACTAACTACAGTACTTATTCCCCACCCCCCTGTGCTGCTGGGGAAGGGAAATAAGGAAAATAGGGAGTGAGGTTCAGCCTGGGAAGAAGAGAGAGATGGGGGGAAGGTGTGATGAGATTTGGTTTTATTTCTCATTATCCTAATCTGATTTAATTGTTGATAAAATTAGTTTCCCCAAGTTGAGTCTGTTTTGCCTGTGATGGTAACTGCTGAGTGATTTCTCCCTGTCCTTATCCTGACCCATGAGCCTTTCAATATATTTTCTCTCCCCTATCCAGCTGAGAAGGAGAGTGATAGAGCATCTTTGGTGAGCACCCAGCACCTAGGCAGGGCCGACCCACAGAGTCTTTTGTTCGAGTACTTGAAGTTATGATGCAAATCTCAAAAGACAGAAAATTCTGATTATTCAATGTTGACTAATAGATTATCACTGTTTACCATAACATACCTTTGCTTTTCATGCAGCCTAACACAAATTATCTAGCTTTTCAAAGCCTGTATTTTGATTTTATTTTGAGCTTGTTATTAACCACAATCAAATATGCAAAGTCATATTCTAAATTTGTACCTTTTTTCCTCAATGACTGTTATTTTCCCATTAGTCATATTGGTATAATCAAGAATTTGTCAAATTATGTTTTGATTAATGAATTTTTTTCTGCTACACTTAATAAGCACACAATGGCAATCATCACTGAGAGAAACCTTCTCCCATCTGGGTTTTCATATTATAAAGAATGAATGTGTTATTAGCCAGCTACAATTTTGCTCAGAAACCAATAGATATTATGAAGCACAGTCAGAAAGTATGTGTAATGACTGTTTGCATGTTGAAACACAAGTGGGTACTTTACAGCATCATTTTATGATTGTTAGCCTAACTCTGAAGACAGTCTTCCGGTAGTCTTTGAACATATGTTTGAGGAACTGGCAGCGATAGTGGCATTTCTTGAAATAGTTTCCTCATAAAAGAGCAAGTTCAATTTTAAAGATACAAATTTCTTTCATGTTTCTATCTAGCATGTTTACAGGAAATAAAATGGGAGTGGAAAATGCAATTAGAAAGTTCTTTCACACTCTTCTTAACTTCCGCTTAACAAGAAAATTGCAAATGATCGAATAATGGCTGGAAATGTTTCTTCTGAAGACAGTTTCAAATTGCTTTCCAGAATACTGGATATCTTCATCTAAAGTCATACTGTGGGCCTTGCATTGCTGTTGCCTGATGTTCCAATTTTCTTCTCTCAAAAGATCCAGATAAAAGGTTTAGATTGGGTGCTTTGTGATCCCAGTGTGAGGTTTGTTTGGTTGGGTTTTTTTTTCAGAGCAGAAACTGAAGAAATGGTACTGACAAATGCAAATATCTGTGTATCGAAAGCAAAGACATTTTATATCCAAATCCATAAATACTAAAATTGCTGAGTTTTATAGCGTTCAGTTAATTTTGTCCAAACAGAATTATTTCTGTAAAATTTATGTCTATTTTAGTTGAAATTTGACCTACTGAAAGTTTTACCAGAACTGAAATGCTTCCATGAGAAGTACAGGTCCTGATATACTAAATTCAGCAAAAAGATATTTTGCCAGAAAGTCCTCTATCAGATGTAAAAGTAAGACCCTTGAATTTCACTTTAATGTCACAGTGGAAGCTCTGAGTAGTTGAAATGAAATATATAGATATGCCTGATACTGTGTGCTCATGAAGAGCTGTCATGCTCCTTACCATTCACTGAAACAAATACTTCGATCATACATATATTATTACAAGCTCTTAGGGGCCAATCACGTGTTCGCAGTTAAGACACAGTTTTGCACTCTGTTACAGCATTATATCTGGGCTACAAGTAAATTAGAGTTTAAACAAGCATTTCACAGCTGCCCAAATCAAGATATTTAAACACCTGAGGATGCAGGTAGACATTATAGAGGACTTATGGAAATCACGGAATCACAGAATGGGCAAGGTTGGAAGGGACCATAGTGAGTCATCTGGTCCAGACTCCCAGTTTAAGCAGGGTCATCCCAAAACACATTGCACATTGTGTCCAGAGGGTCCCTGAATAACTCCACTGAGGGAGACTCCACAACCTCCCTGGAAAATCGATTCCAGTATGCAGTCACGCACAGAGTAAAGAAACTCTTTACTAAAGAAATTCTTCCTCATATTCAAGTGGAACTTCCTGTGCATCAGCTTCTGCCTGTTGCCTCTTGCTTGGGACCATCACAAAGAGCCTAGATCCATCGTCTTGAAACCCTCCCTTCAGATATTTATTGATGAGTTCTCCTCCCAGTTCTTGTGGGTAAACAGGCCCATCCAAATCCTTGATGAATAAGGTAAATAATTTGTGACTATATATGTGTGACTATATATCTGTGTCTAAATTCATAATCTGCTTCAGATGTACATGTATTAAGATTCATCTAAGAATAATTTTTTTTGCCCTTCTCTGATGGAACATTGAGTTCCTTCACTTACTCAAATGTGAGCTGCCTCGTTTTAACACAGAATGATAAACCATAGTGTGGATATGTGCTTTCTATTTATATCCTTGATGTCATTCATCTGTTGATCAGAATAAAAGCCATCAGCCATAAAGTCTGTCTGTTCATTTTATCAGATACTCTTGAATTTGAAAATAAGATGGATTATATCTTAATTTACCAACCAAAGAAAAATAAAAAAGGTATCAAGTTAGATTAGTCATTCTCAATATGGTGTGATAAAAGCAAATTCTATTTTCATGAAAGCTCTTTTTGATTACAATGTGAACAGAATGATATTACCATCCAAGCAATCTTCTACATTAGAACAACCACTGAGCAGCTTGAAAGACAGTGATAGAAATCCTTTTTCCAAGCAGTGGTAATAGCCACAATATATAATAAATATAATAATGGCCAGTCTTCGCGAACGAAGATCCAGGGAAGGTCTTTACACCTTCCAGCCTGCGCATTGGATTTT
>JAWMRA010000001.1:80099434-80130090 GCA_035584735.1 Pseudotriccus pelzelni
CCTGGCTGGGAATCGAACCCTTGGCCTCGGCGGTGAAGGTGCCGCACTCTAACCACTAGGCCACCAGGGGCTCCCAGTATTATAACAAATAGAGCATTATATAACATGTAGAGCAACCATTTGGCTGTATTTGTCCTGTGAATCTCAGAATTTGTACTTTCTTTTTCCTACCTCTCAGGAAAACACTATATCCATGTAGTGGATAAAAACACAGGAAAATCTACAAGATGAATCTTACATATTGTCTCACTGCCATGTTATTATTTTTTCCTGTGACAAGAGCATGTGATGACAAAAAAGGGGCAATGGTTTCAAACTGAGAGTAGGTTTAGATTAGATATTAGGAAGAAATCTTTTACTGTGAGGGTGGTGAGGCACTAGAACAGATTGCCATAGAAGTTGTGGATGTCCCATCCCTGGAACTGTTCAAGGACAGGCTGGATGGGGCTCTGAGCAACCTGGTCTAGTGACAGGTGTCCCTGCCCACAGTGGGGGATGGGAAGGTGGGGTCAAGCAAGATGATCTTTAAGGTGCCTTCCAACCCAAACCAGTCTATGATTTATGATTCTATGACAAAGTCCTCATTGCCTTAAGCATAACATGACCTGGGTGGCCATTATTGTCATTGTGAGAATTGGAGTAGTACAAAAAGGACTTCATGGCCAGATTCTCAAAATCCTAAGATCTACATTCATTTGAATGAGGACTTTAAATGAGACATTGAAGTGATATTCCTTAGGTGAAGAGAAAGAAATTGGTTCAGCCCACTTAAGATATGGATGGATCTGAAGCTGGACTGGATTGATTTGTGCCCAAGTGCCTTGGGCTAATAAAGTTCATAAATTTCAATATACTAGTTATTACATGGTGTCCATTAGCACCTATGTCACATAGTTTGTCTGCTGGACCAAATCCTGACATTTTACCCTATTTAGAGTCAATTTTCCTCAATTACACATCCTTTGAATTTAATATGACATTGCCCAAGTAAAAATGAGAGTCATAAGAGGAATATCTGCAGGATTTGCACCACTGATAGCAGCAGCAGAAAATTGCTCAAAAGCAGAATTGTTCAGCTGATCTGGTATAAATTAAATTGAATATGTAAAAAACATTATTCATTTGCTTTCACTGTTTCACAGACACAAAAAGCAGTATTAACTAGGGGAAGCATAGAAAAGGGAAGAGAATGCTTTTCTTTCTCTTTTCTCAGTTTTGCTTACTGTGCTGTGTCTTCAAAAGCAGTAAATAAGACATAACAAAATACAATATTAATATTGTCATAACTGAAGGTTGTTATGGCACCCATTCAAGCAGGTACCTTCACTACCAAGAAAATTGTTTGCAGAGTAAGAAACTGAAGGTCGAATACAAAAGGATGACAAGTGAGGCTTCTTGAAAGACATTCACTGTTACTCATGGGATTCCTTTGATAAACAATGATTTCAAATTGTGCCAAAATTGTTTGCTACTTAAAGTAGGAAATTTTCATTCTTTTTGATCATTTACATGAAAAGATAATAAAGTACTTGAAAATAAAGTACATGAAATCAGAAAATATGTGAAAATATAGATCTTTTTTCTTGCAGTGAACCTGGAGACTGAAAGTTGAATAAATATGGAACACTAAAAAATTTTTAGAGATTGTAAATTTTGAAAGAACTTTCCAAGAAGCTCTACCTTGATAATCTCTTCAAAGTTACAAATTAGTCAGATAATTTTGTCATTATTTATAGCTGAGAGCTATTGATTTATGACTTAAGAACCTAGCAAAATCCGGAGTTGAATACAGATGCACTCCACATTAGCATCTGTGCAGAATTAGATCTCTCAGTAGGTCTGAGGTCAAGAAACACATCACAGAAATGTATAAACTTCTCTAAAGTAACACAAAGATACTTTCATTCAGCTGTGCAGTATTATTGAAGTGGCAAATAGACACGAAACTTAGAATTTCGTGGAACTGGAACACCTCCCTTTGCCTCCGAGAAGACTCAGTTCTGACTTTTATACCCCCATTAAAATACAGACAGTAAATATTCAATGTGTCAAAATGAAAAAATCTGGAGAAATTAAGATTTCAGTAAAAGTAATAGTAAAATGGTTGTGTTCTGTAAATCTTTCAGAAGAAAAAGTTGTGTGTCTCAGAAAAATATGGTATTTTCTTTAAAAATATACTACAAAATATTTGCATGGATTATTGTATACACTTGAAAATATTTCTGTTATCTTACTGAAGAAATGTGAGTCAATATGATAGTCAAAGCTGATTTAATTACCTAAGTGTTAAAGTAGAATATTTCTCTGTTCAGGTCTTCAGTACTAGAAGCCAGAAAAGGACAGACATTTAGAAATGTCCAAAATTAAAATTCTTTATCCTGCAGTTCTGCTCTTACAATTTGCCTAAGCTGTGGTTCCAGTTTTTCTACCACTTTACATCTTATTTTCATTACATGTCTGTGAACAGTACTTTTGTATTGAAGCAAAAAGATTTGTGGTAGATAACAGGACTTAGTGCTACAGTGCTATTACAGTTTAAAAATAACTGCACACAGTATTTCTTAACACTGAGACAAGTCAGGGGCTATATTCATGTTTTAGAGAATAGAATAGTCAGAATTTTATAAAAACAGAACTGAGAACTTTTATTTTTCTGTTCATCTGAACTTCACTGAAAAAGAGTTTTATATTAGAGAAGTGTTACAAGTGAAGTCTAGTGAAGGCAAAAAATGTCTGGATAATCTGGTGACCATCAGAAATCTGGAAAGAAAACCTCAATTCAGTTAGCAAAGGTAAAATAAATATTGATGCTTTTGAAATCTACTGGAACTTCATCGTCCACTCAAAATTATCTAACAATCTATGGGCTAATCATAAATACCTGAGGAAAATTCCCCTGACTGTCTGGATGTTTCTTAGTATTTTCGCTGAAGTATAGGGAGTATCAGTAACTATAGTAACACTACCATTTGAGAATGCATTTGCTTTCCAAATAATTTCTGCATATTTGTACACAAACTGCTGTTCCCCACTTTTCAAACTGAATATGACACTGTTCCAAATTCAAAAACTATGACAAGGAACAAAACATTATGCTTAGATTAAGAGAAAAAAATTATCTTAATACTCCCAAATACAGAAGGAAATTTCTACCAAAAGCCTGTTCTTTTGTCTTATCTGTTCATTATTCTGCCTCTCCCTTGAAGGAGATTGCACCTTCGATTTCCATTTCAACGAGCCTTCTGATTCGTAGGAAACAAACAAAATGTTATATTAATTATGATGAGAAAAAAGCCTATATATAATAAACACTTTGATAATTAGGGAGAAAGGTGATGCTTAATAAAATGTCTGTATCACAATTATTTAATCTATTGAGCAATGATATTGTGAAATACAGTTTATCAACTATGTAACTTTTGCTAGAAACTCTAACCACTACCTTATAAGATTAAATTGATCTTTCCAGAAAATTTGGCTAATATTGGGGAAAACTAATTGAGTTTAAGTTGAAATCTTTGCTAAAGTTTGCTAAAAGATGATAGAAAGCTCCCAGAGCTCTTTGTTTAACTATGGTAATATTTTAAAGCAGAATCTTTCAAACTACTTCAGAGATAATTACTAAAGCACTGTAATGTTTCCTAGATTACAGACAGAGATAACTGAATGTCCCTATATATAAGATATCTGAAGTTAAGCAAGCTTTCTTAAGCCTCTATCCTGTGACACAATCCACACAAAATGATCATTTCACAATCACTGTTTCTTTCATATTGCTGGGATTAGAGTCTTATAATTCATGGACTAATAATTCTGTAGAGCTACACTACTTTATTGCGAAGACTCTTGTGGTTCTACTCCTTCAACTTTGAAAAAAGATGCTAAATACAAAAGAAATTATAAACCAAAATTATAATGATTACATATATCAAGTCAGCAGCAGTTCTAAAACTGGTAAACAAGACACTTAACCACAAAGAGTCTGAGGTGGGGAGTCTCTTTTCCAGGTATTTTTGAGGTGTCTGTGAGGGGAGATTTAAGAGAAGGTTACCTGTGGTATGGAAAATGGTACATCAATTGTCTTCAAAATAAAAATTACGTTTATTTTCTGAAAGCACAGATGGTGTCAACATGCTTCAGTAGTCATCTTTCAGTAGCTGAGAAGAGAATGAAATTGGAAAGTAGCAGAATAGACAATGGACAGAAAGCAGAGCTGTGCAATTTTGAATAAAAAAATGAAGTTGTATTTCATTAAGATCAAAAAGAAAAAAGCTTGGGTTTTTTCTTTAATTTAGGAGAGGTTTAAAACAAAACTCTTGTATGTCACAATAATTTTATGACCTTTTTTTCAATTCTCCTTGGGCAATAATAATGGCTCGAAACCCAAGCTTAAAAATAATTTAGCTACCTCTAAAATTTTTCTCAGCCTTCTGATTATTTTCTTCTATCATACATCCTATTGAATCTTTCACTCAGAACCAAGATGGTTAAGTCTTTTCTAATCAAGCCTGTAAGTCAGAGAGGAACAGATATTGCTACTGCATTTAATAAGTCATGATTCTCTCCTTAAGGTAGAGGGGTCCAATTTCAACAGAATTTTATAGGCTTCGATAAAAACTTTCTTAGGGGCTATACCTTAACAGTGACATCCAGTAGCAGCACAGTGCCATGGAGGTCTACGAGAACAAATCATAATAAAAAACCCTGTGTAGGCTATTCTTCTCTAAGCTAATATAATTAGGGACAAAATGTTTAACTGTTATAAGGTGGAAAAAGAAAACATGAACATTACCTTTCCAAGGGCATTTTCCTTTTGTGCTGTATGTGCTCTTTCATGAAATTGCTACTGAAGGTTTATAACCCTGCATATTTTCATTTATGTCCTCTGTGTTTTCATGTCAAAGTGGTACAAAAGTGAAGTGAAAAGAATGTATCTTGGGACTGGGTCTTGGTCAGCCCCTCTACCTGCAGGCTTGTCTTTTCAAAGTGCACAAAAATGTCCCACTGCAGTCAGAGGTGATTTCTCTGACTACTCAGGCTTGCAGAGATGAGCACATAGCAGCTGGGGCTGCATAGGAACAGAGGCATAGGAAAAAGTTACGTCCTTTACAAAGTCATTAGCAGTTTTTATCTTTTCCGGTATAGAACAGTTAATTTTCTTTTATCTTGTTAATATTATCTTAGAAACAATTAAAATTTTTCATTATTGTTTTCTATTATGCTGTACTCTTAATTTTTCCCTATTACACATGCATGTATTCAAGTGCACAGGCACACAGACAAAATGCAAACCAATCTACTAAAATATTATTCTTAATATCCCCACCAGCTAAAAACCACTAAAGCTATCTCTGAACAAAGTATTACACAAACCTCTCTCCACTACATCAACTATGATGTGTAAAACTACACCTAATTTTACACACCCAATCCTGAACCCCAAATCCAAATATTAAACCTAGAACTCCTATACCTACATGAAAAGACCTTTTTCCCCAAACCTGCAAGTGCAGTGACTTTATTTGCATGACTCCCTTTGCAGAGCTGCATAACCAGCACCTCTCCTTAATCCTTGAATGAGAGTATGTTGAAAATCTCTCACAAATAAAACCACAAAACTTCTTCTCAAGGTATCGAGTTTTATGTGCAACATTTGTACCTGACTCTAAGATGCTTGTTCATGTAGGACTTTCAAAGACTTCCCTGAGAAGACTGACTGACTGATTTTAGACTAATAGGATCCTAATTAACTTAAGCCAGGACATAAAAGGACCTGTGAAAAAAAATTTTCATGTTCCTCAACTCATCTGTCCAAAAAGACCACACCACCAGCCACAGAGAAAACTACTCTTAGCAGTGCTCAAAAACTATGCAAACATTAAAGAGAAAGAAGTTAAAATTGTTCAGATACAAAATCAAAAGAAAATGGACAACATGATGAGAAAATTACAGCTGACAGTCCCTTACATCACTCTCCCATTACCATCTACCATTACTTTTTCTCCTGCTCTGGTAGATTGCATCCCTCACAGATCCAGAGATACAAAACCAAAAAGAGGCCTTTTCTACCATTGGAGGGTGTTTAGTCTGTCCCTCTGGAATACCAATGCTAATACTGTCGCTCAAGGTAATCACACCAATGAAAAGCCTAAAGGGTGAATGATAATGTCTCCAGGAAGTTTGGAAGTGAAGTGTAAGTCAAAAATACTCCTCATGGAGCCAGCCCTTTTTTCTCTCTTACTATTGTTAGGTGTTTTTTTAAAAAGTTGAGCACTGCAGTGAGCAGTATCTCAGGAAATACACTGATGTACAGCTGGACAACAACATCAGAAGAATTAGGGATATTCAGGTCTTTTCACAAGGATAAGCTTAGGTTTCTTTCATAGAACTGGTGGTCACAGTGCCTTTGGTTACCTGCAGTTATCACAAATTTTCTCTGAAAAACTTTCTAAATTAATTTCTTTTGCTTTTATATTGCATCCCTGAGTGCCTTTTCAAAGACATGGAGATTTTTTAGAAGAATAAAAAATTGTATTTCTCCTTAATTTTTCTGCTAGTAAAAGGAAAGTGATTCTTCATTTAACCCACAAGAAATAAAGTATGCATACATAAAAGGCAACTGAAATGGCTGTACAGGATAAAGGTGGTGTTATTTCTGGCTTAAGTTGAAGTATAAGAGATTTTGGTCAGAAAGGAAGGGGAAAGCACAATAATTCTGTAACTTCAATTGGCTTATTTAAATTCATGCTTAGCTCAGTTATGATAGTCCCAACATTGTTTTCAACAAATACTAAAGAAAAAATTTTAAAAAATGATATTGCATTCTTGATAGTAGGAAAACCTTGAAAACAGCAGTATATGAACTTCAGACAGTCCTAATTTTCTTTATCAGGATGTTTTTTACTGTTAACATTAGGTTACTATTAGACTAGCATTAGTTGGTATATCATATTTCAAATAGTACTGAAATATTAAAGCATTAATGCTACCACATTAGTACTTACTAAACTAAGGAGAGTATCTGCATCGTTATATAGTTATAATTTTATCGTATATATAGGATTTTTTTAATTTGAGGCAATTAAATAGTCTTAATCTTTGCATTGCTGCCCTTATGACAAGAGAAACTAAGAAAAAAATCACTGCCTGTCTCCTTTGTTTCATCTCTTATAAACCTGAAGTCAAATTTTTCCAACAGCAGGAGTTGGTGTCATTGGGATCTTTCTGTTTCCAAAGCATTACACAGAGTATCAGTTTGCTATGTGTTGCTAGCCTCTAGTTTGCTACAACAGTGCATGTCCCTCCCCTGATTAAAGACGGGATGTAGAGACATTTCAGTGGTAAATGTGTGCAGAAGGCCCTTTGTGAGGACTGCAGCCTAACCTCTAAAAATCTTAGACATGTCATTAGCAAAAACAAAATGACCAAACCCCCACCATAGGGGTATTCCAGACTAAAGTATATGAACAGAAAATGTATAATCTAGTATGCACATCAGTACAGGATTTCCCATCACCCTTGCTCATTGCTCAGTAAGATAAGAAAAACTTTGCAGGATAAGAAATAAGAACAGAATAATTTCTGTATTTGTCTTTCTGTCTCAATTTCCTATCCTTCTGAACAGTTGCCAGCCTGCAGCAGGAGCCATCTCAAGTTTTTTAAATGCCTTTTGAAATCTGTGGTTTCTTTCCTGATTTGTGGAACCCTTCTATCATATCTAATTTTTTTCGGACTTCAGCTGTCTAGTTAGGTTAGGCTATTTCTGACCTTGGCCTAAGCTCCCTGTGTTCTGAACACTGTTTGCCTCTTAAAGATTGTTATTTGTTTTTCCTCCCTACCTGCTCTTTTTTTGATGAGGCCTCTACTGGCATACAACATCCAGCAGATTACAGACTTCTTTGTTCTGCTTTGGGTAACTTTCCATTGTTTCAAAATAAACTCTTCCCCACAGGCAGAGAAGAGAACACTGGCCCTCCTGGGCTTCTGCTAACCCATCATCCAAACTTGCTTTTAACTGTTCTCTCCGGTCTGGAGGGACACAGAATAGTCCTCGCCATGGACTTTAATATGGAAGAATTAAAAATCAAACAAACAATCAAAAAGAAAAAAAAAGCAGAGGATTTTTGTAATAATTCTAACTCATGAATCATAGTCTGTAAATTGTGTAAATGCAATTATTCAAATCATCACAGCCAATTAGCTTATTTGGACTTGATATATTTTTTTTCTCCCAGTGGAACTATAGAGTTCACTAACAGGGGGAGTCCTCCTGGGACAGAAAGTAATTTGAGATACAGAGAGTGTCTTTGCAAAAACCTCATGGCACTTTCATCTCTCTAAGTTACTTTTACACAGTAAGCTAAAATGACTGCGGCACACCACGCTAACAAAACACTCATGGACTTTTATCCTCCACTTGTCTTCTGTCCCAGACAGCAGAAGGGAGAACGAAAATAATGTTGTGCATTTTCTGTCATTATGGAAAGGGTCATAGTCATTATTTGTAACCTACAATACTAGTGAGATTTAGCAGTTTGTAGATCTGCATTTTGTTAGCATTTCTCATCATTACTACAAGAGATTTGCTGGTCAGAATTTGGATGGACTATGTTTGCACATATTTGTCTAAACACATATATATGCTACTGCAAACCAGAACGTGTAAAACCATCCATATAAAAATGGATGAAGCATAGCTGGGTTTTCAGTCTAATTTTAACAAAGCAAGTTATAACTCACTGGAGCTTAGCTTTCACAGCAGCCGTGAATAGGAGTTAATATAGCCAAGTTATGCTGAGATCAAACTTTCACAGAATCATTAAGAGTTCAAGTTACATACTATTTTGCCCTTGAAACTCACTAGTGTCATATGGACTGCAGATGAATTTTACTTGGAAAATAACAGGTCAGTGAACTAGAACCAGATCTCTAGCTCCATTTTGGACGGAGGTTGTGTGGAAAAAAAATAAAAAGGGAGTAATAATTTTCCGTCCTTCTCTGTGAGTCTTTATTTTCCTGGGAATAGAAAACAAATAATACTCTGGTCTTGCTTTCCAAAAAGTAAACAAGGTGAAAATAGCAACAGCCCCTCTGTTAAACTTTCCCTCATACAGAAGGAACTTTGGGATCCTATAGATTTCTGCCAAATACCTTGCTTCAGTGCAATAAAAAGGCCAAACAAATGCACCATAGTTAGTCCCTAACTCAGCAGGAGGGATCACAGAGCGAGGACACTGACTGGCAAGCGATGACAAATCTTGCGACAGCCCCCAGCTGGCGACTCTGCCCTTCTGACAGAGGTCAACAGCAGAGTCAGCAGAGATAACACGGGCCAGCTTGTCAGCTGCCTCAGCACAAAGTCCTTCACTGGCAGCCTAAACTGAGACTTCCAGCCTTACATTTACATCTCTGAGGGTGAGTTTGTGATAAAGCTGAACTAGTCTAACTGCTCACTTCCAGCAAAATTGGCTGCCCCTTTCTGTCATGTTCCCTACTCCTAGATGCTGACTTTGACACTCATCTGACTGCAAAAGGAGACAGTCCAACCTGCTTAGCCAACGGAAGGCTGACAGCATTAAAACAGGAATGGACACCATGTGTAGGTGCCTCAAAGGAGGAAGATAAAACGGGCCTGTAAGTGACCAAAGGAGGACTGCCCTGTTTGGTCCAGAGAGTTGACAATTTGGTTCATTCACATTGTAAAGCCTCACTCTGTGGAGTGGAAATGGAGAACTTGCCTCATACACCAGCTGCAGTGGATAGTGATTGTCAACAAATACAAAGAACAAATAGTTGTGGATGATGGGCCAGCCACAGCATGATCTGCCTGAGATTATCCAGTGTTCAGATTACATTGGAGTTAGACATTAAAGCAGCAAATTACCAGGATCCACTGCTACAATCTAGCAGGCTGCATCACTATTGTGCTACTATCTAAAACCACCGGCATTTGAATTCCAGCTATTCCCACAAACAAGCCAGGTAGGATGAAATTAAGGCTTAGACTTGTGCATGCTGTAATTAGGAAATGCAATCACATGTGCAGGGTACTTGAATTAGCTTTAATCTGGCTATTGCATCTGTTAAAAGGAAAAAATGCTGTAGTGCTGTGGCTTCTGCAGGGGACATGTAAAACTCCCTAGGGCCCTGCCTATTTACTTGGTTGTGTTAGAATGTTTGCTGAACTCAGAGCAGCTGAAGACCCCTTTACACTTACCAAAGCTTAATATAAGCTTAGGAGCGCTGAAATCAGCCTCAAAGTGCAATGCAGATACCTCCTTCATTTGAACTTTTCAAAAAAAATTTGCTGTTGTTCCCCATGGACTACTAAGAAAGGTTATTAGACCCAAAAATGGTGAGGAAAACTTTGGAAAGCTTGCCTGCTTTCTACCGATTTTCTTCAGCAAATTAAAAGCATTCTACAGAAACATGCCTATTTAAACCAGTCAGCATAATTGAACAAATAATTTCAGACTAATTTAAGATTATTTCTGTTGGTTAACTGTCATTTGACCCTTGATTACAAGAACAACAGAATTATCCTCTTAAGTACAACTTCCTAAGCAGATGTGGTTCTGGAGCTCAGAACACAAGAGAGCCTGAGTCCTAGGATGCAAAAATATTGCAAAAAGGTGGAAAAACACAGCAAAAATTAGGAAACATCACTAAAGCTGAATAGTTCTTGCTTTAATTTAACTGGCATCAAACCCAATTATTTAACAATTTTATGATTCTCTGTTTTGGATTGTAACCAGGCAATTGAAGCAATATTTGCAGGAAAGGGGGGTGAGGGAGGAGTGGGGAAGGGGGTGGGAAAGAGAAGGCAGGCAAATTTGTTTGAACATTCTGTTCAGATTCTTGAGCCTAAACCATTTTTGTTTTGATGATTTCATGTCATTCACATGCTCACTGTGAATGTCAAATACTACCACAAACTAGAGTACATCATTTTCCATTCATACGTCTCATCCTAACCAAATGAAGGACCAAATACATATCAAAGCCTTGCATCAATTTTGGTTAGATCTGTGAAGAAGTGTTGTGTATTTCTCATTCAGTATAATCCCCTAATCCTAGGATTAATTACATATCATGTTAGCACACAGGTGCTGGGTAGAGACAGAAGCTGCTCCTGGAGGAAAGGCCTCATTTAAAGTGACGAGAATGCCCCAGTAAAAGAAAACTTTGCAAGGAACAGCCTGGCCCAGGCTAACAATGCTTAGCTGTCTGAGTTTACATCTCCATGAATTATGAAGAAATAAAAGACCTGCATAATATCAACCTCCTTAGTTTCTACTAATTATTCAAGCTAGAGAAAATAAGACTGTAGGCTTCCTAAACACTTTTGTCTCAGGCATTTTCATACCTGCTTTATAGAAGGTTATGATTCTATGCATCCTCCCCATGATGTCTATGATATACATGACAAGAAACTGTGAGAGTACATTTTATTTAAAAGTAAAACAATATCAGATGAATTAAAAAATGCCTTCTATAAAATTGACTCTTTTCTACAAGAACCCAGAGTATTCAGAAATGTCTACACAGGAATATATTTTCTTCCTTCCATTTTAATATAACAAAATATGCATCATTATTACTTTCTGTTACCAGTGCAAGGTGAGCAGTACAGTATCTTCTTTATAACTCCAAAGTCACGTGGATACAGTACAAATATTGCTTGGCAATTGCAATATTAATTAACAGTCACAAATAACCAATGAACAGCCCTATTTGCTATCAAGCTGTAGAATTTAAAGTCTTAATCAATATTTTTTATAAGACCCTATGAAACAAAATCTGCTGAAGTAAGAATCCAGCTCTTATTTCTGTCAATAAACTATTTCAGGAGAATGAGTCAGGAACTAGATTCAACAGGAAAGAGCAGTAGGTTCAAGCTAATCCGTATTAAAAGTATGAAGCAAAAAGTCATTGAAAGTAAATTGTATGATGCTTATATGCTAATCATAATTACCTTCTCAGCAAGAAGTTTCCAAAACTCCAACCATTTTTCCTTTAACTTGTACAAGGTAAATAGTAAGGTGTATGAAATAGAATACAAATCCATGCATGTTTAACAGCAATAGGTCTTCATTTAGACTTTCATTAATGAAGTTTTTTTTCTTGCTTTTTTGCTGCATCTCATCTTCTTTATTTGAGACCTTTTTCGATCATTACTTGCCTCCTGTATTCTTCCACTAACCAGCCATCCAATGTTCCGGTAGAAACATCTGGGGGTTTTATCTTTTTTTTTATCTTTTTACTTTATTATTTTCACATTTGTTTTATTTTCCTCTTCTGCCACGTTTTCACCTCCAGATCTCCATCAAAAATACATTTTCTGTAATAGCCAACTCATCTAGAGATATAAAGCCATAGTTTAGTGATTTAATTTCAGTTTCTGGATAGATGACAATAAGAGGTAAAAGTTTAAATCCCTGGCTTTCCTATCCATTACAAATTAAAATACTAACCATGGACAATAAGACAGACCAAAGAATTATGTGCATAAAAGCTCACAATACACTTAATATCAACCTGCAACAGTCAAAATAATAATAGAAAAATGCTGTTGTAATGAGTGGAATATTTTAACTGAGGGAATAATATATCACTTGGACTACTTACCAAAACATGGTAGATTCATGCTATTTGAAGCCTTTATTATTGAGTTCGTGGTGTTTTAAATGTTATTTTAGCTAGAAACCTTTGGAGGAGTGGTTTAGATTCTCGAATCAGACTAAAAACTCAAATGTGCTTAAAATCTAAGTAATAAAGAAGTTAGAAGAGGAAATCTTGCAGGCAAAGCATTCACTTTTCTTAAATTACTTTCTTTAAAACAGTTTGACTGCTAAAAAAAACCTAGGGAAATGACTAGTGAACATAGAGAGGAATGAATGAGATTTAGCAGGATCTAGGGATTTTCCAAAACCCCAAAACAGGTAGAAGAGGTGTTATGATTGAAAAGGCCGTGCGGAAAAGTCTTCACAGCAGAGAACAGCCTTCTTTCTCCTTATGGTCCTTTGCTGTCCAAAAGGGAGAAAATATGGGTTGGTTCAGGAAAGATATAAGGAATGGGATTTGGAGAAGGGTTTGATAGAAACAGGCAGATGTTACAGTGGCAGAACAGGTGTTTTTTGAAATACCATTCTGTGCCTGCCAACCTCCAGATAGTTTTATTAATGCTTTGCATTAAAGAAGCAGACTGACAGCAGCACAGATTACAGCTGTCAGAGATGGTCCCTGTCTGTTTTATGCTGTAGGGACTGTTGGAGAGTGATGCTACATTGAATCTCTGCTGGGAGCTTATGTCATTAAGCAGTATGCATAATACTAAGGTGGAAAAAAATACTGGCAAAAGGATTATATAGTTGCTTTTGTAGAATATAAAATTAATTTTGTAGAATATAATATTCAGCACTTATACACATAGATATGTTCACACATAAAATTATGGAGCATATTTTTGAGGCTATTTTCTTTCCATTGATTTTATTAAAAAGTTGGGATTATCTTTAAATCTTAGCACAGTCATCTCTCCAAGGATATATAAAGCACTTTCTTCTTGCTCAGCAGCTCACCCACCACTACAGCATGATTGAGAATGAAGTTCACAGAGAGTTTCTCCTAGATAGTAATAAGAAATATGAATTTAACCCCAGTCAAAAGTTATAATAGCAGAGGCTTCACCTTCCTCTGAAATTCACTAATATAGGAGATATATCACCTAAATATGCTTAATTAAATAATGAGTTATTTTACTGAAACCCTCATGAAAGAGCTAGCTAAGCATCAGATTTGTAAGAGCATTTAAGGACATGGAGGTACAAACAAGCCTTTAGGGAGTATTTATTTCAAATCATGTCATTCTCTATCAGATCAGTGGATGTCAGATTCTTTACAGCAAAAGCCATCAACTGGCGAGTTTTTGAGCAGCTCCCAAGTAGCTTGCTTACAGGTCTCTTAGGTTGCTCCTCTGCTGAAATGGTGATACACAGTCAGCAACAGACACAGACTTTTGGGTAATTTGAATATTTGACTCTTTATCTCCCAATAATCAAAAATTCTCACACTTCAGAGCCTTCTCAGCTGAGGTTTGTATCTTCACAGAGGGTTTTGATATATAGTACTTGGGTTAGGAACATTGGTCACCTTTGCATTTGAAAGGTTTTGAAAATGCAACTAAGGTTCCAGTATATTCATGTTTTCTTCATTGGAAGCATCCTCTGTTTTATATACAACATCCTGCAAGCTTGGTATATTCCCTTAAAGCTATGTCAGTTTAGCAGTGAGCAGAGCAGGCTGCAGCAGTCCTCTGTCCCCCTCCCCAGCATGATTAGACTACATCTGGCTTTACTTGGAAAATTATGGGGAAAAAAAAAAAAAGTTGGCTATATGTCCGGACTTCAGCTGGTTTCATTGCAAAAACTGGATTGGAAATGAACTGGAGCAATTTTGTGGATGAATTAGTCTTTTTTAGGAAAAACATTATTTGACAGGATGCTTCAGAGTGTTTCAGAGCCTCTGCTGCACCTCCAGAAAGAAGTTCTGCTGGATTTACAGCAACAGTGTCCCAGCTGCCCCACTCAATATTTCATTCTGGTGACTGCAATATGACTACATTCTACAGTACCTATATAACTCTTACATATAATGTTGATGATGGGCACTCTCATGTCTGACCAAATTGCTAGTACACCTGACCTTTAAAAGGATTTTTCACTCTTGCAAATGTTCACAGGAAAAAAACAGTCTCTGGAAGAGGATACCTCATCACTGTGTTGAGGGTGATTTTGCCAGTTTTCAAGTACATCTCAAATGCAGACTCACAAAGGTCTTGATTTTCTGTGGAGTCATCAGCTCTTGGCTCAGATGCCACATCCCTGGGACAGCCTCAGAAATCTGAGTTGAAATCTTTTGAAAAGCACATTTATTAAAGAGAATTTATCAGGAAATATGATACTGCTGTAGGTAATACGCTCATTCCTTGTGAACTTGACTGCATGCCTCTGAAATGGGGGAGCCATGCTCTCTGTCCTGAAAGTTCATAAAGATAACAAACACTCTCTGCAGAAGTATAGGCATTCCCATTGCCACACAAACAGGTGCAGTAATCCTTGTCTTGTTCTTATTAGGTTGTTTTTAAACACACAATACTGCAAAATTCAGTCTGGAGTTAATAGATCAATAGTTGGCTATTGTTTCATTTAAAAAAAAAAAAAGTTTCTAAAAAAGTCCATGATCAGGTTTAAAACTATGTTTTCAGACTTCAGTGGCTTCTGTAATGCAGAGGTTTGTGCACTTCTGGGGCTAAAGCAAAACCTCCTCTTAGAAAAATCCTCTGCTTTTAGTAAGAACAGATGCTTCAAATTGACTTTCAGATTGAAACATAAACTCCTCTAAATCAGGGTCATGTTTAACTGTAGGGCAGCTAAACTGCTTTTCCATTGCACGTGGAGGGAGTATATGGAGCTAAGCTTTTTTTGAAGCAATGATGTTTTGTTTTCCAGAACTATACTCATTCCATGGGGAAATTTTTCAAATAATACTAATCACTCAGATGAAATGTTGTCCATTTATCTGAGTACATATGCATTAAGTGCAGCAGATGAAGGCTGTTAGAAATTTATATTAATCTCATTCTTTGCTTTTCTTGTGAAGCAATGCTTCTGTAAATGGTTCAGCTTCCGTTACTTAGTTTAGATGCTGTTAGATGTTGTGTTAATTTAATACTAATGCTTTGGTTTGATTAATCAAACCACTATTGCTCCAATGTCAAATGTTAATGGCCAAAATGAAGGGCACATGTAAGTGGAATAACATAAAAAGCTTAAAATAATTTGGAGTTTGTGTAATTGACCTTATAATTTTTGTTTCATGAATCACTAAGTCAAACTTACCAAGTGCATAGTAATGGAAGTGATATTTATCATGAGAGAGCAGTAAAAAGGTGCTGGTTTAAGTATATTGAGTAGTACTTTATCCTTAAATAACATTGTCTTATTCAAATATCTCAGCTAAAATATTTCAGTATCCAAGAGAATGACAGACAGCTACAACACCCTATTGCAATCACATTAGTTAAGGAGGTTCTGCTAGCTTTATCTTGGTGGCAAAAGGACATGTGTGTGGCTTATATTGGAGACAGCAGTGCACTTTGATCAAAAACTGTATTTTGATCTTGTTTGGTAAAGGAAAAGTTATGTAAATAAAACTTGTTCAGAGTAAGCTGTTGACTCCTTCCCATTATCAAACTTCTGATATATTTTTGCAAAATGCTAATGAGCTATAACTGATGCATTCATTTGGAGCAAGAATACTCCAACTTTTGCTTGAAATAACACTATATGACTATAAGAGTATACACCTTAAACAGTGATGCCAGCCATGGTAGACTGGACTTCCACTTAGACAGGACTTTCCACAGCACAGTGGGACATAAATTTTAGCAGAAAAGGATGACTCATCTCAATGTCACACCCCATCAATGTGTTTCTAAATACCTCAAACGCATTTTTAATTTGTTGTTTCCTAAACACCCACAAACCTTGCATGAGCCCCACAGTGTCACTCTACTACAAAGAAGTAAAAGTGTTTGGAACTGGTTTTGTAATAGCATGCTTGCACGGGCTTGCCCTTGAAGCAGAAAAGGCCCTGACAAATCAGAAATATATCACAGTGGACAGATATTTCTCTCTCTCTCTCTCCCCACCACAGTTTTCCACAGAGAGAGAAAGAATGTAAAAAAGATCCTGAGCTGCACATTTATTCTATCTGACCCATATCTTAGAGACCAAGTCAGAATAGGACAAGAGGTGACAGTGTTAAGTCACTTTCTTCATAGAGAAAGAAATGGAAGACATAAAGCAGATGGACTCTTGTCTTACCTGACTCAGAGCAGCAGAGGTGTCTTGGCTACTGATCAGGACTAGGGGAACAATTTACTGTTTCATAATAAAGGCAAAATATTGAGTTGTCCTGCAAGATGTATTCCAGGAGTGAAGCACTGGCAAATCTGTAGTACCTACAGAAGCTGTGCTCTTCAAGATCTTCATGAATGACTTCGACACAGGACTGGAAGAGATACTAAGCAAGTTCGCAGACAACACAAAACTGGGAGGATCTGTTGACTCTCTCAGAGGCAGGGAGGCCCTTCAGAGAGACCTTAACAAATTAGAGGACTGGGCAATCACCAACCATAGGAACTTTAACAAGAGGAAGTGCTGGATTCTGCACCTGGGATGGGGCAGCCCTGGATGTACATACAGACTGGGGAAAGAGATGCTGGACAGCAGTGCCATGGAAAGGGACCTGGGGATTCTGGTCTATGACAAGCTGAATATGAGTCAGCAGTGCCCTGGCAGCCAGGAGGGCCAGCCCTGTCCTGGGGGGCATCAGGCAAAGCATCACCAGCCAGTCAAGGGAGGGGATTGTCCTGCTCTGCTCTGCACTGGGTTGGCCTCACCTTGAATATTGTGTGCAGTTTTGGGCAACACAATATAAGAAAGACATTATTTTAGAGAGTGTCCAAAGGAGGGCAACAAAGACAGCAAAGGGCCTGGAGGAGAAGCCGTATGAGGACTGTCTGAGGTCACTTGGTCTGTTCAGCCTGAAGAAGAGCAGACTGAGGGGAAACCTCACTGCAGTTACAACTGCCTCATGAGGGGAAGAGGAGGGACAGATACTGATCTCTTCTCTGTGATGATCAGTGACAAGACCTGACGGAATGGCCTGAAGTTGACTCCGGTGAGGTTTAGGTTGAATATTAGAAAAGGTTCTTCACCCAGAGGGTGGTTGGGCACTACAACAGGCACCCCTGTGGTCACACAGGGCAGTGGTCACAACATCAAGCCTGACAGAGTTCAAGAAGCATTTGGATGATACTCTGATACACATGGTGTGACTCTTGGGGATGGTCCTGTGGAGTACCAAGGGTTGGACTTCTGGATCCCTTCCAACTCAGTATATTCTGTGATTCTGTGATTTTATTTACACTGCAATTGATCCAGAAAGAGAAAAAAAACCCAGACAGAAGAACTTCTGCAAACTCAATATGGAAACATTTCCAGATTCACAATTATTTTAATTTGCTGACATATTTTTTTTTATTATGTTTTCAATAATTGTTGAAAGCAATTCCTTATACCACTGAGAATGAATTCATACTCTCTGGAAGGCTGATCTCAGCTTACTGCTTTCAGTTAAAACTCAACTCATCTTTATACAGATCCAGAGATTTGGGATGTTACCAAGAGGCAATGAAATTTCTTTTCATATGCCTCTTAGCTCCAAACAAGGATCAGGTTCAACACAGTGTATATCATAATATATTTAGGGCTACTTACATTAACAACTGCTCTCCAGATGTTTTTAAATCAAAGCAAATAGACTGTACATAGGTTTAACTAGAGACCTATTGCTATGAGCCAGTATGTTTCACAGTCCTCTTCATAAACGTAGTGAAATATGTTAACCCTTTTTAACGGAGTCAGAAGGTTGAAGTCTTTGATTCCCCCTACCCAACTTTGTTATTCTGGTAGTTAGAAACTTGTTTCTAGCCTAGATTTATTCATTACATGTGTATACTTATTTCTTTTTGTATCAACATTATCTACTGTGTATGTATTTCTTCTTTCTCACAAGTGTTATGTCCCTGAAGAATTAAAAAAGAGCAGTCATATCCATTCCTGGCTATTCTCTTGATAAAGTACAAAATTTTGCATTATGAAATTGCCTTGTCCTTCAGAAAATAAATGGGGTTTCCCTTGAAGTGCAGTGATAAAATAATGGATTTTTCAGCATGTGATCATACCTATAACTCCATGCAGGTTTACAGGGCTTCTCCTGAAGGTAACTTCTTACAGCAGCACCAGGTAACCCAGGGGGATTTCAGAGGACAGTGTAAGAACCAGGGTACAAATAATTCCCCTTGTTCAATTTGTTACTTTCACTAGCTAGTCATGGGTAGGGGTACTGATGAAATGCCAACAGAGAATCCCTGTAAAATCTTTTGCAAACAGAAGCAGTGACTGTCTTTGTCAACTGCTTTTCTATTTTATTACTGATATATCTAATGAATAATTGATTTTAAGTTTTGTTAACTCAACCCCTAGAACCTGGCCTAATAATCTTAAAGCTAACATCTATGGAATACATTTAAGATGTTTTTTCAATAGGGACAAAGCAAACTAGGAACTTATTTGCAAGTCAGTTTACAACTGTTATAGCTCCATGAGGGAAAATATATTAAGCCCAAACCAAAGAAAATGCTGATGTATATGCTATTTTTTATTTTTACTTTGTTTCCATAATTAATTTTAAAAAGTTTTGATTTTGTGGTAGTGTTTTGAGCTGGCTACTAATAAATAATGTGGATAATTAAGTATACTGTAATAACTAAGCCCAATGTGAATTTTAAGACAAGTAATCCATCAGATTTGCAGGTTTCTTCTCCCCTCTCCTTTCCCTCTACCCACCCCCCTTTCCCACTCAAATAGCCTTTAATGAGCTCTCACCATCTGATGACTGCAGGAGACTGATATCTCATTAATAAAATATTGTAACTAGTGTTGTAAGGAAGGCAGAGCAGATTAAAGTAAAAAGATTTGCAAAGACAAAAGAAGGTCTTGGACAACCATCAGTTTTGAATATATATGTTTAGATTTCGCAAGGGTAGCAGGAGCAAACTATGCAACTACCTCTTATTATAATTTGTTCATTTACACTTTAATGAATAAATTATTATGCTGTATCAGTTCTGTTCTGCTGTCATGATAAAACTTGCATTTATATAAGCTGTAATCAGTTTCACTATGGGCATAAGGGAAAAATTGATTTTGAGATGACAACCACAAATGTTTCTTTTACATACAGATTGGTTTTGAGACTTTACAAATTGTTTGTAGCAACATGCAAAAGGGAAAGTGCTTTTGGAGGTGTGTCTACAGCAATTATTACTGTGCTGAGAGCTTAAATGGATGGCATGAATAGGCTGTGCCATCTATCTCTCACTTTCCTGAGCTATAGCACAGATTTTTGTTCTTGTGATTTACTTTGCTGCTACTCTGTTTTGTCAGAAGAAAAAAAATTCATATCTACATGAGATAAAAAAGTGTGTTTCAGTATGATACCAGTTAATTACAGCAAGCCTGAGATATTTTGCTAAATGATCTTCAGGCATTTTCTTTATACAGGTATCACTTTCTCGAGAGTTTTTCAATGTCTATAAATAAAGACATTAAATATAATTTGTCCCCATTCTTGGGAATCTTTTAAGGCTTAATTTCTCAGGTCTTCAGTGAAAATAGAAAAATTATATTAAATTTCACTTTGTCTACCCCTTCATAGAACACTTGCTGGTGTCCTTTTTCTATTGACAATTGAAGTTACTCCAAACAGGTGACCAATTTGAAGGTTAACTTGAGAACATGATGGGACAGGCCTCTAACTTCCTACACATCACATTGAAGTCTTTTACAAAGTGCTCATGCTTTTTTTTTTTCCCCTCCCTAGGAAGAACTAAAACTTATCTAGATCTGTAACTTTTCCTTCATAAATTCACTGCGCTGACTGAATGATACGGCTCTCCTAGTGGCATAGCTCTGTAGTGGTACCTACAGCGGCAAGAAATTGGACAGGAAGATGAAGATGGACAGTTTTTCCAGCTTCTTTTATGGTAGGATAACATGGTATCCTTTCGGATCCAACTTTTTTTCAGCACCTACCTAACCTCTCTATATTTACTATTTATCATGACCAGTAAGAGCTTCAGTGCCACAGCCATGCAAGAGGTAGGGCAAGAAAGGGAAGCCTAAGTTCTCACACCAATGAAGTCCTCAGTGTTTTCCAAATAAGATGAATTCATCTTTAAAACTTTCCATGAAGTAATATAACTCCCAGTCCCTACACAGATCCCAGAAACCAGGGACTTGCCTCGCCTACAGCTTGGGATGATTAGGGAGAAGTAAGAAGGTAGAAGTTTCTTACATACAGATACTTCTTATTCACAGTCAGTAAAACTTAATTGACACTGGAATACAACTTTTGAAAGTGTCTTTACCAGACTGGGACTGTAAGTAGACTGAAACATTTCCTCCATGCCATTTTTCACAAAGACTCAAATCTAGCTCCTTATTTAGCTTTATCCTATGATCAGAACAAATTATCATTCACAGTGTCAATTCATGGCAACAGAGAGACAAGATTTAGAATTCAGGCAATAGTAGTTCCACATCATGCAGCAAATGTTCTGTACTTAAATTCCATTTCCACGGCTAGTAACATTTCAGTGATTCAAATCATGTCAACTACTGCCGCAGTGGCCCTCTTGAGACAAGAGGGGTGTAATAAGGTTTTCAATTTGTCTGCACCGGTTTAGCTGAGTGGAAACATCAAGTAGAGCTTTCACATTTATAATGAATATGATTAAAGAACTTATTTGTAAAAATGCATACTTGAAATATGAAAATAAGATTAGAAACAATGTTGCGGGCATTGAGCCATATTTGGGAAGAGTGCTGTACGCTTTGCTAAGATCAGAAGGCTACTACTCACATTTAAGTCTCTCAAGTATTTAATAATTTATTTTTCTGTGTACATTGATTAAGAACTGGCAAGCACTTCCACATTTGTTTCCAGACAAGACATGTGCTGTCCAGTAGCAAGTAATCTTTGCTTTTGTGGTTCAGTTCTTTCAAAGAATCGCCTTTGAGGGCCAAGAAAAGAAGAACTGTGGTGCCAGGCAGAATTAAATTGGTTTGCATATCTGCCAACTTGGCTGCTCTTGGAAGTTCAAAAAAGAAAAACTTGCAAAGCAGTTGTCTTCATTTGAAATTTAAATCTGAAAGGTGGTAAGAGATATATCTAAGGACACAGCATCAGTGCCTGAGGTACAAGACAGTTTTTTCTTTTGTTGACTGTGCTTCATTAACCATACCCAATGTACGTTAAAGAGTATGTTAAAGGCACAGATGACTAATAATTTGAATTATGAATTTTCATTTGAATTAATTATTACACTAGTGAGGTATTTGGGCCACATGGAAAAAATTCTGTGTTTAGTCACAGGCCTTCATCGGGGCTGCAGTGACTTGTCCTCACCTGCTTGGAGCATTTCTGTGAAGTTTTCTTCTCACTTCAGTTTTTCAGCACCAACACATCCCTGTGCCTTGGAAGCTTAATACAGAAGCAAAATGGCATCAGAGGTTTAAAAGCATTAATACGAGGAGAAGTCAGAAGGCTGGACAATGACAATCAGAAAGGAACACAAAAAGCATGGATTTGGTTTACTTTATTACCTCTTCAAGAACACTAACAAAAGATATTTGGGAATGCAAAGTATAATTTGCATTTATGCTACTTGTTCTAGAAATGACACCACATGCTTGCTTCAGAATATCACTTTTGCAAGAATCCATACAGGGAGTAATAAGAAACTGGTGTTTGGTTGCAATAGCCTACTTTCCTTCTGTTCCCAAGCCTGGGAGAGGACACATTTAAATTTGATGAGGTGATGTAAATTGTGACATGTCCTTAGCATATCAGAAAAGGACTGAAATACTGTAGAATTTCTTAGTCCTATTTATTTTCATCATTCTGGACAGGTTAACCCTTTAAAATCATTTGAACCATCAACTACTACAGTTGTTGCCTCCCCCCTCCCCCGTTCCTGAAAGATGTTGAATGTGAAATTCCACTTAAAACAAGAAAATAACCTTAATTAAGCTACAGAGTTATTACTCGGTAACTCACAAGAACTTTAAGCTATTTACCCAAATTCAGTTTATTAATACAAATACAGAAGCCAAAACAAGAGATGGCCTGATTTTTTATGCACATGACAAAAAAGGCAAATAAATAGAGACTGTATTCATTAAATATCCTCCTCCCTATGACATAAACCTTAGTTGACTGTAGGCCTATATTTTTTTTCCAGAGCTGGAACCACACAAAATTTGGAACCAAAACATCTACATACTTTCCCACAATTTTCATCTTCCCTTCCTGAGGGCATTCACTCCCATTACTTCCTGAGGTCCTTCCAGCTTCCAGGAAAGGATCCAAACAGGTTAGGCAAGACCTCCCCATGCATCCTTCCCTCAGAAGGTTCTTTCCTGTGGGTCCTCTTCTGCCCACTCTCTCCTGTTACGGTCCAAATCATGGACAGAACCAGACTCTGCAAGACAGACTCATTTCCCAGGAAAGCTTTGCTTTCAGGGATGTCACTTCTTCATACCACGCTTTCAGCCCCATGTCACTGCATTCAATTTGCTACCATCTATTAAGGAGGGAATAATCCATTTGGACATATATCAGTCATTAAATAAAACTTCACATCTTTATTCTCTCAGAAGATATCCTTTATCAGGGAAGGTAATATTCCATGTACCATTTATTTTCAAAACATTTTTCCAACTTCTCCTGCAAGAGATTGAAATCTTTTTACTAGAGCATTGCGCTTTACCTATATTACTTTAAGACCGAAATCTAAAAGGCTTGTTTGCTTTGGAAATATTTCAATTCCTCTTCCTCCCTTCCCCCTCTCCCTCCCATTGTTTTAACCTTTAAATAATATCAGAACATAAACTGATAACTTGGTGTTTGTTTTGTGGGTTTTCAAAATGTGCATTCATGTAGTAGCTTACATGCAACGTAAATATATTAGTATTACAAAAGCTTCTAGGGGGTGCTTTTTTTTTAATAAGAACAGATGGATTGTGATGCATGTCAAAGACAAGTGATTTCTGGATGCTGAAAATCACTAGAACATAAGCACATCTACAGTCTGATCTAGAGCTGTTCAAATTCATTTTTCTGTTGGCAGGTAACAAAGAGAAAATTATAATGTATAATAACTGTCTCAGCATGAACACTAAAATTTTTTGTTGTTGTTTGGGTTTTTTTTGTTTTGTTTTCTTAAGATATCAAAATTTGAAAAGGGTTCCTTTGTATCAAACATAGCATTCCACTTAAGCTGGAAAGAAACATTTGGATATTTGTAAAAGAAGATATAATCTTCAAAAAATTTAATAGTATTTAATTTTATTGAAACCCAGAAGTTATGGCATATGGAAACCCCAAGCTCAGTTCCTTCTTCTGCCTGAGACATATCTACCATCTTCTACAAGAATATTCTAGTTCAAATTATTTTTGAGCAAGGAATGCATTCATCCTTGGCTCTCTTTCAAAACCAATCGCTAATTGAGCTACCCTCTTCTATTTTTCCTCTGCATAAACACTTAGGAGTTAGACCTCCAGCAGGAAAAAAACAAGATGATCCTTACCAGACTACTTCATAACTGAAAACTGTAACTTTCAAATTACAACTGTAGCAATTTGTTCAAATGTCTGGGCCAAATTAGGTAGTTGATACATTTCTCTGGCATCCCAAAAATGTTTCTTAACTTGCCGATTAAGGCTAGTCTTAAATTTAGGCTTGGAAGGAGAAGTGTCAGGCTTTTTCTACCATTATATTGAAAGTGTTTTGCATTACTCATCAGTAAAAGAGGGTAGTAGTGTAAAACAACTTACTCTCTCAACTTTATTTTGTTTCCCAGATGAGATGTTCTGGTAAATGTAATATTAAGTTGAACACATTTTTTTTTACACAATTAAAACTGCCTTTCAGCAAATGCTTTAACTGCTGAAATAAAAGTCATGGTTCCATATTTTTTTTTTTTTTTTTTTTTTTTTGTAGAGTAGGTCTTTGTATACAGTGTTACTTTATGTCAAAGTTATGAGAAACATTCTATTAAAAAAAAATTAAGTCCAAAGCTGGAACATGCATGATCATTATCATTCAATACCTATAGCATCGAGGCAATATAGAAATTGTGTTACAAAACAAAATGACTGCTATAGGACTTTCACAAATATGACAGATTACATGGAAAAATTCCAAAAAAGTAGAACCAATAATCACTAGAATTAAAAATAAATTAGTGATCTGTCTTTTCATATATGATTGATCTAATTTGACAAATATTAAAAAACTAAATTAAAAAGCTGTGGGACAAAAAACACCTGAATATTTGTTGGATAACATAAATGTATATGAAAAATGTGTGCAGGTTTTATTATTTCCATATAAACAGTGACATCTCTTAGGCTACTCTGAACTCTTCATCTCCTTAAGCAGGTTGCACCCTTTATTTTTTCAAGTGCCCCCAAAGCATCTATTATAGTTTCTTGTGCATTAAACATCAGAGCTATTTTTACCTTACTGACAGGAACAGTATTGCACTAATCTTAAAAAAATACTTTCTCTGTAGAGGCAGAAAAGGGGAAAAAAAGGGACAGAAAAAAGCCCTTTCATTAATTTCAATCAAACAGGTTTTCTAATTTATTAGATCTTTCCTGTTTTTATTATCTTACATAATTTTGCATCGAGTGAGCAAAGGTTTTCAATAACCTGCCACAGTTTGAAAGTGACATGTCTCCATCTGATGTTCAAAAAACATATGTGAGCAGAAAGCTCTTTGTCGCCAGTACCCCTGGAGTTTATATGAACTCACAAGGAAAATGAATGACAACCTATTTATTCATTGACAAGGAACTTATAGATCTGTCCACAATGAGTAAAGATTGTCTTTGCATTACTCTACTTTGAAGATCAGGTCAGGAAACGTTTGTTCATGTCTATAGAGGGACATGAAATCAACAGGTCTGAAGAAACAAAAGGCAAAGCAAGTGCAAAAGGACAGATAACTGTTAGAGTATTTCTAAACCACATCTTCCAAGGTTTTGGGGTTTTTTTTGGTTTGTTATTTTAAATGCATATACTATTGTGGTCAGAATTTGAATCCCAACACTCTTCTGTTTAGAAAGCACAAAACTAGTTTCCAGTGCTGGCATAGTAATCACAGTGGGAGAAGACAGAAAATCTGATTCACATTTTCAGCAAATTGTAATTTGAAAAAGAGACAAGCTCTTATATAGTAAATATTCCCAACAGTTGTCTGTGATGTTGAGACGTTGTTCCCAACGCTGTTTTGAAGCTGGCTTTAAAAGCTTCAATGTACTCTAGAAGACCTTTTTTAATCTTTTAGATCTCAGCTCCAGAAATTAATTCCTCCATAACTTTATGAAAATAAACCTACAAAAGTCAACAAGGCCACTTTGACTGAATTTATTGGCCCAGTGGAATCAGGCCAATACATAGTAGTCCAATGCCCTTTGTGTTATATGCTTTGGCTAATTTTGTTTTGATGTGTACATGAGCGAACAGATATATATACAACTTCTTTGAAAGCCATGACAGCTCACCTAATGCCATAAAGTAAACCCGATGAGTGATAACCAGAAAATATCCATGACGGTATTGTCATTGGAAATAGCAGCATCTTTTATATTGAATGAAATAGAGTTAAACAAAATAACACATTAAAATATCCTAGGATAAAATCTACAGTGCCATAGTAAATCCCAGTGATTGTTTCCTCAAAATTACCTGAAGTTTCTAAGTAGAATGCAATGCAAAACATTGTCATATTCAAAAACATAAGCACATTCATGCTTAATGTTATGCTTCATATTACAGTTCTCTAATAAGGTCTATAAGTAAAGTTACAGGATGTTCACTATTCTTGCGTTTCTCATTTTGTTTTTGGCCTTTGTTTTATCATACCTCCTCTTCAGAGTCAGCGAAAACACTGTATATGGAATGACAAAGAGAAATTTCAGGAAACGAAATAGGAACTTCTGAAGGTATGGGAGAATGAGGGCAAATTAGTCTTCAAACTTTTAAAAAAAATACCATGGAGAAGTTTAGTTTTCTTGAGATTTGTTTGTTCATAAAAAACAAGACCATGTATATTTATGCAAGAGCCTCAACAACCTTGAAATCTCTCGTACGTCACAGCATTTACATACTATTACGTGCTATGCTCTCAACTTCTAGAAAACTAGGAAAAAGTCAGGAAGTGTTGGAATTAGTTTTGTGAGAAGTTACTCAGCATCTTTGAAATTTTTGTCATATGAATCTAATTAAAAAAGCAGAACTGAGATTTTTGCATTTTATAAACTGGGTAGGTAGGGAATGCAAGAGATGACTCTGCAGTCTCTGTTTTAAAGAACATGCTGTCTTGCTTGGGCAAGCTTTTAAGACTACTTGAGTCTCAATTCCCTTTCTTGTCCACTTAGAACCCAAGCTTTTCAAACCAGGGAACATCTCTTACTGCAATCTCTCTGTGACCTCTTTAAAGGTTTCCAGAGCACTGATACCCAATGTATAGTAAATATGATGCCAAATGGGAACCAAAAGAATGAATGTAAGCACAAAGAATGCAGATCCTTTGATGACATCATTTGAGAAAAGATTTCTGAAGAAGAGAAGCCAGTAAGAAATTATAAAGGAAGGAATAAATGAGGAAAAATGTTCAGAGGAAGTCCAGAAAGAATTAATGTTGAGGTAAAATGAATGAATTAGAGAACTATTTTTAATCGTCATTTCAGGGTCTATATAAAACTGATGAGCAAAAAATAAAGAAGAAAAGATGACATGTGATTAACATTTCTCAGTATCAACCTTTCTATACTGATTGCCACACTATCAGAGGATAAAATTGCTATGTGACCTATTTGCTGTGCTGCAGGTGGATGGTACAAGCAGCATGCTGAAGAGGCATAGTTCTTTCTAAATGAGCCCATCCATGTACTTATTCATCTTCCTTTTAAAATACACAGAAACCGAGGGAAAAGCTTTCATAACAGTCGCAATTAAAAAAAAAAGAAACCAACCAACCAACTAAAAAACACACACACAAAAATACAATTGAATCAATTAATTAATTCAAACACAGTGAAGTACAGGGAAACACTGAGCAGTTTGCAAGTACTCTTCTGATAGAGAATTTGTTTTGCATCTTTTCAGTTTCAAACCTGTCCTCTGAGGTTTGTTGAGGCCCCATAAAACATGCAAGCCTTGCAGTGAACTCCATGACTTAGACACCTCTTCTTCTTCCTATTGTGCACTGACTACCAAATTACAGAGGCAACTCCCTTTTGTCTGAATCTGGGCTCTTTCTGTCACTATCGATAGCGTCTATTACTCAAATTGGCACAAAGAGTAGTGAGCGTTCAAAACATATATGTTTGCCCCAGCTCAGCTAAAGGCAAAAGGTTAAGATGCTACTCTAAGAAAAGTGTAGGAGAACCAAGTTACAGGTAGGAAGACAGAGAACTCAATTTTCCCAAACACTCAATTAGTGCAATAATCATAGAGCTCTTGGCCAAACTTCAGTAGTAGTGCTCTGTCTAGAAGCGTCAATGAAATGAGTGTGGCCATTCCTAGTGCACCTTGTACAGCTCTTACTCATGGCAATATTTATTAAGGAAAATCTGAGCACACCAAATATGTTGTATCCCTCTGGATATATAAGAAATGAGAATGCAAATCTAAGTGAAGGATCTTAAACAAAAGATGCATTGATCTGCTCAGTGATTTCAGGACAGTTATTTCTATTTACAAGGCCTGATGATCCTTAAGCGTACAGCTAAGCAGTAGAATCTCAGGCAGCTAGAATCTAGGTATGTGTTCTTTAAGAACAAGGTATTGGCCTTACCTATAAATTTGACATAGTATCAGTTTAAGTGCCTTTATAAATCAGCATCTGCAGCAAGGCAGCAGCATTTCCATTATCAGGTGATTTCTCTGTGATTCCCCTGGCCACAAACCTGTTTACTTTACATGTCAACCCTCCAGTGAGGCATTGGTTCACTTGATCCAGGTATCATCTTCAAAAACAAGATCTGCATGTGCTGCTGCACTTTTTCAGTTACCTTGTTCTTTTGTGAGGTAAACCCTAGATTTTTATTTTTTTTCGGTGAAGATTTTTTTCTAAAGAAAATTCTGGAGAACTTTTTTTATGACAAAATATTTGTTATTAACAGGACTGTATTATCAGACCAAAAAGTATAAGGAATAAGACTATTATAAAGGTTTTTTCTCTATAATGAGCCCTAGTGAAAATGATATCTTTCCTCCTAAATTATTGCATCATGGAAGAATTCTCAATTTAACCTGACTTTCAGCAACTTGGTGAAATAACTTCATATTACTGTAGGCTGCCAATATATTTATAAGTAGGTGCTATCTGGGCCTCTAAATTATCCTCAAGTGCCACTCATAAGGTTTTTCAGAATAGATTATTTATAGTTTTCCTGAAAGTAGAACCATAATCTCTTAATCTCTACTTCTACAACGTTTCCATGAATGACAGATTTTGTATGTGAGAAAAACAAAACATCATATCCTTAATATTTATAAAGAATAACCAGATACAGAAGTTAAAGAACTGGGACTAGTCCAAACATTTGATTACTTTTTAAAAATATGTAAATAATATACTTTAAAAAAATCAATATAGGAATAGCTAGGAAAATGTGCCTGGATCTGTGCAAAAGCCTTAAAATAAAAACATTTTCTAAGGAGAAAGATCTCTCTTCTTGCTTGATCAGAAGTTGCTACTGTAATGTGGCTTAAGTGTATTGACTTCCACAGGGCACCCTCTTACAATGAACTCTGCTCGTCTAGTTAGTTGGTCCTCACAGAAGTTGTACTCAATTATATAGCGGAAAATTTTGTCTGCAGATTATTAAGGAAAGAGTGAGTTCAAGAAAAAAGGACAGTCTGTATAATTTATTTTTAATCCTTCTCTTCTTAAGTAGCATCAGAAACCCAAGTGGTCATGTGGGTAATGAAGGCATATTACCAAGAAATAAGATTAAAGCAATTTGAAAAGAAAGAAACTGGGTTGAATACATAAACTGCAATACAATATTTATTATCATCTGTTTGGACAGGAAAAAAAAAAAGGTGAAGAAAGTTAAGTGTGAAAAAGCATTAGCTTACTTCCTTTTTATTGGTCTATTTGCATAGACTCTATCATATTTAGTTATCGGTTTGACATCATAGGTGGTGTCTCTCTCAGTTTATATTTTACAAATCTAATAATAACTCTATCAGTAAAGACGTTAAAAGTCTTTATCTAAAAGTATACCCAGATATGTTGGAATTATGAGTTAGCTGAAGCATATTTTGCTTGTTTCTCACTTTGATCACTGCAATGAATTTTAAACCTATATTTTTCAAAAGAAAGAAAAAGGTCAACTGTATCATTATATTTCTTCTATATATAATTTCTTGTTTGCTTGTAGGAAATTTGTAATTGCTCTTTCCATAAAACTTTGAAGCACTTCAAAGTGCCTTAAAGTGTCTTAGAACTCAGAACATTTTGAGTGTAACATACCATCAAAGCACAGAGGCATGTAGTGTAATAAGATAAGAGAGATGATACCTCATATGTATTAGGTCCCGTAAAAACTAATACTTAGCTATTGATGGAATATATCCTAATGGTGTTTTTTGTGCCAAAATGGTGCTACAAAATTCATATATTTTTTGATAACAGTGGGGAAAAAAAAGCAAATTGGTCTTTTGAGGAGGCAATAACTTTAGAAATGTTAAATTGTGTAAATATCTATGTATGTATTATATACGTATATGTCTGTATACCTATCTGTATAGAGACAGCTGTTGTTGTACATAAATCAGTTGTCACTTGGGAGCCCCTGGTGGCCTAGTGGGAGCCCCTGGTGGCCTAGTGGTTAGAATGCGGCACCTTCACTGCCGAGGCCAAGGGTTCGATTCCCAGCCAGGG
>JAWMRA010000001.1:80130190-80142133 GCA_035584735.1 Pseudotriccus pelzelni
AAAATCCAATGCGCAGGCTGGAAGGTGTAAAGACCTTCCCCGGATCTTCGTTCACGAAGACCGGCCATTACTTACTTGGGAAAATAAAATAAAGCTAATCTGTGCTTTCCACTTTTTCAGAAGATATTTGTAATATCTTTATGGCTTGCAGCTGAACCTTACACATTTCCAGGTAGGCTCAATTTCAAAATTGCTTCAAAATGACAACTGGCTATTTAATTCTCTAACTTATTAAAAGCAGATGCTAATTTATGTCAAGAACAGAACTATCCATTGGAGCAATGTCCTATTTGGTAAAGGCATAGTACTTATACAGGAATTACTGCATCTGCTAACGGTTTGTGACTGTACAGGAAAAGATCTTAAATCTGGTTTGAAGAGATCAAACAGTAGAAATTTTGTCACAAGTTAATTAAACTTTATACATAGCGATATATATATATCACACTTCCTCTGTTGATATCATTTCTGCCTATACAATTGAAGAATCTTCTAGTACTCAATAACTTCTGCCTACATGAATATATTTTAAACCCTCATTCTCTGAACCTCTTCTGTTTGTTTTTTTTTTCATAATAGAATGCATACTGAAAGGATCATGAACCTCAATCTACAGCTTGGCATTGTGGTTTTCCTTCCCAAATAACATAACAAGAATAGTTAGCGGCTATAAAATTTTAGCTACATATTTCTTGCTGGTTTTTTTTTATTGTCTGTTGTAACATGAAGAGTGTGAAGCTTGGATGGAATTGAAGTCTTGCAAATACATCTTGCATTTTATTCATGGCCTTAACAGTAAAAATATACTGGATGCAAAACCCCCTGAAATCTCTAGGAAATGGGTTTTTTTTCTATTAATTTAAAATAAATTGTCCCAGGCCATGGACCTCTCTTGTTAAGTCTTACTATCCAGATAGTGAAAAAGATCTGAGAAATGTTTTTTGAGAACCTAGCCTGCAATAAGCTGACAGCTTCCATTTGCATCCATTTCACAAATACAATACAAAAGGGTACTTACTGGAGATTGTTAGTGTCCATAATTGGCTTTTATTGTAAGAAAACCACAAAAATATTATGCTATAAGGACTATACAAAAGTGTGATACTCTTAAAACATTGAAAGAAATCATTAGTAAATGCAGCTTTCATTTTGTTTTTCAAAAAATACACACATGGTAGTTGCCAGGATACTTCATCGCTGGCAGGTTGAGGAAATGAAGGGAAGATCTTACGTATGTATACAACTCCTTCATGCAAAGCTGAGTACTGATGTTTTTCATTACGCAGCAGCACCAAAATCTTCAGAATTGCACATAGTTTATCTTTAATACTTCAGCAAGTCATTGTCTACTTCATCTGAATGTGTATCACTGCTGGCCTCTCTGCTGCTACTTTCTTCATCTGATATAAATGCTTCAAGACAAAAAGCAGCTCAAAGGTCTATGGAGTTTCATTAAAAATATAATCTTATAATAGGGTGTTCTAGTAAAACTTACTACAGCTCAAGCTGAAGAGCACAATGCTACAAGCATCTAGGTGTTAATTGCTGAGATTTGATGTGTAGAAATCAGCCTTTAAGCCAAGAAAACATGTATCCATCTGACAAGCTATAAGCTCATATAGTCATTGTTCCTATACATCTGTCTATGCAATTATGCAATGCATGTATGCAAATGCATAAAATTTGCTCACATGGCTGCCTGTATGTTGTCCTGATTTGTAAGTCCAAACTTTTGCTCCTAAAAAGAGGTCTTTGCTGGTTTTTTGGCCTTAATTTAAGAGTGTGATTCAATGCTTTTAGTTCTTTGCTTTGTAATGTGATTTAATATTGCATTCAGAGGATTCCCACATGAACATATCCAGAACAGATTAAACACAAATTTATGCTGTAAAATTTGCAGAAAAACAGGAAGTTTTATATACCTGTACAAATATAAATAAGCATAGTTAAATTAAGATTAATATTTATAGAATTCCATAATATTTACTTCCGTCATGGTGAAATGAAATTAAAAGAAATGCAAGTCAAATTTCACCTGAACTATTTGCAAATGGTTTACATTTTTCTCAAATATTTATTAAAATGTTTTACAAAATAGTTTCTTAAAATAATTGAGGTAGAAGGTTCAAATAGACATTGCAGTGAATAGTTCTCACTTGACATAATCAGAAAATTCACACACACAACAGAGAAAATAACTATGTTTTGAAACATTAATTTTGCTTTTCTATAGATATCTCTTGTATGGGACAGATAGATTCTGGAGCTAAGTTAATTTGCTAGAATATTTACAGGAGTTGAACACATAAGAAATTCAATAATAATTTTTGGCAATAATTTTTCAAAACAGAATATAGTCATTAAATTCTACCTTGGCTTAATGGTGTATGCTTCTTCAGTTGCCACAGCTGTCTCCTAACTGCCAGAAAGCCAGTATGTCATAGGAGCACACAAGGACACCAAAGCCTGATCAAACATATGAATACTAAAAGGAGAGTTTCATATTATCTAATTTTAGGAAGTTCTCCTGTGCAAGTTAGAAAGCTTGTTTGCTGATACTTACAACAGAACTCTTCAGAAGAGACTTTCCCATCCAGGACTTGATGCAGTGAACTAAGATGCAAGATTTTTCTCAGAAACTTTTAAAAGATCCATCTCTTTCCATCAGGTATGACAGAGGCATAGGAAGATTACTATCTTAACTAGAACACATAAGAAATTTCTTTCAAACGAGGCAGCATGGGCAACTCCTAACCTATACAATCATTTCTAGTACAGATGAAGAGAGAACACTGAGAGGAAAACAGCAATTTTTGAAGTCTGAGACTGTTAAATTCATTATTATATCGTGGAAATGAAATCATGGCACAGTCCAGGAACCAGAACAGAATCTTGAATTTTCTCCATCCAGAAGCCCCAAGATTCTCCAGACCAGGGAAAAAAACATGCAGAAATGTGAACTAAGGATGTGCTGCAGGGAGAAGGCGAGGACATCTGTTTGGATTTTGGCAAGATCAAAAAGCAGAGAATGCCGGGTATCTGAGAGATTCTCTGGGTAGCAAATAAACAGGGAATTTATATGGACCTAATAAAAAAATATTTTGGAATTAAAAAGGCAAATTTGTGGTACTGTTAACAAACAGGGTATGTATAGAAGCCTATTATATTTGTGTAGTATCACTTTTATTGGAAAACACTAAACATTTGGTTGGAAAACCCTCAGTTGCTCTCAAACACTGAATGAAACTTGTGGTATCAAAGTATTGCTAAATTACGATGAATCAGAGTACAGTGAACTTAAATGAGAAGTTACATATTATCTCTGAAGGCTACCTGTATAGAAAGTAATGTTATATTTATCATATCTATGTTTAGACTAAACTGGTTCCTGTGAAGAAAATAAGATTTGCAATCCCAGATTTTGATATTATATAAAGTATAGCTAACTCTAGTAAACTCACTCTTACCAAGCTGGTGGTTGTCCATAATGACAATTCACTGATAAAATTGTGATCACCACCTTTAAAATCCTATAGAAATAGATTAATTTTGAGGGAAAATGTTGTAAGAAAAAAATAAAAACCAGACTCCTTGTAGCTTCAAATCCGGTGTCAGAAATATTTATCTTCTACCCTCTCCCCAGAATTTTTTTTACAACATAAAAATGACAAAGTAAGTTATCAGCTTTTCTAGTCTAAGAGAGTTTAAAGAGGGAAGCAGTAGACTGCAAACATTTTATCAGAAAGATGTGTTAGACAATCAAACAGAGCTTTCATATTTCTACCTTTCTAATTTTACAATTTCCTGTAAGGTAGGCTGCCACTTTCTTACATTGCAAAGCTCTAAATAATAACTTCACAACTCAAGTGGTGACCATTGTGATAATAGGGGCAGTTTACATCACAGGTCACTGCGCTCTGCTTATCCGTTCTGTAACTTAAAAGAAGAATCAGACAAATGTTAGGAGTGCTTCAGTAAATTTGAACAGCGTAGTAAGTGTTTTGTTTCAGTGGCCACATCTCTACAAGATTATGCAGAAGATGACCACCCAGTGCATATTTAAGGCAAATAAGCTGCTTTTGTTGATGTTGTTTACCTTCACTGTTTATCCAGTGAGAAACCACACAAACAGAGGAAAATACAGATTAATACAACAGTGATTCATAAATTTGGAAAATAATTAGAATAAAATCATTACTCTAAAACCATTTTTTTTGTAAAAAATTATGTCCGATTTTCTATTTAAAAAGTACTCATTTACTCTAACAAAGACCCTGAAAAGAAAAATACTGTAGAGTTTTTAAATAAGTAAGATACTGGGCTAGAATTATTACCACCTCCTGAAAAAAATCCCAATGGAAATTTTATATTTGCCCATGAATTCTGTGAATGAATGAGAACCCTAAACTCAGAAAATATGAATCTTAATGGCTTGCAGGAAAAATGAGTATCCAATTGTAATTAAATATGTCTTGTAATATTTAAGTATAGTTTTCTGCATATTTGAAAAAACAAGGTTAAAAACATTACTGGAATTCTTGTGTACTTTTTGGTGTGGAAGAAAAGGCTCAATCAGAGGAATGTGCAAAAAAAAAAAAAAAGTGCAACTGCTGAAATGTAGTATTTGAAAATGTGTCTCTGAACCTGTAACTTCCCCATGCAGGTCCAGTGACTTTCTCTGAAGGTCCAGAGATTCCACATGCAAAATATAATGTGACTTTGTGATAAAATAAAAAAGCTGCTGCCCAGCTAGTGATAGAACAAAGCAAACAATATTTTTCTGATACATGCTACTGAGCAGGGTCACTATGCAAATTCTTTTATTTATGCAAATAAACTTTTAAAATCATCTTTCAAAGGACCCAAATGTCATCCCTAATTAAGAACTACCACAAACATTGTGGTAAATTAAGTTTTGGAATCATCTAGATATTCAGTAATACAAAAACATGACAGGACTCCTATATATGCCCATCTGGGTGAGCTAATCAGTGACTTTCCCTTTCCTTACCCTGCTGAGATTGATGTCATCTGTTTCATTTGAACTCCTCTCTGACATAAGCCTTTTGCTGGTTACCAGGCAACCAGCATCATTGAGAAAGCTAAACATGTGCATTGACTATTATTCACATCAATGCTTTATTTCAGAGTACCTCAAAACATCTTTGCCAATTCACAAGTTTGGTTTCCCAGACTGCAGTCCCTGAGGAATGGACTCACATCACTAGGTTCAAGAGGAAATGGGGATGCAGTTTCTTTGAGCAAATAAAAGTCTCTGAAAAACGTTATTGAAAATACAAATATAGATCTAGAAATCTGAGGTCTTGATTTGTTTTGGGTTTTGTTGTGTTTTGTTGTTGTTTTTTTTTCTTAAATGCAACAAACAAACCCTTAAAACTTCACTATTCATTTATATCTTTTCAGGAAATCTGTAATGAAGCAGCATAGCTGAAGTATATATAAAGATTTACATTTTTTGTCACAAGGATAATTCATTTTCTAATGGTTCTGTAGAGGTTGTGAGGGAAAAGTATGAAGAGTAGCATGAATATTTGGCTATTAAGAAATATATAAACAGAGAGAGTATGAGGTAATGAGCTGAATATATCATGGCATTCACAGGTATTTTTTCAGATGAAGGAATGTTGACATAAATTCAATCATCATACAGTTTAATAGCACTCTAATATTCTTTTATATAAATCCAGTGGCATATACTGAACATGACTGTGATGTTCTGGTGGTTGGTTTGGAAAGGTCTATACATAGGTCAAATGGCTCCCACTACAAAGCTTACCAATGTTAACTACTGTTTATTTCTGATAGGCAGTGGCTATCATTATGATAATTAGCACAAAAATTGACAGGATTCTTGCTTCAGATTAAATAGTAAAACCACCAAAGCATATGCATAGAAACATGAAATGAGGTGCATAAAAAAATTAAATTAGTAGGCATGGCAACTTGCCAATTTACATTTTTTATGGTCCAATGATTTTAAAAAAATGAGAAACAGAGTTTTAGACAAACCATAGTCCCTTGAAATGGAACAGCTGAAAAATATATTAGCACTTAATTTTGATATATGTGCAGTCCTTTCTGATCTGAAGCTATTGGGGTAACAGTACAGCTTCATTCTCACTGTATGAGTGGGATCTTCTCATGAGAAGAGTAGTTTCATAGAATATTTACCATAAGAATTAAAACTTTTCCTAAATGTAAATGTTATTTGCACAATAATAATTATTGCTCTTATCTACTTGGCTCTCATGAGCCTCATCTGGAATGCTGTGTCTGGTTCTGGGCTCTCCAGTACAAGAGAGACATGGAGATTCTGGAGTGGGTCCAGAGGAGGGCTAAGAAGACTGAGGGACTGGAGTGCCTCACTTCTGAGGAAAGGCTGAGGCAGCTGGGACTGTTTAGCCTGGAGAGGACTGAGAGGGGATCATATTAATGTACATGAGTATCTGAAGGGAGGGTGTCAAGCAGATGGAGCCAGGCTCTTCTTGGTGGTGCTAACAGGATAAGAGGCCACGGGCAAAAACTGATGTACAGGAAACTCCACCTGAATATGAAAAACTTCTTTACTTGTGTGCATCACTACACACTGGAACAGATTGCCCAGAAAGGACATGGAGTCTTCCCTTATGGAGATATTCAACAGACACAGTCCTTAGCATGTGCCTCGATTGAGCAAGGAGCTTAGACTAGATGACCCTGAGTGGTCTCTTCCAACCTTACCCATTCTGTGATTCTGTGATTTATATTTTAATTTCAATTTATTTATGCTTATACCTGTATTGATGTTTTTATTGTATTATTTTTATATAAAAAGTCCATAATAAAGATTCCTTTGTTCTTTGTATGTCGTATGGCAGTACAGAGTCAGGAAAATGACATCATTGTTTCAATTTTTCCCAAGTAACAATAAAGTGAAATGGAGATTGGATATGTTTTCTCTCGTTTTTTTACTGTCAGACAGAGCTAATCCATAAAAACTATACAGTCTTATACTAGCTTAGTTCATATCAAATCGGAATAAAAGAAAGGATTTTGAAGTTTATTTACCAGTTGTGCTCCACACAAATGAGGATTTTGTCTTCCTGTAACTCTGGTTATATCAAATGATGAATTTTTTTTTTTTTAACCTGGATCCTTTTATGAAGAGAAGATTAGTTACACTGGACAAACACTTCACTAGTAATAACTTTCTAAGACTTTGAAAATAAAAATATCAGAATACGAATAAGGATATTCCTTGGCAGAATCTGGGTCCAAATATTATGGTTTTTACACACACACACATATCCATACATATAAACACACTCATAAACATGTAGTCCTAGATAAATAAGTTAACATACATTCGCCTCTGAATACAATAATTCTGTATGGGAATGCCATTAACTAAGTCATGGGCAGTAACTTTTGTCCTTGGCTGTTCATTTCCTGTGAGGACAAAGTCACCATGTCTTTCAAAAAAGCTCAAAAGTTTAGAAATCGCAGGAATGCAAAAGAAGTTCCAGAAGATAAAAATATAGATAAATTCTTCAATTCAAGCCTGTATGACCATCAAAATCTTATTCTCAACTTTCACATTTTATTGAAATACTGTACCAATTAAAAACAGTGCTTTTCTGCAGAAGTTGCTGCAACTAATTTGTGTAAAGATAAATTCTGGCACAGAATTGACATTGGAGGATCTGGACATGTCTTTTGAACTTGAGTTTTAATTTTGTGTATTTTTGTTTGATGCTAAAAAGAAAATTTAATTCATGGCATAAAAAATATTCAGTAGTCACACAACTTGTGATAACTCACAGTAAGGAAACGAATATAAGATCATAACCAGGCTAGTAGGTGTCCTCAGTTAACCTAATTGTTAAAAATAATTCATTAATGATCAATTTTGCCTGTTGTATTTGTGGAGACATCTTAAACTTAATGTTCCCCTTAGTCACACAGTTTTCAGCAGCTGTATCATGCAAATGTAGTTCTATATTTGTGAACATATCTATTGATATTTTTTTAAAATAACTTCCTGAAAAAAATCAGATCTACAAAAACGACCTCACACATTGTGCATGGAAGTATCTGTGGTAGAAATGTTACAGAACACTAGAAAACAAACAGAGAAAACAAATCAATTCTAAAAATACAAAATATGTTATCTTACTGTCAGTAGGGAAAAAATCTAAAAATAAATGACCTGATGAAAATATTTTTAAATAAAAATTAGATGTCTTCTCTGGCACCGAGGTCAAGCTGATAGTCCCGTACTTCCCTGGATCCCCCTAGTGGCCCTTCCTTTACACAGCCATAGCACTTGCTGACTTCCAAGCAACTGGGATCACCCTAGTTAGCCAGGACTGATGATAAATGATAAAAAGGGGCTCGGTGAGCATTTCCCTCAGGTCCCTCAGTATCTTGGGTGGATCCCACCTTGCCCTATAGACTTGTGTGTGTCTTAGTGGGTGTAGTAGGTCCATTTTTACCCGAAGTATGGCTTACACAGGTGATTGCAGTTCAATTCCTGTTTGCACAGGTGGTTGCTGATCAAAACTGGCCTTGAGACTATCCAAGACTTTGCCTTCTGCAGCCTTTTTTAACCATCTGAATCTTATTCCCCAAATTAGCACAAATAACCATTTAAATTCATTTTTGTCAGCCTTGCAATCCCTTTCACAAATGGCTCCACTTGAAGCTGTAACTAGTATTTTAATCATTAATTCCATAAAGAAAGGGAAATGTATGCAGTAAAAATATGTTTGATTCCAGAAGGTGCGGAGTGACCCATTTCCTCTGTTTTCACATGCAGTCTGAGATAAGGGGTGGAAGGGCCTATCAGGTCACCAGTGTAGGCAGTATTTTGCAAGGTAAACCACATTGCTGCATTTTTAATGCTGCTGGAAATGATGGCCCAGCTGTTAACATAGTATAGCAACAGTTATCAAGCCATGTTGTATAAGATGTATAAATTATTCCAGCATTGTAACGGTGTTCGATAAATGACAGACCTGAATATACTGATACAGTCAAAATTTTAGAAACTGTTGGATGTGGAAGGACACCAGCATGTTTATACACTCCTTCTTGGAAATGCTTAGGAACAGATACTGAACAGACACATGATATTTGTCATGAATTCAGAAAGCAACATGTTTTGCTTTGTTTATGAAATCCCCACTGAGTGCCCTTCTGTATTCTCACACAAAGACTCTCTGCTGAATATTTGTTCCATAGCAAAATTCAGACTGGCTTTGTGGTGAGGTCCTGGTGGATTTGGAGGCTATGTGACACCCTGTGAGTGAGGAGCCTGTTCTGGCCACTGTTTTCCAGTACCCAGCACTACCAGCAGTGGGTTAAGCCAGCCCTGGTAAGGAGTCCCTTAATAGAGCAGAGAGGGTTCAGAGGTTTTTGCAGACCATCACTGCATAAATTATCAGTCCTTGATAATTAAGAAGGCTTGAGAAATTAAGAGGTCCAGCACATCTGTACATTCTCATTTGTTTCTTTGAGGGTTTCTGGCACATGACAATTCTGGTATAACCAGCACAGGAGGAAATGAAAGGATTTGGGAATGGTTCAAAAGACAAATGGCATTTTTTTTGTCAGCTAGTTATTTTCATATAACATAGAAAAGGGGGAATCTTCCTCCTCTTTCACTAAAAATTACACCATTTATAATATATTCCATGGAAAAACAAGTATTTAAAAGTATCTTTATTTTTTGCAACACTGTGAAACTAAGTCTTTAATCACTAAAGGTTCTTTTTAATGAGACTTCACAGTCTTTTAGAATTTCATAATAGATTTCAGAAAACAAATGTGCCCGTGCCTATTTTTTGGTTTTTTTTAGGAAAATAAAGTTTCTAACAAAAAGAAACTACCTAATTCTAAATTTATATTATATTTGAAAGTTGGAACTAACATCCTTTCTTTCAACAACTGAATATACTGTATAACTGAGTGTGAATATTATTTAGGAACATGACCCAACTTACCAAATTTTGTTAAAAATAATTATTGTAAAAGAATAAAAAAACTTCAGTTCTGTCAGTTCTGAGAGAGGTAGTAATAATATTTCATGGTAAAGAAGAAAAACAAATAAAGTAATTAACTTTGTAAGCCCATTATTTTAATGTAGAGAAAATAAATTATAAATACCTCAAAATTATCTTTGTGAGTGATTTAACTGTTTAGCAATTGACATGGCAATTCAATAGTAGTGACAGAAATTGCATTTAATTAACCCAGTCCAGCTCACCCCACACTAAACAACCACTGAATCACTGAAGTTGCTTTAAGAACACATATATTTTTTTCAGCTCCAAAGAAAACGAAAAGTGGATATCAAACTGCTGATTTTCAAAGAATGTCAGAGCTAAAGTCTGTCTTCACCAGAGTTTTTTTAATTCAAGTTGACAATTTCCTGCCATTAGTCTACATAGCAACATTATGTTCGCTGGAACTGTCTGTATCAGGAGGAAAACATGCTGTCCAAAACTTCTCACATGCAGATTTGAGTATTCAAATTCGTGTTAACTCAATGTTAATTAAGCTCAACTAATTTTTTTTTTTAGTTTGCTAGTAATCAAAGACCAGACCACATCAGAGAGAAATGGCTGATGCATTGCATCCCTGTACATTGACAAGCCATTATTTGAAGAGGGCAAATGTCTTTCAGCTGAGATGAATGCACCAGTCACTGTGATTGGAACTTAAATGTATTTGGGTAATTAAAAAATGGGAAATACCAGTTAAAATACACTTGGAGATCTAGACCTTCTTTTAAACCTCGTCTTTTACGGATTTCAGAGATTCAGAACATACAATGTATTCTCTTAATTCTCCTGAACTAGCCAGGAACTTGGCCAAGAAAAATGCCCCCAAACCTGTGAACTATTAATCTCATGTATCATAGACTAAGTGTACAAATCATCTGTATGGTCTCTTTAATTTATGATATGCTTTTCAAAATATACCTAAATCACCAAACTACAATTTCTATTTTTCTGGTTATCTTCATTTTTAGTTTCAAAGAAGTAGTGCTTAACTGTTTACAATTTTTTGACTTTCAAGGCTCTGCAGGAAAAATCCCCAATGCAGCAATTAAAAAAATGCACTAACTATAGATTTTCATTTCTTCAAATGCTTTCACAGATCCTAAAGGATGCTAACAGTACCAGTGAAAATTGAGTTAAAGATATCTTTAAATGAATGTACCCAATGTCCTATTTCTTGCTGAATTCTCAGACTATTATGTTCAGTCAAGATAAATGAATATTCCTTTTTCCTGCAAGCCAGTCATCTTCATAAGGTTCCTTTTTGTAGTCAGAAGCATTTATCTTCATCACATTAATGATGAATGACACTTCTTGCACCACTGTATGAATTAGAAGTTATCACATTCTTGATATAAATTGGACAGTTCAGGTCTTTTCTATTGGCTTTGGGGAATAAAATAAAGGCAGAAAGAGAGAACAGAGGGCAGAGATAATTCACAACATTTTCAAACATACAACACATGGATTTGTAATTTGCACTAGAATCTGAATGGGAATGATTTGATAGAGTATTATTATCAGCATTAATTGCTCCCATATATGAATTTAAAGATCATCATTCCAGATAGAAAACTATTGCCTTTGAAGTAGTCAGCTCTTATCTCTATGAAACTACTTTTACTCTTGAAAATAAAAAATATGTATTATTGCTTTCAGATAAAAAATATAGAGAACATTTTAAAAATATTTTCTTCATAATATTCATCAATGAAGTTGTCGTGGTTTTGCAAAGGTCCCCCCCTCCCTGGGGATTGGAAGTGGTTTGTCCAGGTGAATTTCTGGAGCAAAGCCAATCAAAAGTTTTGGTAACGCCTTTGCCAATTACATCTTCAACAAAACGGAAGAGAAGGTTGTGGCGCAGAAGAAATTGGGAGCC
>JAWMRA010000001.1:80146824-80168244 GCA_035584735.1 Pseudotriccus pelzelni
CAGTTCCTAACCCAGCACAGAGTGCCCCTGTCCAAGCCATGGGCTGCAGCTTTTCCAGGAGTGTGCTGTGGGAGATGCTGTCAAAACCTTTGCTGAAGTCCAGGTAGACACATCCACAGTCTTCCCCTCATCTACCAGGTGGGTCAGCTGATCATAAAAGGAGATTAGATCAGTCAGGCAGGACCTGCCCCTGCTAAACCCGTGCTGGCTGGGTGTGATCCCCTGTCTGTCTTGTAGGTGCCATGTGATCCCACATAACCTCATCAGGCACTGAGGTCAGGCTGACAGGCCTGTAGTTTTCCAAGTCTTCCTTTCAGCCCTTCTTGTGGATGGGCATCACATTTGCCAACTTCCAATCATCTGGGACCTCCCCAGTGAGCCAGGACTGTTGGTAAATGCTGGAGAGGTGCTTGGCGAGCTCTTCCACCAGCTTCTTCATCACCTTAGGATGGATCCCATCTGGTCCCATAGACACGTGAGGATCCAAGTGGCTCAGCAGGTCACTAACTTCTTACTTCTGGATAACAGCGGAGCTCTTCCGCTCCCTGTGGCTGTCTGCCAGCCCAGGAAGCCAGTGTTCCCGTGGACAGCCTGTCTTCTTGTTGAAAGCTGAGGCAAAGAAGGTGTTAAGTACCTCAGCCTTATCGTCATCTTTGGTAACTATATTCCCCGCTGTGTCCATCAAAGAATGGAGGTTTTCCTTGGGCCTCCTTTCGCTATTCAAGTATTTATAAAAACATTTTTCATTGTCCTTAACAGAAGTGGACAGATTAAGTTCAAATTGTGCTTTTGCCTCTCTAATTTTCCTTCTACGTGACCTAACTACATTCCTAAACACTTCATGAATTGCCTGCCCTTTTTTCCAAATAGACTCTCTTTTTTTCCCTAATTTCCTGCAAAATCTTCCTGTTCAGCCAGGACGGTTGTCTTCCCCACTAGCTCACCTTTCAGCACAGCAGAGGACCTTAGGGACAATCTGCTTCTGTGCCTTCAAGATTTCTTTCTTGAAATATGTCCATACTTCCAGGACCCCTTTGTTTTTAGGAGCTGTTTCCCAAGGTATTCTCCAAACCAGCCTCCTGAATAGGCTCAAGTCTGCCCTCCGGAAGTCAAGGGTACAGGTTCTGTTGACGGCCTTCCTTATTTCACCAAGTATTGAAAACTCTGTCATTTCATGGTCACAGCCTCCAAATGCCACATCTCCCACTAGCCCTTCTCTGTTTGTAAACAGCAGGTATAATGGAGCCCCAGCCCTGGTAGGGTCATTTATCAGCTGCAACAGAAAATTATCCTCCATGCATCCTTGAAATCTCTTAGACTGCCTCTTCTCTGCTGTGTTGAGTTCCCAGCAGACATCCGTCAGGTTAAAGTCACCCACAAGAACAAGGCCTGGTGATTTTGAAACCTCTGCCAGCTGCTTGTAGAATTATTCATCACCCTCATCATCCTGGTTGGGTGGTCTGTAATAGACTCCCACCAGGATATCAGCCTTATTGGCCTTCCCCCTGATTTTGATCCACAGGAACTCAACCTTATCATCACTGACCTCAAGTTCTAGAGAGTCAAGAGACTGTCTAACATACAGAGCCACTGCTCCACCTCTCCTACCTTGCCTATCTCTTCTGCAGAGCTTGTAGGCATCCATGGCAGCACTCCAGTCATTAGAGTCATCCCACCACGTTTCCGTGACAGTGACTATGTCATAATTTTCCTACTGCACTGCGGCTTCCAGCTCCTCTTGCTTGTTTCCCAAACTACGTGCATTGGTGCACATGCACTTCAGCTGCATTGCTGCTATCACTCCTAACCCTGGCTTACCACCCTTAGGCTCTTCTCTGGAGAGCCTGGTTTCAACTCCTTCCCCTTCAAACCTAGTTTAAAGCCCTCTTGATGAGCCCTGACAACGTACATGCTAGGGTTCTTTTGCCCTTCCTAGATAAATGAAGCCGATTTGACTCTAGCAAGCCTGTTACCATAGACTTTGTCCCATGATCAAAAAAAAACAAAATTCTGCTGGTGGCACCAATCCTTTTGCCACCTATTGATAAAATGGGTTTTCCTACTCCTCATTCATCCTTGCTACAGCAGGAATTGAGGCGAACACCACCTGTGCTCCTGTCCCATCAACTAATCAATCCAAAGCCTTAAAGGCCTTTTTAATTGCCCTGGTATCTCTTTTATCTCATCACTGCCAACCTGTACTACCAACGGTGGGTAATAATCAGAGGGCCAAATTAGTTCAGGGTGTCTCCTGCTAATATCCCTCAGCCTGGCCCCAGGAAGGCAGCAGACTTCCCTGTGGGATGGGTCTGGTCAGCATACAGGGCCCTCAGTTCGCCTCAGAAGGGAGTCACCAACTACAACTACCCTTCTTTTTTTCTTAATAGCTGCAGTTGTGGTCATCCAATAGACGGATTACAAACACAAGACTCTCCAGATAGATATTTTCCTTGAATGTCATCTGCCTGACTTCTAGGTCCAGGGCCTTATGCCTGTTCTTTAAGGACACCTGGGGAGGTGATGGAGGTCAGGAGGGGATTCTTTTACCAATTCAGTCAGTGACTTGTTTCCATTCCCCTCCATCTACTTGGTCTGTTCCATCTGCCTGATGGCAAGAGGGACAGGGCTTCTCTGACTCCTGCTGAACTTCTTGTGGGGTTGAAAGGGTGGGACTCCACAAATTTATTTTTCTTTCACTTTCACTACTACTCCTTAGCCTCCCTGCTTCTTCCTTAAGCTCTGCCACTAAACAGAACTAATCATTCACTTGATTGCACCGCATGCAGGTGTCTTTCGCACTGTCCTCTGGTACTAATGCCAGGCTCAGACACTCCCTACAGGCAGTGACCTACACAGCTGCATCCTTCTTGGGGGGTTCTGTCTCGTTCAGAACACTCCTGCTGGCAGCTGCAGCTGTGGCTTTTGATCATTTGGAAACTATTACTGGATCTAGTTGAGTAGGAAAGAAAAAACCAAAACAATCACTGAACAAAACCGTGCACACCTACAACACAACCCACCAGTACGAGCCAGGAGAGCGGCACTGCCCTTGCTGCTCACCCTACCTATGCAAACTGCCGCAAAAACGGTCGTGCTACGCCCCTGCTTGCCCGCTCCTGTCCGCTTCGCTCCCTAGAGATTCTTTAAGTCACCTATAAATGAGCCTGGCAACGCCCCTTGCTCCTCTGGTTGGCTCCCAAGAGTAGTCAAGCCCGGATTTTTGCCTAAGTAACAAGGAAGTTGAAACACATAAGGTAGCCATGTCATCGCAAAGAAGGAGAAGGCGAAGAAGGAACAGTGATCAGACAGATTGTGGCACATGCGTATGAAAAGCAACATAGAAAGAATAGCTTGAAAAACAACGAGGACAACTGACAGGCAGATATTACAACATGTGCAGAATAAAGTACTTTTACTATGGGTCTTGTTTGTATAAATTAGGAAATTATAATAAATGACTTGCATAATTTTCTCCCACCCACAAAAACCTCATCACCCTTCCTCTCTACCAATCAAAACACAAACCAGCCACCCTTAAGAAAACACTTTCTGTTTTATTTTTCCTAAAACAGGCTATTACTACAGGAGGCGTTACTTACCGAGAGCAGCCGTGGCATAAGGAGTGCTTCGTTTGCACTGGATGCAAGAAGCAGTTGTCCGGACAACGCTTTACCTCCAGGGATGAGTTTGCATACTGCTTGAGCTGCTTCTGCAACCTCTATGCCAAAAAGTGTGCTGGGTGCACAAACCCAATCAGTGGTAGGTCTCTCAGAGCTGGTGCTTTTTGCATTTTGTGAGGGGTTTGTGTGTTGGTTTTTTTCGGTTGGGTTTGGGGTTTTTCATGTGTGTTTGTTTGTTTGTTTGACTTTTTCCCATTGAACTGCTTCTGATATTAATTTATTCTGAATAACTTGAAAGACTGAAGTCACTATATAATTTAAGATCTATGAAATTAAATACTTATGATGCTGTTCCAGTGCCTAAAAAAAGAAAAGGAATAGGTCCTTAAACTGAAGTTTCCTCCTTTCCCCCCGATTTTCATGGAACACAGTGGATGTGCATTAACAGAACTACGGGATATGCATGTCCTGTACATCATCCCACTCGTGTTCACTAGAGGGATCACTGACCTCAGCAACAACAGTCCCTTTACCAGCAGGAAGTGTGTAACTGGCTTATGCCTCATGTTGTATCAGAGCACATTTCTTTCCTGCCTTCTCAGGACATCAATTAAGAAGTCAGAAGGCTTTTAAATACCACTTTCCAATGCACAAGTACTTAGAGGAGCAACTGCTTAGAACTTTATTATTAAACAGCATAAAACTATAACCTCCTCTATGAAGTAATTAGGCTTTAACAATATGATCTATACAGTCCAAAACTGCAAATATGAGTTACACCTGGAGCACTGATTACTTAGTTCCTAGAAAAGCAAGTGTATAACCCCACAGGTACTGTTTTATATTTGTGTGTAAGAGGAATTTCTTTCTTGAATATTGCAGTCCTTTCTGTCATATAGATAGATATGGTTTGTTTCAAAATGTTGTTACTAAAGGCAAAACTAAACAAAAATCTCTCTCATCGGGTAAGAGATATGCCAACTAAATCTTTTCACTGACTTCCCATGCATCATATTCATTCTAATGCATCATATTCAAATCTTTTTACATTTCTGAGGTTAAGCAAAAGACAATTACCACCAAGATGTATTTGACTCTTTTTTTCTTATGCAACTTCAATATCCCTTATGATAACCTCCATAGCCTAACCTGGTTCTTTTCTTGAGGCACTCTTCCTTCATAGCTATGAATCAAGTCCTGGCACAACCTGACAGACTTTTTTTTTTAATGATCTAAATGCACTTTTACAAAACAGAAAAATAACTTAGATGGCATAAAACATTCTGTAAAAAATTATGAGAATTCTGTTCAAGGGCAGGTGCTTTCTTTTTCTTCAGCTGTATGTTCCAGTGCCATCCCTCAAAAGTTCATTTCTAGCATTATCACCAGTTATAACAGCCTCACTCACTAACTTAGCTGAAAGCAACAGAAGTAGTTGGGGATGAAAATATTAGTCACTACAGAATAAGGATGGCAAAACTAGCATAGCAACAATTGGATTTGTCACAATGACATTTTTTCACTACTCTCTGTCGGATCTCCATGCCAATGACGGGAGTCTGCATCACTTGATGTTTGATTCTTTGCTTCTAACAGAAGGCTTTTGATTTTCAAATAGGACTCGGAGGAACCAAGTACATCTCCTTCGAAGAACGGCAGTGGCATAACGATTGCTTTAACTGTAAGAAGTGCTCTCTTTCACTGGTGGGTCGCGGCTTCCTCACAGAAAGGGATGACATCCTTTGCCCTGAATGTGGGAAGGATATTTAAAGCTCAAACTAAGAGGTGAGGAAGAAGGGAGGAGAGCCGTGCTTCCAATATATAGTCTGAAACACACGGATGTTCAGAACTAGCTTTGCCATTCTGTGTCTCACTGTACTATTAACATTACTCAGCCTTTTCCATTATACTCTCCAAGCCAGGAGGGAAAACGAATATCTTCAGTAGCAGTGTTGGTGTTTAAGATTTCTACAGCTAACAAAAACTGATTCAAAACCCAAGATGTAAAACCATTTGGCTGTTTTTGACATACATACTATTTTTCATGTTTGTGGTTTTTTTCCTTCCACTAAATATTCCAGTTACAAGCAAGTGATACAGTTCAAGGATTACAATGGCCACACACAATACATTCATAGGTGGATATTTAGGGTGAAACCTTCAGCCCACTGAAATCAACAGCAAATGCCATTCAATTCCAGGAAAGTGATGGTCTCACCCCAGTGTTTTTGAGCTACGTGACTACTGTGTGCTGTAAAATCTGTATAAAGACTGCAAAGGTAGAGTGTGTTTCAATGTACAGGGATTTGTGCCATGCCATAAAGAGATAATGACAAAACAGTTGAATTGGAAGTGAGTCATAATAGGTACAGTTTATTGCATGACTAGCTGATCATTGTGTGAAGTACAAGTTCTGATTGACAGTGTCAGTATTCCAGTTAGTTCACATTACACTGCACATTGTATTTTTCAAAATAAAATAATTTAAAACAAAACTGTGATTGTGGTTTAATTGTATTTACATATTATTTAAAAGTAAAATGTTCTCACCGTCCAAAGAAACACAACACATACAACCCTTTTTGCACCCAGTCATTGGGGGTGTGAAATTCAGACAATCCTCAGAAGCGCCCTGCTGATACAGCATAGTCCTTTACTAACTGAAGTCAGCGGGAAAATTATCAGCAAAACTGAGTGTGTGAAAATACTGAACTGAATGCAGCTGATAAAAATGTGTTCATAGGCTCTAAACTCCAAACCAAAGTATTTTTCTTCTCATCAAGCAAGGAGGTCAAGACAACTCAAAAGACATTTATCTTTGCAAAAGTCAGCAGTTTAACTTCTATATTAGGGCATGCTTTAATTGTGTTCTGCATTGGGAACCATAACACCCTTTGTTGTAGCATAATTTCTGCTACATGTTTGCCAAAGAGGCAATTGTTGGCAACAGGGTGCTGGCAGGACAATAAAATGAAAAGGAAACAATCCAAAGGAAGATAACTCATCCCAAAGCAAACTGCAAGAAACATGGCCATGTTATGCAGTGTACAATCACAGGACACCTTCCAGATGGAATCCATCTGTGTCCAGCAAAAGGACGAAAGAAGTATGTCACACCTCTAACAGAAATCTTTAGATGTGGTAAGAAGATTTAGGGATATATTTACTGTGTGTGTAACTGGGTAGGGAAAGTTTGCTCCTAGTTTCTGCCACCACTCTTGAATTTGTCTCTTTTTGTACCAAGTACGAAGTGCTCACAGATCATTCTCCCCTCATTCATTCAATAAGCTGAATATATGCCTCAGATCAGATTTAGTTTATTGCACACAAGTTGAAGAACTTGGCTGGCTGACATTTTTGAAGTGCACACTGTGCTAACCAGAACTCACTGAATTCTATCCTTTGGTGATTTCATTTTATGACAAAAGCTGTAGTAAATAGCCACAAAACTCCCTTTTATATCCACGCCTCCCAAAGGACGGCAAACCTCTCAGTCTCCTCTGGGATCTGGCAATCCCTTGGCACGGTGCAGCTGTGCCCTAGTGCTTTGCTGAGAGAAGGATTACTATCAGCTAAAGGGGTAATGCCGCTGTACTCAGTATTGGAGAGGCCACATCTTGGCTACTGTGTTCAGTTTTGGGCCCTCACTAAAGAAGGACATTCAGGTGCTAGAGAGTGTCCAGAGAGGGGCAACAGAGCTGGTGAAGGGGTTGAAGCTGGGGGTTGCTTAGCCTGAAGAAAAGAAGGCTGAGGTGAGGTCTTATTGCTCTCTACAACTACCTAAAAGGAGACTGAAACAAGATGAGCATCAGCCTCTTTTCTTCTGCAGCTAGCGACAGGACAAGGGAAAACAGCCTCAAGTTGTGACAAGGAAGGTTCAGGTTGGATATTAGGAAAATTTTCTTCACTGGAAGTCGTCAAGCACTGGAACAGGTTTCCCAGGGAAGTGGTGGAATTGTCCACCACCCCTGAAAAACAAGCAGAAGAGGCACTTCATGATAGAGTTTAGTGAGTGTGGGGCTATCCAGGGAAGGGTTGGACTTGATGATCTTGAAGGTCTTTTCTAACCTTCATGATTCTATGAAGATAGTAAGAGCAGCATGGCTTGCACCTCGCCTCCCAGGTACTACAACAGAAGGCAAAATGGTCCTGGCTTAGGGTAAAGGCAAGTGAAACATGGCAAGGCTGGAAAGCATATCGGCCTAAAACCAAGACTGTTGTTGGGGATAGGCTCAGGATTGTGGAAAATTTCAGAGAGTGGAAAGAAACTAAAGACATCCTGCTTGAATCTTCTGCCTGAAAGACTGTGTTGTGACCTTTTCCCTGTTGGTCAAGGACACACATCTCTCTCTGGAGAGATGCTGGCAGCCCCCTACAGAGCAGGCTGCCTGGGAAATCACCGCCCTGGCCAATGCCCCCGTGTCCTGGCTTGGGACCACCCTCCTCTTCCCCTGGGGCTCATGTTACCTTACCAATCCTAAGTCCAAGTGTCCCCCTATCCCAGACTTCCCCTCTCCTCACCATGTTGTTCCAATAAACCAGATCAGCTTTGACCTTCAACCTGCACATTGTGTCTGTGTCTCGTTCCTGTGGGATTTAGCGCGTGGGAACTACAACTCAGAGAACAACAATCCACTGGTCTAGGTTTTACCACTCTCCCATAACCAGGATACTCAGGATCCTGCATGGAGTAAGCAAAATAGTACACAGGACTAGAATCCTGAACTTCTGGAAAGCTAACTTTGTACTCTTCAAAGACCTGCTTAGGGGAATGCCATGGGCTAGGCCTCTGGAAGACAAGAGGATCCAAGACAGATAGTCAATATTCAAGCATCACTTTCTCCAGGTTCAAGACCAGTGTACCCTCATAAGCCAAAAATCAAGCAAAGGGGGCAGGAGATCTGCATGGATGAGCAAGGAGCTTCTAGCAAATCTCAAACAGAAATTTTATGGGATGTGGAAAAATGGACAGACCACATGGGAGGACTACAGGAACAATTTCAGAGTATGCAGGGATGCAATAAGGAAGGCCAAGGCCTGCTTGGAATAGAGTCTGGCAAGGTGTATCAAGGACAACAAGAAGGACTTCTATAAGTACATGAGGAGCAAAAAGAAGAGTAGTGAAAATGTGGGGCCGCTGCTGAACCAAATCAGTGATGCAAGACAGAGAGAAAGTGGAATTACTGAATGTTTTCTTTGCCTCAGTCTTTACTGCTGAAGCCAGCTCTCAGTTATCCCAGACCTTAGAGAGGTAGGAGAGGAAGCCTGGAGAAAGGAGAGCTTCACCTTGATTATAAAGGGTTAGGTTAGACATTGACTAGGCAGACAACACCCAGAGATCCATGGGCATGCACCCATGGGTGCTGAGAGAGCTGGCAGACGTTGTTGCTAAGCCACTCTCCGTTATCTGTGAAAAATCAACAGAGAACAGGAGGTGCCTGATGACTGGAAAAAAGCCCATCTTCAAAAAGGACTAGAAGGAGGACCTAGAAAACTACTGGCCAGTCAGCCTCATCTCCATCCCTGGAACCGTGATGGAACAGATCATTCTGCAGGTCATAACCAAGCATGTAGAAGAAAGTAATCTGGAGCTGTCAGCATGGATGCATTCAAGACCAACAGTTATGGCCACCCAAAGTGTGAAGTGTACTTCAACAAAAGGCAGAACAAGAAAAAAGGAAACCCATTAAGCTCCTAAATATCAAAAAAGCACTGAGAGACTTTACATTCAAGTATGGATAACAATTAGCTAAGACAATTGTTTAATTATCATTCAGTTGTGGTATAACAGTAAGAGCAAGCAGAGGTGAAACAGTGTATATGCTGCTTAGCTATACAGTGTATATGCTGCTTAGCTCATATTAAATTCTTGATTTTTCAGGTTTTATATAGAAATACTCAATTTCTTGCATTTTGCTGGATCAAGCAATCAGAGCTATCATAGTATATGGAAAGAGAAAGAGGGTATCTGGCTCATTTGGCTTATTGACAAAAGTAGTTACAGTACTGTGAGCAGGAGGGAATATTAAGGTTTCAGCTAGGATGAACCATCATTAGATTATCAATATTAAAAGCAGGGATGGAGAAGAAAAGAAATTGATATTCACAGCTGCATCTAAGTTATTGCATTTCATACATTTGTACTTAGCATTCATGCATTTGTGCATGCCTAAAGGAAAAGTTATGACTTCAATGTTTTTCCGAGGTATGACATAATATAAATTTAGATATGATATGATTATAGCAATATGTTCTTGTAGTACTGGGTAATAATTGAAGAAATTGCAGAGCTTCAAGAGGGAAAAGGTTCTGTTAAAACTGCCCTCTTCTTCCCAGATGAGTCAGTCACATAAAATACCCCAAAATGTTGTGGGCTTTTCAATATTTCAGCGGAAAAATCCCATATCACTAATGTTTCATGCAGAGACCTTAATACATGCATATTATATCTAACTCATGTTTACACACACACGAGGAAAAAAAAAAGACACAGAAACCCATCTGTTTGGTGTAAGTATTTTGCCTCCCTTCCAGTCTCCATAAAGGAAAAGATAACATGAAAGCAGTACTTTTTTTTTTTTTCAGATGAAAATCAGGAGTTAATTTACACATGTTGAGGAAGATGATGCTCCTCTATAGAGGTAAAAAAGATTTCTTTAGCAGCTTATAAAAAGATGGATTCAGTATGACTAGGGGAGTAACAAGATATTAGAACAGAAAATGACAGATGAAACAAACTTCAATGAAAGTACATGGTTATTCAGCAGGATTAGTGCAAGGCATGATGCAGGAAGAACATTGCATTTGGTCTTCCATTAGAAATAAAAGCATTAGCTAGCTATTTTCTCCAAGGCTTTAAGGAAGAAAAGGATTCTAAGGAGACAACTGAGTAAAGAGAATAGTCTTTATGTGTCTTGTGTTAAAAAAAAACACAGAGAAAAATTTGTTCTTATACTGGCATAATGTTCTTTTCTGATTAACAAAGAATTTTGCTTTATATCAATGAAAAATAAAAATTTCTAACCTATTTTTCTAGATAAAAGGGAAAGTAATAATTATATTTTCCACTCAAATGTTTAGTTTCCTTCTTTTGTTTGAGAAATTTCATTAGCCATAAGAAATGTAGATTACAATATTGTCTTGGAGCAGAAATTAAGGCTGCAAGATGATCAACTACTTCCACAACAAGAACAAAAATAAAATATTGCAGGCTACATGGTCAATACAGTTGTGGTCAATTCTCTCTCTCACCTGCCCAGCCCAGCTTCATCCCTCCCATTCAAAAGAAATCAGAGATTATGTATGGTTAAAAAAGCACATAAGGAAATATAAATTAAGATAAAGGAAAAAATTATTTATTTGGTATAGCAGAAAGCCTTACTTATTCCTTCTTCCCCAGCACTATGATACATCCATGACAAAAGGGAAGAAAACATCTAAGGAACAAGTGATGAGAGTAAAAGCAGCATAATACTCATCAATTCACAGGTTCTCAGATGTGGCAAGGGATTTGAGAAAATGCTTCAAACTCTTATACTGAAAAACCTATAGTACACAACTACTGTATCTGAAAACAGGGAATAATAATCTCCCAAGGTAACCAGACCTTATATTTTCTTAGAGGGTAGAATTATACTTCAAGCAGTAAAGCAAAACTTGTACTTGATAAGTTTGGTATGACACATAAAGATAAAATTAGATACAGACAGTTTGTGTTCCAGTATACAATCATTCACATTAAAATCAGTAAATTGAAACATTACCATACCAGGTAAGAGTTTTCACCAGAAATGTCTGTAGCTGACAAAATGGTAAACTTTCTTAGTAGTGTGTACACTAAACAACAGAAACATTGTGGCTCCACCATAAATACTGAGTATAAGAGTATAAGGTATGCCAAAATAATGAATGTAGATAAAGTTACCTAAACTATTTGTTATTAAAATTTGCTTGCTTCTAAACTTATAAAATCTTATTAGAAGGTGGGAATTCTGTCATATTTTATGATGTGACTTGCTAAATACCTTGCTGTTGTTAAACTGTGCCACATTATCTACATGCTTATTACAAAATCCCTTTTAAGTTGGCATAAGAATAATGAAGCTTTTTATGAATAAAAGAATGAAGACAAACAGATTCACAATTGTTTGCAAATTTCCTTCTGATTACCTCAAGAATTTTGATGATCTTCAGAGAACATTTCTGTCAAGACAGGAGTGTGTAATTGCAATTAAATCCTGCAATATGCTGAGGTTGAGAATATAAACCTTATATACAAGACACAGCTGTCATAAAGAATTTAATTCCTTGTAACCCATCAGCATCCCTAGTCAGTACCACTGTTTACACTGAGATATTTGGTAAACTGATGGTGAATAAGAGAAATAAGACTGATGGAAAAAAATTACAAAACTGAAGTAGCTACAAGATTGTCACTGAGCTCTGAGTAAAGACACCAAGAACATGGAATGCCACATACTTTGCTGAAAGTTATGTTACCCTAGTTCACTGATATTTCTTCAGATCTCCCTTTAATACGTTGAATCAAAACGAAGAAGAACTAGCTTGGCTTTTAGCTTTATTAAACACTCAAGAACAACTTCTGGCATATAGATTGCAAAGAGAGAATTTCTTCCAGCATTTAACTATGAATTAAAGTATTGTTGTGTTCTTTAACTCGAATTTGCAGCACTCTAGTCACCTTAGAATCTAGCCTTGCCTGAATACTTAGGTGTTTCAAAAAATGTTTGGAAAAAATAGTCATACTGTCATAATTATATTTTTTAACACTTTTTAAATGTTGACTTGTCCAAATATTATTTCTCAGGAGACAAAGTGCTCCATCAACAAGAAAAGTATATTAGAAATATGCTTCCATGGACCCAAAAGGGGAGAGAATGTGGTTAAAAAAAGAGAGAGATTTATTTTTCCCCACTACTTTTATACATTGTTTTAAATGAAAGGATTTTATTATTTTACCCCCAGTTGGAAAAAAACAAGTTTGAAATCCCTGATTAAACCATCCTCCAAAAATTCTTGATATAAAAGTTTTTCAGGTCCTTCCTTTGGCCTCAGAAATGGAGTTAGGCAAGCTGATAAAACTTCAACTTTTGTTGTCTGACACTTTAGTTTCTTGAGCTGGAAAAAAACTTTTTTTCAGATAACTAATTGAGTATCATTATCTTATTTTACTGAAATTAAGATTCTAACATGTCTTCTTTTTTTTCCCCCATCTTCTTAGAAGCATCACAACTGCTGATAATATACTGTCAAAGAAGATTGGAAGGAAAAAGATTATTTGATTATTTGCTTGAAGACCCTACCTCACTGAGTAGTATAGTTTCTGTATGTTGGATTCTGGAATACAGAAAAGCACGCAGTTTTCACGGTGACTGACAGAGAATAATAACAACTTATCTGGCTTGAAAAGTCATGAGAAAACCAAAAAAAAAACCCTGAAAGAACAACAATCTGCTACAACACCTCAGGTTTCTTGGAAGTTTGACTGTAATGTTTTACATTCTCTTTACTTCAATTACTTGAGCTCAAAACATAGAGACATATTAGCATGTCCATGTCAGAAAAAAAAAAAGATCAGTTGGAAGTATTTCAATAAACTTGCAGTATTGATTAGACAGAATACAAAGATGAATAGAGATTCATTCAGGTCAAAACGTTGTAATCTTGTTTTTACTGGGAAAAGAGCAGAATGCAGATGAACAGCACAGTAATTTCTTAGTGACAGATACAGGTAACTCCTGCTAGGCAAAGCAGAGAATTTTTTTAATTGTCTTAATCTTTCATGTGACACATGTACGTCCTCTTAGCCAAAGTTAACTCAAGACTGCTCTCTATCACTCTAATTTAGCTGCCTCCTTCCATGCAGTCAAGTGGCTGGTCAGTCCATTCCCTGCACCCAGTCAGAACAGTTTGTCCTCTCGTTGAACTAATTTCCAGTTCCTTTCCTGCATGAGAGGACTCTTCAGGATGCACATGCGTAAGGAGGTCTGTATGCTGCATGCCAGCAACAGGAATCAAACCAGAAGGTCTCTTTGTTTTCTCTCTGTTTCTGGTAACAGCAGCTACAGAGTCCAATGAACCTACATATTGCGTTGGGGTGTGTGCATCAGCATATGATTGCTGGTGAAAATCAATCTGACCTATCTGCCAAGTAGGATAAAAGGTTTGGGAGCCAGATATTGGAATGACCATACATCTGGGCCTACACTGAAAAAACAAAAAGATCAGCAAACTGTCTACCGGAGAGGGCAGCAAGTCCAGGCCAGCTAATGGAGAGGTCATAGAGATAGAGGTCATCTATGGTCCAACTACTAGCAAGACTTCTTTGTAGGTGTAAGTTCCTGTGTGTGAGGAGATGAAAGAATGTAAAGTACAGGCTGGGTAACTGTAGCAATCTACAGTGTATGTGAGTGTGTGCACATGTATGTGCAACCCTGTGTGTGCGTGTAGGTCTGAGTTTGTAGCAGAGGGGCTTTGGGTTTCAGTGGCTGGCATGTCCAGATGACACCAGCTGGGGAGACAATGGGGACCCAGGAGCCATCTACTGTACACAGCTACTGAGGGCTGAGTCCGTTTTCTGACTGGGGAAGACCTGAGAGTGTTTTTGAGTCAGCAGCAGAAACAGAAGAGGAACAGATTCTTCTATCCTCCATTAATAAAGTACCCTTTTGTCTCATGGCTGTGTCAGAATGACTGAAGATTGTTTGCTTCAAACCATCTCAAAGAGGCGGTGAGGCCACATCAAAGCATGGTGTGAGTGATAAAGCCAGAATTCCTCTTGATCCTCGTGGTGGCTATTTCATGACATGAGAACTACGATTTTATTTTCTTAGTTGAAAAGCTATAATTACTTAATAGTTCTATTATAAAAGCACCTGCAGGCCATGCTTTAGGATTGGAGATTGGTTATGAAAGGGATTGCCTTTGGAGAGAGAGACAGATTTAATTCCTGACTAAAGAGACTGTGGTCAAAGGACAGGCTGGCAGCTGTAGAAAGCTATTACTTGTCTCAAAATTACTTAGCCCTTTTTCAAAGTTTTGCCTTTAAGCACACAGAAGCAAGAAACTTCTGTGCAATGTGCTCCTGCAACCCAGAAAGCCAACCCTGTTCTGGGCTGCAGCAAAAGCATCATGGCCAGCAGGTTGAGGGAGGTGCTGCTTGCCCTCTGTTCTGCACTGGCGAGACTCCACCTGGAGTGCTGTGCCCAGCTCTGGGGCCCTCAGCACAAGCAAGACACGGACCTGTTGGAGCAAATTCAGAGGAGGGACACCAAGATGATTAGAGGGCTGGAGAACCTCTCGTAAGGAAAGGCTGAGAGAATTGTGTTTGTTCAGGCTGGAAAAACCTGGCATAGTGAAATGCTTTATATTTTTGTTTCATGCTTTTGTTTCTTTTTTTGTTATGCTATGCAAGAATGAGAAAAAGAAGGACCTGATTGTGATTCATATTATACTAGTCCATTTACACTTAAGGATTTTAACATTTTTTTGATAATACAGCTCATGATTTGCAATATAATACACGTATATTATTTTATAAAGTCTGTCAAGATATTTGATGATGTAAGATTTCCCATTATGTTTTTCAAATTTACACACTAATTTTTTACCATTTACTGTAAAAATGACAGTTAAAATGAAATACTATGGTAATTTTATCATTGCTAGTTAGAGATGTTAGGGTAAGGTCAAAAGAGCAGGGGAAGAAAAAGGTTTAGTGGTGAATAGTGTGAGCAGCAGTGTGATGCACAACTAAGCCTGTGCAGAACCTGAGTACTCTGAATCAAAAGCCACAGGGTGGGGAAAGTAACATATGCTATGCAGGTGAACTGGCAGAGCTTGCAGCATGTGAAAACACCTTCTTGAGCTAGCTAAGAAATCCCATTAGCAACCTCTCAGCTGCAGGGCTGTGAAAAGATGAGGTACAATAAGCACTGATGGGAAACCTTAGGAAAAAATTATTCTACAGTAAGAAGTCAGATGACCCATTTAGTTGACATGTTTTGGCCAGCTCTCTTGAGTAAATGGAACAGAACCAATAATTTATCATTGTTCTACTTCCTTGTCTCTCTTGTGAACCTGAATGTATTAGAGCTCTCTGATTCTCTCCTGCATGATTACATTAGGACATGAATTTTGATTATTCATGCATGAAGTGATTAATTTTTGTTTTAACTTATGGAATATTCTTTGCTGTATCAATGCTGTGATTAAAACAGCTCTTCACTGAATAAAGTAAAAGGGCTTAAACTAGATCAGGCTATAATTAACAGCTAAATTTATACAGGTATAACTGTATCAAACAAAGCTATGTGGCAATAATGCCATTTACACCAGCTGTCTGAACTATATGGGAATTTTCTTCTTCCACTATTTTTTGAAAGATGCCTGCTCACACAAATCAAATAATTCTGTGAAAACTCATAATTTTTAAGAAAAAAAATCTTTGCCATATGTTTCTTAGCTCCATAGTAAACATTTCTTATGCATTAAGACATTCCTTTTCACACTCAGCTAATAACAAGATAAACAGAAGACCCAGACAGGTCTTCCTTTTCAGTGTCTCCAAAGAGGGACTTGAAAAACATATTCTGTATCCCAGTTAAGTCTTCTGAATTTTTCTTTCATACCTTGAAACTTTTCTTTATCACCATCACACAGAACACAGATATTTTTTGAAATATGGAAGTTTCATAGGTGTGAGATTTGAGATTTGTTGTTGAGATTTGATAGAATTGAAAGGTAGCCTGCTACAGCACTCTTTCAATCTTGAAACCATATCCATCAACACCACAGCAACCATTTAACTTTGCCTTAGAAATACCTTGCCGACATAACATGGGGAAGAAACAAATTTAAGAAAAGATATATTCCCACATGATCCCCACTGAGGTTTCAAACAGGAAAATAATTATAATCTGCTGTGATATAAAGGAACAAGGACATTTAGTACAACTGATCAGGAAATAAAATTGTCTAAAGATTTTCTTTTATTCTAATGAGTCCAAGGAAGGAGTGTCACAATAAATACTTGTTTTTAATAATACCTACAGAATATAGCAGCCATCAACAAACTCTCCTAGTTCATTGTTCTAAGTGACAGTATTTTAAAGCTATTATCCTGAATATCTTTTCTTGAAACAGATAAGAGATATATTAGCTAACTCTATAGAAATATTTCAGCATATCTTTGATGGATTTTTGAGTAAGACAGACTTTGTATAGGAAAATTTTTGACATTTTGGTGCTGATAAAGGGGAGAAAATTCATTATCTAAATCCTTTTCTTGACTAAGAAGAAATCCCTAGAACAAGTTTAACTATTCAGCATTTAACAGAGCAATAGATGGGGCAGCTACGAGAATTTGTGGAGGTCTAAGAGAATTTTTTATGAATTCTGGTGGAGGTTATGAAACAGTCCCATTGTGGAACATCTTGACATTATGTAGACATCAGTTTATAAATTTTTAGTGACATGTGATGTTTCTCCAAGATCCACACCGAGAGTCTGATGGTTGCCCTTCAAGAAGGGATAGCCAAAATGCAAGGAAGTACTATTGTGATAAAGGAGGTGGTTTAACAATAAAGTACTTCATCAAAATCAGAGATTGGAGAAAGGAATGACAAAGGAGAATTTCATCTATGAAGCTAGCCAAAGAAAAGATAGGAGTTGGGATAATAAAATATTTTTAACTGTAGAGAACACTACAAAGAAAGAGTCAACAGATTCTCCAACATGTAATTTTTTGTTTCCTAATTGGCAAATTCCTGAGTTATCTACTGTAAAAAGTGTACTCTTTCTTGGACCTGTTCATACTTGTTTGCTTCCATTACCAGACATATCTGAATTACTTGAGGCAGATGATAGAAGGCCCACAAGAATAGATCACTAGAAAAGCTTGTAATTAGGATACAATGAAGCCAAACTCTCATACTACGAGACAATAGGAGGATTAAAACTAAGTTCTAGGTTTAAAGCAGTAGTGGGAATTTCCTGGAAAATCCTGAAAGACAGCCTGCTGAGATCAGAGGGCTCAGTGCAGTAAGAACCAAATAATAGCCAGTCTTCGCAAACGAAGATCCGGGGAAGGTCTTCACGCCTTCGAGCCTGCGCATTGGATTTTTTAGGTGAGACACAGTGTGCGCAGAACTGAGCCCACCCTTTAATCCTAAGGTTCATCTGCCGGGGCCAAGCACGCTTGGACGGTGGCAGCGAGGTCCTTAGAACGTAGGTGGATTGCCTTACAGGGCTAACGAGCTCCACCTGCCCGGGGAGTGTCCCTGGCTGGGAATCGAACCCGGGCCTCGGTGGTGAAAGCACCGCATTCTAACCACTAGACCACCAGGGGCTCCCAAGAACCAAATAGCGCAGAATAAATTCTCTTGTTAGATATTTGGTGTATTAAGACATTTTACTAATTTTGTTTGGGATGATGCTATTGTACTCCCAAAGTCCTGAATCAGTTGAGCAGTGTTTGATTATGTCAGCTACAGTGGAGCGCCTCACATTTGTTGACTATTCATTTAATGATACTTAAGTCCTATACTAGGACTGGCCATAGACATCTTACTGTCCAAGTGAAAATAGTATTGATCCTTTTCAGAATATTAATATAATATTCTGAGTGACATTTGAACAGATAAACAATGAGATGGCCAATAAATACTTCTAAAGATTCTTAGGTACTAAAGCTAGTCAGTTTAGAAATTGTTTAAATACAGTTTATATGCTTATGAGGGGCTGATATATATGTAAACCAACAGTTATCTGCACTTCTGACTTCAGGAAATCTTGAATTCAGAAAAAAACTAAGTACGAGAGAATAAAGCTGTTCTCATGACCTGCATTAATTGATTTTTATTTAACATTTTAAGCCTTTACTGGTTTCCTCCAATCTTTTTTTTAACGTAGCAAAACTAGCTAAGCCTTTGGTGGAACATTCTAAATCAGTAATTAAAGTACTACCCAAGAACAAGTGAGTGTTTCATTTCAAAATTGTAAGCATGCCATCTTTCTTTAATAGAACTTCCTCCTCGAAGTATTTCATTGGGAAACAGATTATGCTAAATCTGAGGAAATATAAAACCTGTGAGCTTTATCAAGACAGGCTGTAAACATACCTGGTTTCAATTCATGTCAGTGGGAGTGGCAGTACTCAGTGATTTCTTGTATCAAATTTTGAATAGAACCATAATTTTTCCATATGGACTGCAGAAAATAGAAGCAATGCTTCTGTCCAGTTCAAGCAGTGCTGGAGATATAAAATAGTCTCATAGGAGAATTATTAATTTCAAACTAGAATAATTTTTGAATACATATAACCAAGTTCAGGCAGCCCATAATCTGTTTTGGGTACTAGATAAGGAAATTAAAATAATTTTTTTGTCCTTGTTCTTTTCATATCCATAGCTACAAGATCTCAAAAAGAATCTGTCTCAAAAAGAATCTGTCACTAGAACTAGCTGCAGCAGACTCAATGAAATCACAGGGGGAAAAGAAAATTTAAGTCTAGACAGATAAGAGCAGGCTGATTATGCCAAATGATTTTATGGTACTGGTAAAGGGAGGAATATTAAGGATGTGGAAAACACACTGAGAAGCTAATTTAAGTGGGGAAAATCCTTAAAGTAATACACTCATTGCAAAATGAGGCTTCAGTCACAACTGCTTTTATAAAATGAAAGAAAACACTCCTATAAGAGATGGTGCCACAAATGCATTTGTAACACCTTAAAAATCCATGTCACTATTTGTTGACATGAAATAACTGAATAAATACATCCATAAGCGAATGTTGCTTTTGTCTATTATTGTATGCTCATGGCAGTTGTATATTGATGAACATTTTAGTCAAGTGGCTATAAATCTAGGTATAATTTCTATGGAGAGATTCCTCAAAGACTGCGTGGGGGAAAAAAAGTATCTAGGGTAGATTATCTCTCTGTTACGACAGACATCTACTCTTCAAAATGAATACTTTCTTCTTCCCAATTTGCATAGCTAATACTAAGTGAATTGAAATCTGAAATCACGCTGATCAGTATGTTCAGGATGATCAGGATGATATTCTTGGACTGCTCTAAACCTGCATACAATCATATCTCTTTATTTGAGTAGGCACACTGGCATGAATATCCCTAATCACAGAGAAATACTGTCCTGTCCTTGAAACTATTGTTAAGACAAATATGTTGTTCTTCATGTTTGAATATTAGGACACAAAATCATTATAATTTCCAAGTTAGTAAATGAATCTCTGTTTGCCAGGCAGTGGAAAAATTAATAGGAAGTCAAGCAAGATCACAGATCTTTTTTTTTTTAGTATGCAAGACATTTTTTCCTAAGGATTGGATCAATGGAAATATCCAAATATTTATTGTTTAATTACTTAGCAGTTTAGGGGTAAATACACTGAGCTGTTTCAAAGCCATTTATCCCTCTCTTAAACTGCTTACAATCCTCTGTTAAGTATGTTGATTTCCATTTTTATTTGCATGAAAGAAAAACAATTATTTGACATAATTACTGGCATGCTGTTGAGAATTTGTCGTTTGATTCATCCATTGTTAATATTTGCAAGGGCAATTGTTGTGATATTCCTACCATCCCTGTAAACACTAAAGGGTGATCTATTTTTTTTAAATCTTTTTCTTTCTTCTCTTTTTCTCCTTTCACCCCACTGTTTTCCTATTTTTCTTTTCTTTATGATGATTGTTTCAGAGTTCTGCATAAGAAGTGTATCTGTGCATTCATTTACTGACTTCTTCATTCACCTTAGAGAATGCAGAATTTCTGAATGCAGAAATGTTGCATACTCCAAACTAAAAGCAAAAAAAACCAACCGGAAGGAAGTAACTGACTGTAAAACAAGCCATATTCAAATTCAATTTAGCACTGGCAATTGTAATTGGTTTGAACAGCTGAAACACTTCCAAGCTTTTACACATAAAAGCTCAGATGAAAATGAAATATCTGCAATTCAAGCTACTGAATCATCTGCTATGGCATAGTTTGGACTGCAAAAAAAGAAGCATCTGCTCTTATTCCATGAATTCATTTTAAATATGAGAATTAAAATGTTTCCACAACCTAAATAGTAAATAGCATGTTTTCAGTGTGTTTATATGTCCTTTTCTTAAAACTCTAACCTTAGGAAACACTATCACTGACTTGAAAAATTCACAAGTTTTGTCTGAATCGGAAACTAAGCTCTTCAGGACATAGTACTGCATACAATGTACATTATTACATATTGTTTCTAAGAAAAGAAACATTTTAAAGACTTAAGATATCTCTGGATTTCTGCCACAGTGTTATTTTCAGTATAGGCAATGAAATGTTCTCAAGGCTAGCTATACTGTATGTGATATTTTATAATTAACAATTGTTTAAGCGTTACAAATTTCTATGAAAATACAAATTCTGATCCTGTAAGGTGTTGGATATCCTCAAGTGCTATTACATTAAATGGGAGACAAGAGCTTGAAGTTCCTCACAAAAGGTGCTTGGGCTATACATTCAGGCCAGCTACAAGTTAAAACTTAAAATTCCTTCAGAACTTAGTGTGGGAGTATACCAACAGGTGTCATTTTCTCCTAGTACAAGCTTTGTGAGTAATAACTGATGCCATGATGATTTTCAAGCAGTATAAAGTACCATTATAATGGCCAGCCTTTGCGAACGAAGATCCGAGGAAGGTCTTCACACCTTCGAGCCTGCGCATTGGATTTTTTAGGTGAGACACAGTGTGCGCGGAACTGAGCCCACCCTTTAATCCTAA
>JAWMRA010000001.1:80168344-80195749 GCA_035584735.1 Pseudotriccus pelzelni
ACAATAGAGCTCTGCCAGGTCTTTGTACTCGGCCATTTAGTTACCTAGTTACTTAATTCCCCTTCCCCCACACACACACTGAGGCAGGGGGAAGGTAAAATTCCAAGAACCAAACCATGACATCCAGATAAGTTGAAATAAGGCTATTATATTTTGAAATTAATAAACATCTATAAACACAACATGTAAACTATGACTCTACTTAGTGTAGTGTACATAGTGCCAGAGTAACTCTGTGGTTTTCTATAAAATACGTATTTGATCACAAAATTCTGATCTCTTGCGTTCTGAAAACAGATCTATCCTTTTACTATATACTAGGTATATTAAGCAATCACACATTAAAACATAAACATTTCAGTAGCATAAAGTGCCCAAATATTTTAAGCAGTGTGTTTTATTTTATGTGTGCCACATGCTGGAAACTTCAATAGCCAAAGATCAATATGTCATTGAAAGACTTTATAATGCAGCATGAATATAACTTGTACCTTATGTCAAAAATCTCATGACTATCAGATAGAAGTCAGTTTGAGACTGCTTCAGCTCTATTTATTTTAACTGAAACTATGGCATAGCTAACGTTATAGCAGCTACCCCCTGGTGGTTCAGGTTTGTAATCTGTTACAAGACTATTGAACGTCGTTTTATAAGATAAGCAAGTCGTACATAGGAATTGCATCTCTTTGTTTCAGTCTATTGAAACAAGGCATCATGAACTGTGCTGTGCCCCTGGAGGTGGTGCTAGTTATTTATTCAGCAATGACTTTGATTGTTTAGTTTGGGTGAGTTGTTCCTTTTTGCCTGTGTATCTGTAAACCAGTTTAATTGACAGGCCCATACTTCTCTACCTCTATAAAGTAGACTGTATAATAGTTTGGCCTTCTTACTGAAGAGAAAAAAATTTTAAAAAGTATTCTGCTCAAGTATCCTTTGCCCTAGAGGAAAATCTGCAAATACATTTAATGACTCTGTTTATCACTTTTCCTAATGCACATGGAAAACAATGTGATTTCTCCTTGAAGGTTCTTTTCCTTTTTTTTTCCTCTGCAAGTGGAAACATTGTTCTTAAGTGAGAAATAGAAGCACTATTGAAGCTAAGAAGGTAAAACTGAATGAAAGAATGAGATCCTGAATACAGTAGTGAATATTAATGCTAAAAGGTGGTTAAATTTTACTCCTTTTGAGCCAGACAGTAATAATGGAGCCAGTCACTGTTTAGAAAATGCAGTTGCATTATTACATGAAGTTATTACAAAGCAATATATATTAGAAAGAAGTTAATTCATGCAAATTCAAATTTTCTCATAATGAAGTGATTGCTTACATTTGAGATGCACTCTTATTAAATGTGATACTGAAAATTACAAACATATTAAAAGATATAATATTAAAAAATCAGTATTTAAAACTGCATATAAAAATCTTAATTTATTTGATTTCTTCTTTCATTGAAAGAACAGTGCCACAGTGCTCTTTACACGCTAATTATATTCACCATTTGCTCAACTGCATTGTGTCATTGGAAAAAAAACAACACCTGCTCTGAGCACCTGAACAGAAACTAAGTGAAAACCAAAGGTATCCTTATAAAGACAGGCTTCTTATAAATTCCATCAGCACATAACGATCTTAACCATGTTAAGCTGGGTCCTCGGTTCACATATACTGCCATAAATTGTTCAGCAGCAACAGAGATTGCCACTGGTGTCAGAAAAAAGTGGAAGAAAAAAGGAATTGTACACTGATCATGGGGCAGGAAAACAAAAGGCAGCTTAGTCTACAGATGACAGGGTAATAACTGTTGTTTAAAGCAACAGCTGAAGACGGGGAAAAAGAACATACAGCCGCAGTAGAGAAAAATGAAATCTAAAACCAACACTAGATGAAATCAGATTGGACAACAAGAAGGATGAGTAGTCAGTTGCCAAAAACATACAATACCATTGTGTAGAACCAGATTAATGATAAGGTCATTGGAAATCCAAAAGATAATTCTACAATAAACATAACTGATGATTACTAGAGATAGAATATTTGAGTGGGAATATTTAGTTTGTTTGCAAATATATTTACTGTATGTGCCCAGGATAATCCTTGAAGTTCTGCTTACATAAAATTAAATCTAAATATTCAGTTGCCACAACAACAAAATATATTAGTTCTCTAGTTTTACTTCTGATCATTGTACTATGGGATTGTTTGCTAAGATTTTTCTGGCTTAACTCTTCAACGTTTCTTGGTATTATGTAAATGAATACTCCACATTTATTTAATCTTTACAATATTTCATAATTTCCTTTCCTTTAAGGAGTAAGACAGGCTTAAAGAATCTCATTGTGAAATAACCAAAACAGAAAAAAATATTGTGCTCTCATTGGTAGAACCAAAAAAAGCTTCAGAAAATAAAACTAGACAGTTTTATTTAGTCCTCTTATATTTTTACTAACCATATTAGATGACAATATCACAATTCTGCTAAGAAAACCTCTGAATTACCCTATCTACTTAAGAGCCACACTCTTAAATACATCTGTTCACTATAGTATTGTCCATCTCATTTTTCAAATAACCACACTTTCAGGGAGTGTTGTGTTCTGAAGGCTGTGTTTCAGTTCCTGCAAGGTGAAACCTAAACTGTGTTTAAAAAATGCAAAGCTAAACAAAACCCCCTGACAATCAAGGTTATTTTTGCCAAATGGAGAGGATATCACTTTTAACATGCCTGTTCCCAGGAGAAAACCCAAAAGGAGACAAATGTGACAGCTGTGAATTTCTGTCTGTGCCTCCTCTCTAAAGAAAGCTGAATTAGGACTCCACAACTGTTCCAAGGAAGAGTAAAACCGTCAACATGAGTGGGGCTAAATTTGCGTTAGCATGTGCACGGCAATGGGAAATGGGACTGCATACAAAGGCTGGGGTTAAACCCGTTCGATTGCTAATGGTAGCACCAGGTATACTGGCAGCCCACAGACTATTCATGAATATATTAGTGTATGGTTAATTGTAAAACAGTTTAATCAGAAAAGGTCTTAACTTTCCACACATGCATCAAGTGTCTATCTACTGAAGGATAGGTAAATAAGGTAAATTGTTTGCACAGTTATATGTTTACATTCAAAGAGTATATTCTGTCTCTTGGCACAGTCTGGTTAGTGTTCTCTCCCACTCTCTTGTCATCCATAACAGTGTTTTCAACTCATCTTAATACATTATTTAAAAGGACTGTAAGAAGTTGCAAGGCTTAAGATAAGATTGTGATATTACTAAGTAAAGGAGGAAAAAAGCACATAGAAAGTGTTTCTGTCAATGGTGTATTGTGTCCCACATTCATTAGCCATTGTAGTGCAAAATGGAATCATCACGAACCTATAAAATCCAGTAAAAACTTGATCCAGTTTTGTGTGTGAAGAGCTTGACTAATTCTGTTAGTATTCTGTGTAAAACTCTATAAACATAAATCAAAATAATTTTTGAGAATGCCTTGAAGTATAAACAACAACAGAAAAAGAACTCATCTACTGTCTAATGAAAGACAGTGGGTAAGATAGGGTAAAAGGGGAGGAGCAAGTGAATTTTCTAGGGCAGCCAAGTGGAAGATGGAAAGACCCAATGTACGATGTCATCAGTAACTAGCGAAGGGAGGGAAGTGGCAATTGAACTTAGTTCAGAAGCTGAGGAGAGAGAAAAAAGCTATTTTGCTCCTATCTTCAATGATGACACCAATCCCACAAAATGTGAAGACAGTGACAAAAGAATTAGTGTATTTAGCTGTCAGGGGCTCTGAAATGATACTGCCTCGAAAAGAAAGGAACCTGAACAAAATCATTTCTGGGAGGATAAGTTGAATAATGCCTCTGAAGAGTGAGTACAAATGTGTGGAATACAATTATGTCACTGTTTCAATTGCGTAAAGCTTTCTATTTGTTTCATCTAGAAGAACTAGAAAGCAACCTTGCACTAGAAAATTTCTGCATGCTGAATGATACATTAGAAAAAGATCCTCCACTCTGCAGTGTTCTCTGGTGGTAGAAAATAATTATTTGCTGCCTTATGAGAAAAGGGAATTCAGCACAGACAGAACAACAAAAGCTATTATTCACACATTTTAACAAAATCATTACCTTCAAGCTAACTATTAAATAAGAAAAGGCAACAAATAAGTAATTTTTTTTTTCTTGGATCTTTGACCTTCAAGTTGCTATTTTGTGCAATTTAAACACCTAGAGAGGATTTTTTAGTAATCATTGGATTAAAGATAATCTGGGACTGGAAACCAAACTCTATTGTATCATTTCTATGTGCCCTGCCTTCTAGGATGCAATCTGTGGACTTGCATTTTTTATTTCACAGTAGGGAGGAGGATTTCACAATAGGGGGGAGGATCACTCAGAGGAGTGATCACCAGGCTCATTTATTAGTCCTTTCTGATGAAATATGGGTATAGAATCCCCAAGCTGGGAAAAAGACAGAACCCAGATCCCCTATTTCTTAGACAAATGTCTCAAGAGTTTTATCAGAGCTTGATGGTTGCACCTCTCATTTCTATTTTATTTTCAAAGATTAAATCTTATCCCTCTTTTTTAAACATAATTATAGGTACTAACCCTTGTGAAAGGATCCCAGGAGCATTTCCCTCCTAACAACATTAGCTCAGATAGCCACAAGCATGAAGAGGACATGAGTTCAGTGGCATCCCTCTTGTTAATGTTTTCAGTTGACTAAGTTCATGAATCCCTCTGCTCAGTACAGTAGTTCTAACAGCTTAATGTTATCATGGAATCATAAAATGGTTTAGGTTGGAAGAGACCTTAAAGATCACCTCATTCCAATCCCCTGCCATGGGCAGGGACACTTTCCACTAGACAAGGTTGCTCAGAACTCCATCCACACTGGCTCTAAATGCTGCCATGGATGGGACATCCAAAACTTCTCTGGTCAACCTGTTACAATGCCTCACCACCCTCATGGTAAAGAACTGTTTTGTAGTATCTAATCTAAACCTACTCTCAGTTTGAATCCATTCCCACTTATCCTGTCATTACATGCTCCTGTAAAAAGTCTCTCTCTGTCTTTTTTGGTTTCCCTTCAGGTACTGGAAGGCCACAATTATGTCACCCTGAAGCCTTCTCTTTTCCAGCCTGAACAAAACCAATTCTCTCAGCCTTTCCTTATAGGAGAGGTGCTTCAGCCTTCATTAGAAGGTGGTGGCCTTTCTCTGGACTCACTCCAACAGCTCAATGTCCTCCCTTTTCTGGAGACCCCAGAGCTGGAAACAGTGTTCCAGCTGGGGTCTCACCAGAGCAGAGTAAAGGGTCAGCATCACCTGATGGCCACTCTGCTTTTGGTGCATCCCAGGACACAATTGGCTTTCTGGGCTTCAAATGCACATTGCCAGCTCATGTCCAGCCTCTCATCCACCACTACCCAAAGTCCTTCTCGGCAGGGTTGTTCTTGAGCTGTTCAGCCCCTAGCCTGCATTGATACTTGGGGCTGCCCTGACCCAGGTGCAGCATATTGCACTTGGTCTTTTTAAATCTCAAGAGATTCCCATCACCCACTTTTTGAGCTTGTCCCAATCCTTCTGAATGGCATCCCATCCTTCAGGTGTGTCAACTGCACCACTCACCTTGGTGTCATCTGCAAATTTGCTAAGGGTGCATCCCTTCATCTATGTCATTAACGAAGATATTAATAACACTCGTGCCCATACAGGCCCCTGAGGGACAGCACTCATCACCGATGTCCCTTGTGACTCTGACCCATCCACCCCTACCCTCTGGCGCACTTCTCAGTCTGCACTGGGGAGTGGTGAGCCTACGTATTATACATTTTGTATGTCAAAAAAATTCCATTGATCCTGACATTTCAGATTTTCAATGCTTTGTTGAATCTGAAACTTCTCCTTCAAAATACTCAGAGAATTGCTTTAGTTCTTGAATGACTGTGTTGCTTGTTACCGTTTTGACCTTGAAGTCTAACCTGTTTTTTGATTTCTTGATTTCTTAAATTCATTGTAATTCACCATGCTTCTCCAAGTTCAATGTGCTTGCTAAACTCTGACACATCAAATTTCAGCTGCAACTTCAATTTTACTTTTTTTTTTTTTTAATATAAGGAGGTCCTAACTAGTGGTTGGAAAACTCAGACAGGACATGTGAAAAGTTATGATTTTCATTAAGTATCTTTTCAAAAGCTTTTCAAAAGCTTTTCAAAAAGTACCTACTTTCTTACTAATAGGGTTTAAACTCATGCTTCTTCCATTCTCTGCTCCATTCACTTCGGTCCAGTGCACAAACCAGCTAGGCCGTACACCATTCAAGGAATATCATGCATGGGAAAAAGTGACACATTTATCTCTTCTGTGCTCTGATAACAAACTAAATACTTTGAAATTCACTACATCAAGACAAAAACAAATATATGATGACAACTGCAGGACAAGGTTTCAGTCACATTCCAGGAAGCTCTGAATCCTATCCTAATCAAGTCACACAAAAAATACAAGAAAAGATACCAAATGAAAGACTAAAAGCAATCCCTCATCACTGTCTAATGATATTGTTGAGTGCCAAGGAAAATATAGTATTGGGATGCAACAAACCTCTCAACTATGTGTTGTACCTATGAGTTCTGCCATCTGTGATCACTGGCCATAATTTATTTATGTTCATTAAACATGAATCAAATATTAGTACTGTCACCCTGATGGTCATCATTAGTCACACTATATGTCCCAAAGAACTTTCCAGAGAGAACTGCTCTGTTATTCACTACTCTGATCACATTATACAGAAGTCAGCACTTCACAAAAATTAAGCAGTCTTCTCATATTCACGCTCCTTTGTGTTAAAAACCTTAAGACTTGAAACCAGTTTTCCTCTGAAGAAGATCCCCCATCCTCTCATACAATCCTCTTTTCATTCCAGAAGAAATATTTCAAAAAACAGTTGTTCATGTGCCTGAACATTTAACCTCACAACAGGTCCTTCATTGATTCCTTATCACTTTTCTTCCAGGGTCCTCTCTGGCCATGACTTCCCAAAGATGCTCTGTGTGGAAAGCAAAAATTTTTGGCAGCAAGGAACTTTTTAACAGCACATCCTTAACCTCTCCTAACCTCATTTGGCAACTGTAATGAAGGAAGGTGGTGATCATGTTGGAATAGTTTTTCTATCCCTAAGGCACTACATATTTTAATACACCATTACTACTGATCTTCCACAAAGCTGCTTATTTGCATCCAAGTTATCTTATATCCCTGCTACTCTGCAGTAGTTCTTACTGGTCATTATGAATCTATATTTCTAAGAGGCACTTTTAACTAGAACTGTACAGATAACTCTATACTACTTTTTAATACTTTTCAAGTTTTAATTTTGCAAAAATTTAAGCATACCAAGCTCAATATTCGTTTGCTTTGTTTTTATTATTTTTTTCCCTAGCAGTTTTGCATCAGCAGAAGAGCTTCTTTAAGAGTAGAAAAACATGATTTCCACATGCAATAATTGTGTGGGTCAGTCCTTTGGCACAACTTATTTAAAAAGTCATTATTGGATCCTGACTCTGAACAACAGTCCTTTCCTTTTAAGTATTTGCCTAATGATTTCAGTTAAGGATTATTAGCCATCTTTTCCCCAAAGCATTCACTTGAAGTACTCATGGGCCACTGTATTGATATTCTATCGTTGTAAAAGGCAGAGACAGGCAATTATCCAGTTCCAAAAATGTCATGATACTAAGGTGGATCTGAAACCACAACGTGATTTGCCCATTATATTTGAGGTCTGCATGCTGTAGGTTCCATGCTTTAGAAAACAATATTTTAGGTTTGCTGTTCAAATGGCTTTTATTTTTTTATTGCTTGCACTAAAATCTCAGGCACTTTCTCAGTATACTTCCCTAATTTAGAGGGTACTGTGCTGCTTTAAATTTGTAACACATATTTCTGAGCTACTTACTTATCTAGTTCCAGTGCCCTCTGAGAGATTCAGAATGTGTTTGATTATCTAAACCATTAGCAATATTTCAGTAATGCTTAGGGAAGGTCTTATCTTAAACTGAGAAATTGCTTATCGACTAGCATCAGTATTAAAAACAAAATCAAAACACTCTCATTTCTCTCTCAAAAAAAAAGAAAAGAAAAGAATAAATGTAACATTCAGAAGTTAACAGCAATTAAATTGAGCTTTGTTTATGAAGGGTAGAAAGTCACTTTGTTTTCTGTTATGGAAAGTACACACATGTAGACAATTTATCAGGCATTCATTTTGAGGGGGAGCCATGGTGTTTCAAGGTTGCCTAAAATTTGAGAGAAGTCATATTTTTGTAAAAGGAGTGGATTTTAAATATGTTTTTTTAACCCACTATTGAAAAAAAGAGTCAGTTATAAGTGAGAGGATAATGAGTAAATAACAGCAAGGATGGATAGCACCTGGGATTATCAGCTTTGATATCTATTCAGACACCATACAGTTATAGATCCCTCAAGCATACCTTTGGACGTTTGGTCACTTGGAGTTGAAGGCAAAGCAGTGAGGGTTATTTTGGCTGTCAGCTTTAAATAACAACCAACTCCCTGGTCCTTTCTTCGTTTATCATGTGCCTCACAAACAAGGAAGATCACACCCTGCTATATAATGTGAGGCTGTAGTGATGGACGTAATGACCTTTATAGTGTGTCACATCCTGCAAAAAGTTAGCCGTGGTGATCTATTAGATTCTATGATTCTATGATTCTGATTTTATGCTCTGATTGTGCCATTCTCTACAGGGGTCCTTTTTTTCACAGTTGCTTAGATTGCCTGGGAAATTGTGTTCCTATTTACAAGCAGTCATTTAGTTTTTTATTTTAATTATTGGCAATACATTGGAATTTATGCCTCATGTGCTGCTCTGGAGGTTTCTGGAAATATCAAGTATTTTGCTGCTTGTATAATAACTATTGGCATTTGTAATGTACTGTAATATTAATATATTATAATAAAAATATATAACAAAAATGTAATATATTGTAATGTAATGCAATACAGTCCAGTATTGCACACTAGACTATTATATGCTTTTGCCCATACATTTTGCCTCTACCTTTTTGTGGGATAGTATATTTTCTAGGGACTCTACTTTTCCAGGAAGGCTTTAGAGTATTGAGTTAAACACAGACACACCAGTGTATTAGGAAAAGTTATTTCAAATTATTCAAACCCCTTTTGGAGTGCTTGATGCAGAAAGTTTTAGATTTCATGTTACAGAAGATAGTCTATATTTATTTTACATATTAATACATATCTTTTGACATTTTCAGAGTTTCCCAACCTGAGGGAAGCCCATACCCAGCTTAAAATATGCACTGTAATAGACAAATCTTGGACAGGGGTAAACGATCTGTTTACATATTTCAAAGATTCAATATGAACACAAATTAAAGGAAATACAGGGTTTATATCCTTTAAAGTATGACAGAATTGTGGGGTTTGCTAGCTCATAAAGTATCTTCACAGATCCTTTGCTATCAGCAACTTTTCCTGGTTAGTATCAGGGCATAGCCCTGAGCAACATGACAGGTCACTAGTCCTCTTGGAGTAGGAAGTGGAGAAGGAGACCTCTGTCCCTACTGCCACAGCAGAAAAGATTCCTGGCATTTTTTCTAGGACATTTGCTTGGTGCTTTAAAAATCACAAGCTATTATTCTGTAAAACTCTCAGTATAAACGGAGCTCTTAGGGTTATAATATTTTAGTTGTGCAGAATGCATTTCCTTTTAATATACCAGTAAAATCACTGCAGTTCTTAAAAAAAGCTACAAGAAGGGGTCACTCCCCTAATAGCATCACTCTCCCTAATAGCCCTACTCCCTAAAGAGAGGCTTGGTGTATTTTGCATTCTTCTGCGCCCCTCATGACAAGGTGCCTCTTCTAAATTGGAATTTTTCCTTCTGCTGCTCACCTACCATGCCCCACCATCCTAATTGCACTTCTATTTCTTTTTGTTCTTTTGAGGAAATAAAATTTTCTGGTCTACTTTATTTTAGAAAAGTAATTCCCCACCTCCGGTTATATATTAGTATATAATAACATACTAAATAGATACCGTTGAGTTAAATATGGGAGATCCAGCTTTGCTATAGCTCAATATATGTAATTGAACTTGCTTTCCTACTTCCCACATTTTCACCAGGCCAAACATTCTGTCTGCAGAGCCTACTGATAAGTATTCCAACAAGAAATTCTTTTTCAACTTCGAAAAATCTCTCCTATGATGTGCCCCTATGAAAAGTTTGTTTTTCAAGTACATGATATTTTTCTTTCTCCCCTTCTAAATTTTTCTTTATGTTAGGCATTTGACTTTCTTACAACAAGCTGATACTATCTTAGAGGAAAGAAAATTAACACATTTCATAGGACTTACTCCATTTTTGTCTGTGAGATATCAAAACTAACTGGAGCAATCACAACAGTATTTCTTCTAGTTTTTAAAGAGCTTTCTGGGATGCATTTCATCCAAACCTATATTCATATTGTCAATTTATTTAACTTTTCTTTCACATTTCTGCTTCAAATGTTACTTTTTTTCTTGAACTATTAGATTATATACCACTAAATTGAGAAATAGCCTTAATCAGAGCATTTCCCAAGGAAAGGAATTAAACTTAATGATACTTATCAGCAAGAACTGCAGCTTAATTGGGAAGGTAATTCGCTTAACTGGGATGCCTGTAGGTTATTTACTGTAATCAGATAAGGACATCTGATCCTTATTTTCCCAAGAAGGTTATCAAAAGTGCTAGTTCTAGAAAGATTTTGTAATTAGATCTATGGAATATTTTAGGTGTGATATTCATTCAAGTTGTTCAGCTTTTAGCAGCTGCATTGTATCTATATGCACCATGTAGACTATACCACACATACCCTTCTTTGAGGCACAGGGGCCAAGGAAGTGACGTCCTAAGTGTTCCCTTACCCTTAGGGCAGGATAAAGGACATAGCAGCTCATGTTATGAATGAAACAGGAACTCATTCATGAAAGTCAGCTGGTCACTTTATCTTCCTGACAGCAAGATCACACAACGAGCATTGGACTCGTTAAACAGTCACATAATGGCTAGTAACAGCTACAGAGTAGGTAATGTCAGCAAACAAATTGTTCTTGCAAGGTCCTTGAGGATGCACATATGCAACAAGAACTTGAGCAGTGTAACAGTAAGCCACAGTAATTTTATAGCTGCAAATGCTCTCTCTAAGCTATTTAGGAGGCTGCAGTCTCTGGGATGGCTATAGTAAAAGAATGTTTAGGAGAGTGTTTCAATATGCTATTTTATTTCACTATATTTTAGCTCACTTAGTCAAATATAACAAAAGTTGAACCGCTGACAGAAGACACGATATAATTTTCAGCTTCCTAATGAGACAATAGTTTTGAGATGGGAAGGGCAACAGAAAACTTCTTCAGACTCAAAATAGCATTTTTCTAATTATACTCCATCACAGCATTATGCAGATGAAAGTATTCAGCCTCTCAGTACTAGACATAATGGAACCAATCATGCAAAGCATCACTTTCAAGAGAGAGATTGTTACAATTAGGACTAAAACGGACAAAAGCCATCCCCTTTTTTTTTTATTTTTTTTTCATTATTAACAATTTTACTGCAAGTTGTGTGCACCAGAGCTTTAAAAGTTATAGCTAGTGAACAATCCATTTTTTACTGTTCTCATCCCCAAATTCACCGTTACTCTTTCCACTCAGTTGAATGTCTTGCTTTGCTTGTAGATCAGCAGTTTACTCCATCTAAGTCTGCTACTCAGGGTCCTTGGGAAAGGAAAGAATGAAGAATGACTGCTTCCATTAGTGCAGATCACTTACCTGGGCATTCAAAAACCAGAAAGAATGACAGTGAACATGAAAACCACTCTTTCTAACATGCAGAGCTAATGCCTGTCACCCTCATTTCAAAGATCTTAGAAAGCAACTGCGCTTTCTTTTGCTTTTCATTCTCCAATGGACATTTCTGCTTCACTGTACAGGACTGTAGCCCAAGGACCATTTGTAGAACTTGTATGAAATTTTAATGAAAAGAAAGTAATAAAACCTTGCTATTTCCACAAAGCTACATCTCTTTCTCTTCATTTTTGGCAGCTACTGATGTAGAAAGGAAGCACTGTAAATTCACTGGTAGTTAGCCTGGATTCAGAGCAATCACTACAATTTGATCACTACAGTTTCTTGGTAGGGGAAAAATAATATTAACTTATAAGAGTGCTCTGAGTTATTTTGCAGCTACTCAGGTTGCTTTCCGCTCAGTAATCTCATCTCAGTAATAACACACAGAATTCATGCGTTCATTGCAGGACCTCACAAATAGACATGAAATAGGGCAAGAGGATGCATAAATGCACAGTGAACTTCAAAGAAGCATTTTATACTGAATCATTTCTGGTCTTACTGCTTCTGACATTGTCTGATTTAACATTCTCCACCTGACTCATTTACCCCAATAAAACAAAGTATTTCTGTTTAACAGTTCCATTTTATTGGTATATTTTGACAAAGATTTCTAGGACAGTTGAATAAGAACAGCTTTGAGTTATTTTTGCATGCTTTTAGAGACTGATCAAGCTTCTGAAATCACTGTGTGTAGCAGGGGACATATTGAGCTCCTTCTAGCAGCCTCCAGAGATGCTGTACTATGTGCAGCGATACTGTACAGCTCCTACAGAATACTCCTAGACATCAATCTTTAGATAGATATTTGTAAAAAACCACAGCTTTTCGATGCAGTCTATTCCTTGACCCAGATCCATTAGTGTGTATTAGATTGGTGATGATGACAAAGGCTATAAAGCACTGGCAGCTTTTTTTCCAGGAGTTTAGGCCTGCTGACACAATAGGAGCTCACTTGAATTCCATGTTCCTATGTCAGAACTCTACTCATGCTATCTACAAAGCAGCCGATGATCAGGGAGCAAAGGTTCCCTGATCTTACTGTCAGATACATGTTTCCTGTCAAAAACATGAGCAGTCTCTAAAATCTACAGTAAACAATATGCATATATAGTCAGTGGTATAGCTATTTCATATGGATGTACCAGGGAGTTCTTCCTGAGCACAAACCTAGCAATAAGCTTGTCTCTCCTTTCAACTGTCTGTGGGAGCCATTTGAACCACATACACGTGGTGGGACACAGGATTGGATACTTTTTTTCCTATATATTATAATAATCCATCCTTCTTAACTAGTAGCAACATGCTATTCACAGTAATTTTATTTAGGATTTTTTCAGGTTGTCTCTCTTCCCTCATAAGGTCATGTGAACATTAAATATACTGTTCATTAAACTACAGAATCCTAATGCTCAAGAACAGTTTGCTGTTGCAGTGAGTATGTTTCCAAAGTGCTAACAATTCAAAACAAAACTTTTTTTGGTTAGTTTCAGAGTAAATACACAGAGTGAAATCCTCTAGTGATTAATATTAAAGAATATTTTTATTTTGTTAATTTTGACCAGATTGACTGCAAGACAATAATGGTAGGAAAAAAAAAAAGTAATTTGGGGAAAGGATTTTCTTTTATTGGAAAAGAAAACTGTTTTGGTAAAGAGGCATGTTTAAATTAATAATTTGGAAAAGACAGATCTAGCATGAATAGCAGGTATGGTGCTATCACAGTACATAACGGGCAGCAGTTGGATCATATAACCAGAGCGATATCCCTGTAAAAAAATATCCTTTCTCTTAACCAGAGCTTGAGATTCAGTTCTACCAACAGTCAAAAGCAACAGAGAAGTAGTTTGATGATGGAAGAGATCTTCACTTTCAAGCTATCTCCTTTACTCTGGCATTAGCTGTGCTATAATTTTTTGGTGACAGAGATCAGAGAACTGATCTCATCAAAAACATGCAGATTGAAGAGACCAGAAGTAAACTGCCATGTTTGATGAGAACTTTTAGTCACAGAGAATTTTAGTTATTCCAGATATCAAAAGTACTGCAGATGAGAAGGCTTATGACCAAGTTCTACAATTATGATTACCACACTGGGCTGTATGAACTAGCTTATGTTGATCTGTCTGGGGCTGGTTCAGTATTAGCATTACATCTCTTTGCATCATGCAGGCATGTACAAGGAGAATTTTCAGGTGATATTAAAAATATGGGTTTGGTTATGTTTTGTTTTTGGGGTTTTGTTTGCTTGTTTGCTTTTGTTTATTTTGGGTTTTTTAAAGTTAATGGTTTAAAATATCTACAATATATAATTATCATACTAGGAATAATTATTAGTATTAAAAATTTTTTTCAGTGTAGAAGTCTCTCAAGCTCAGGACTCCATTGTGCTAGTTTTATTTTTTATTCAAAATAATTTGTTAATTTCTAAATGAAAACAGTCTCTGTGGAGTTGAAACAAACAAACATAGCAGGTGACTATTTCATTGCTCAAATCACATGTAAAAATAATTCTACATTTTCTACGTTGGTTGTCCATATGATATTGGTTGTCCATACGACAAAACCAACACTCAGTAATGGAATCATTAAGGTTGGAAAAGACCTTTAAGACTTATCAATCATTAAGACTTATCCAGTCATTAACCTAACAGTGCCAGGCTGACCACTAAGCCAAGTTCTTATTACAGAAGTAGCTGTAACACATTAGTTACAGTTTATGGTTTTGGGTAGCAATTACAATTAATAATTCCATTTCATAGATATTTCCAAGTCTTCAGAACTTAGTCAAATAGTCAATAGTCAAATATTCCCTGCTGCAAGGCAATATTTAAATATGCATTTGGAGATTGAAAATCAAGCTCTTTAAGACAGGAAGTAAGACTGGTCCAAATCTCAGTCGTCCTGAATATTCACACAAAAAAATGTCCATATGCCATAATGCTTAACTCCGAATAAGATATGTTTAAAGGAAGTAGCTTGGCTCTGTGCTCTTGTGGTTAGGACACTGGCTGAGGATGTGAAAAATCAAGGTCATGTGCTACAGCAGTGTATAGAAGTACTGAAGGTTTTTAGTGTGTTCTACCTTAAGATAAAGAAGAAAAGAAAAAAATCAGAATATATATGGTCAATTGGGTAATGCCAGATGAAGATACAAATATTATTTTTTGATCCAAGAAGTGACCTGTTCATTCCTGAAAGCAAGAGATTATGAAGATGGATGAAATTGTCTTCACTGTAATTTTTTCAACACAATATTCTGCCTGGATTATCTGACACTCACAATTCAACAGCATTTTACATTTAAGAGAGTATATCAAGACCTCACAACTCTTTTCTCCAAAAAGATCAGTTCAAGTAGCTTTGTGGCTTTTTTTTTATATGAAAGAAAAGACAAAATCTTTTCCTATTAAGAGCCTAGACATCTCATAGCCACTTAAATAGAAGGTATTTCTACAGCATACTTTAAAACATTTTTCCAGATATAAAGATTTTATTTACAGTTGGCTTTGCACTTAAGTAATCTTGAATTACACATAAATAAAGGCAGTCTCCAAGACTAAATTCTTCAGGCCATTAAATCTTTGCATATTTAAAGCAATAGGACACACAATCTTACTGCGACCTTGATGCAGAACTACATTACTAGCTGTATTAACTAGTGAAACAGTAAAGACATCAAATTTATTTCCAAAACAGTTTTCATCTTCAGTAAACAACTGCAGGATTTATCATTACAGCTGAATAAATATCTTGCCATTGAAAAACGGCATAAAACGGTGATACCTCAGGACATTTAAAATGAATCCTAAGTTTGTGCCAAATTTGCAAATAAATTCGGCTGAAAAAAAAATCAATTCTTTCATCCAAGCAAATATTTCATTTGGAAATAAAGATTAAATCAATTAAAAAGAAGACTGGAAATATTCCTAAAGCCAAAACAAAATGGTTTAGATTCAATGTCATTTTAATGCAATATATGAATCTTAAAATGCTTTAATGACAAATTCTTTAGTATTTTTAAAAACTCTTTTTACAGCTGGCTTAACAAGAAGCTATTTATTCCTCTTGTTTTGGTTGGGATATTTTTTGTTTTGTTTTGTTTTTATATAATATATCTACACTAGGAGAGGGGGCAATTATTTTATTAAAGGAATGATGTCCAAAAGTCCCAAATTGTTCTTCTCACTTAGCTTTATCAGAGATATTTTATTTTTTCCTTTTTAGTTTTGAACAAGCCAAAATAAAAAGGAAAACAATAACCATGATGGTCTCACAGTGATTTTTGTTCATCATAAAATATGGATAATGGTTTGGTTTTTACAGCCTCTTTTAACAATTGAGTTACAAAATTTCAGGAATGCTGAGTGCACATAATTGTATTCATGCAATTCTATAGGGGAAATATTAAAGATAAGTAAAGTTTAGCTGTGGTAATTGCAGTGTCTCCCACTTTCAACATACTTAGTTTTAGGTGTTTACTGGAAGTTGTGTCTTTCACGTTGGGATTGCTCAGTGGCTCGTAACCAATGCACAGCACTGTGTTCTGAAGTAAACAAACCCTCAATTTCAGTTTTCCTTAATTCACCAGAATGTAATTTGCAACAATTTAGGAGCTGTCACACTGGTATCTGAGCTGTGCTAGCAGTCAATGCAGAGAGAGAATCCAGAGGGATTCTAAAAGCCAAAAAGCTGCTGCAAGGGGCACCTTTTCCCAGATAAGTCATTCCCAGAACAAATCAGCCTTCAGATAGTAATTCAGTGCACACCAAGAAGAAACAGCTCACTTAAATCATTAGTGATGATCCAAGCACAAATTGAGATGCAATTAGTAATTACTCATTTAATATTTAATAATAATATCTTAATTATCACTGAGGCAAATTAAGTTTCATTGATTCTCACACGAAGTCTGTAAAGTTCATGGGTTTTTTCCCCTTTGAGCTCTTTGAGCAATGTATACTCTTTTGCTTAAACCTAAAACTGTTCTGAAAACTGTATCTTTTTCCAGCTCAAAAGTAACTACTATAAAATGCATTATTGACTCATGAAAATATTTTTTCTGTAAGCACCACACTGTAAACTAGTATTCATTGATTTGCTTGTGAATCTGTGTGTATTACTAAGATGTGCTGATGTTATGCTCAGCTGGGCAGCTCAGAATGGCAGAAACTTTCCCTAGGGAAACTCAGTTAACATTAGAGGAGGAAACCCATAATAACTTTTCCTTAGACAGAATTCCTAACTACATAAAAAAAGATATTGCTATTACTAAAATCACAATGCAACAACTCATCTAAATCTTTCACCTAAAAAAAATCGTGTTCCAAAACTAAAACCACTGAGTAATGCTTTCTTTTCTGTAGCTGTGTTTGCATCTATTTGCAATTTCTAATCTGCACGCCTTCAGTGATTGTACTCCAAAGTAGCACTTTGCCAATATTAACGATGATTAAGGTCAAACAATACTTTTCCTTTGCCCTTCTAAGGCAACATATGGAAAGTTGTCACTTATATGTTTTATTAGTTACTTCAAAGCTAGTCTGGTACACTCACTTCCATCTGATTGGCTCCTAAAATCCTGATAAGCATCATTAATATGTTAAGATCTTTGCACTGTACAACTGTATTTTAATATCTCTGCGATCAAGAGGACAATGTAGGCATAACATGTCCTTTCAATATATAAATGAATGGATCTCATAATTTAGTTCTGTTTATGAAACTGAAATATTCCAAGCCTAGAATTCCTACTGAACAAAATTTCAACTTGAAGTTGTTTCTCAGTACTAGTTTTCTTTTCAGCTGTTGCTCTTGAAATAATATAGTAGTGCAAACTGGTTTTGCTGTACTACTAAAAATAAACAGCCACAGACCAAGAAAAACAAAATATGTGACACTTATCCTTTCTACCCATTAAATAAATTGTTTTTGGTAATGACACAACATGAAAAATTAAATCCCTATTCCCTCAGATCTTGGAAAACATCATATCAATCTTTTTGTTCAGTGTTTTTTTTTGCAGAGCACTTTTATGCTGATTATGTAAGTAAATGAACCTTAAGTCATAAAAAATTTAGGACACAAAATGAAAATAATCTATTATTGAAAATATGTGTATTAGAATCATAACAAGACAAAATGCAGCAAGCACATGAAAGCTTGCTTTGGATTCCTTTGTGGAAATTTTCCATGAGCAGAGCAATAAAAAGGAGCAGAACTGATTCTATAACTCTGGCCTTTTTTTGTGGGATTTTTTTGCTTCTGATATGTCAGGAGTCTCTGTGGAAACAGAAACATTTTGTTAAATGTTCAAATTGTTAGTTAAATAAATTCAGTTAAACATTAGTCAATTCAAGTAAAATCATTCTCTTCCAAATTACAGTTTATGTAATCAACATACTTTGCTAATAGAGAAAACTTTAAAATGTGCTCCTGTTACACCTTGATAGTTGATTGGCACAGCAGGTATTTTATGAAAACACTTTTTGTGCTAAAATTGGCTTTGAGATACACAGTATATGCCTGGAAACCCTGAATCAAAATGCTACAAGTCTGAGAGGGTATAGACCTAGAAATGCTCAGGCCAGTTTATCCTGGCTTTTAATTTCTCTGAGACTAAAATATAGATTAATTAAAACTATTTAAAATGATTTTTCACTGGTGACATTAGATTAACCTCCTTTCCCACACAGATAAAAATTTCTGTATCTCTCATAGGCATATAGAGGATCATTAACCTTCAGAACAAATGTTTTCCAATAAAATTATGAATAAATAAAAGAAGTCAAAAGCATGCTCAATTTTCTGACTGAAAGTAGACAAGAGCTTTGAGTTCAGGACACTCTGATCTCTTTCAAAGCCCAGAAGGCAACAGAGAGCTCTGACAAGAAAAGCTCTAAATAACAAAATCAATGGAGGATAGATCTTTCAAAATGTGAGCAAAACAATTCAGAAGTAAGCCATTCCTAGGATATAACATTATTGTGTTAATACTTCAGATTTATAAAAAAAATAGAGTAATTACATTTTTTTTTTTTTCCCTGAGTAACAAGGATGGAACCACTAGGTAATAGCTTTTCTTTTTTTCCCCAAGAGACATAAATTCAGGCTCAAGCTGTTCCAGCTTGGGACTCCTGACAATTTGGAAAGCACACTGCTACCCAGGGATTAAAAGCAGTGGACTGGGAATCAAACTCTCAGATCAGTCTCAGCTAAGCCATTTTAGAAAGGAAAATTGCATGCAACCTTGGAGTTTCCATAAGCAAACAATGAAAGTACATAAGAGAAGTAAAATCTGCATGCACTTTGTAAATTATTTCTGCCTAGAGTATTACACAGCAAGAAGATGCGTTTTCATTGAGCTGGTACGAATGTGAGAAGGAATAATGGAAATACAAAGCATTTTCAGCTTTAATGAATTTCTCACAAGATTAATGAGTAAAAGAATGCAGATTATTCTTCAGTTCATATCAGAATATTGCTTCTTCAGGTAATTCTTAACCTAAGTATGATACAGTAAACATCATGTTTTCTGCAAGAGTTAGCTAAATGTTCAATTATAATGCTATTAGTTTATTAAGTAGGGCCTCATGGATATTTGCCATCCATATGAAATTAAAAGTTCATCAATTGTGTTGTGCCTGGTTGCTTTCCTAGAAACATTGAAAATAGTGCATTTTAGTAATCCTAGATAGTGCAAACTAGTAAAAAGTAATTAGACACTTTAATGTCACTTTGGCTATATATATCATCAGAAAATCCAGTAATAGGTTCACGTTAGTTTGTGTTTTGCAGTATGGTACATACCCACACAAACATGCATCCACACAAAGCAAAACCTTTCTTAATGCACAGCTTTTATTTGATTTTTTTAGAATAAAGAAGTAATTATTAAGAAAGAGCTCATGACAGGTTTTACCACTACAAGACCTTAGTTTACCTAACACTTTAAGAAACTTTTCAACTGTGAAGTTTCCTAGAAATATTTTCATACTTCAGATATTGCTTGAAAATACATGTGAGATATAGTGAACTATGTTTAAGTGAGCTTAGCACTGTAATTTTTTAAATAGGGATAGCACTTTTGACAGAGGCATTTTCTCCTCTGGAAAAGTGTGCACACCACGTTTGCCACATCCTGGGATTTAAATAATTGGTGTTTTAGCTGCCTGCACAGAGATTATTGTCATCATCAAATAATCATTTCCTTTGACTAGTAAGTGTCCCACTAGAGAATTGTGTCCCAATCACAAACAGACAAAGCAGACAACTAAAACATTCATGTAGAAAACTTGTGGGCTGTAGAAGTAAAAAAACCCACACATTGAAAAAGAAAGTAATAAATCTAACAGTATGCTCAACAGGTCACCTCTGAAAAAACGAAACCTGTTAAAAATGTAAGTTATAATTTCTTATATGTTTCATCTCTTGTAAGTACTCAGATTAAAATCTATTGCTGAGCTACAAACATTATGGACTTTTTTATATAGTGTTTATCAAAAACCAACTCTTTAATGATGCCCTTCTTTATAAGTAAATATTACGGTAAAATCCAGAAACAAGAGTGAATGCAAATTTTCCCTTAAGCAGCCCTCATTGTACATGGATCCAAAAGTGTGAGTTGTATCTAGGTTTCTCTCTGCCAGAATATTCATATGATATTAACTTTATTAAATATTAAGCTACTATTAAATATTAATGTTAAATGCTTTTAATTATTAATATAAAACATTACAATTTAAATATTAAATAAAAATTACCAAAATATACCTAATTTATCAGTTAGAAATATGCATAGTCTAGTATGTGTTAAACTCTGTGATTGATACTATCAATCAAAAAATGATATATATCATAAGACCATTTTCTAATGTGTTCATTCTGTCTAATAAAGTTATAATTCAAAATTATTTAAGAGAAAGAGATGAAATTTCCCCAAAGAAGCCTCACAGTAATTTTGGATCAGGTACCCTGTTGGTTAGTGAGGTACTGTAATTTTATGCTCATCAAAATAAGAATGAGAAATAAGAACTTCAGTAAGATTTTCAGGGTCAAAATATCTATGAAAAAATTGATGAAATTCCTTCATCAATTCACAGTAAAGCTTCTGAAGGAACTGTTTTCCACACAGAGTTTTACCCCACTTTCACTCCTAATTTCACTTGCTTATCACTCATACAAGGTTAGCACTATGACTTAAGAGATTTCTGGGTTCAACATGTATACAAATTAGTACATACAGAATATGATATTGCAACAGGACTAGATTGCAAAGTCATGTCCTCAGAAGTTTTTTAATTCCAGAAAGTTTCACAAGTGCTCCATTACCTGAAAAGGTGGGTAAAGCAAGGTACAGTCTAGATACAGTCTAAAAATGGATTTAAATGATGACTGAAAACTTGTATTTTATTACCACCTATCCCTATAAACACCTCAACTTTCCAATATTCAGAAAGCCAGAAATTGTCAATTAGTTCTAAAAACACCTGGCACACAATGTCATCACTGAAAGAAATGCAGTTGCTGAGTATTTGAGCACACCTATTTGCTACCACAAAAGTATTTTCCTCTTCCTTAGATTCCTGCAAATCAGGTAATGAAACTAATGCTTTACACTGTGCTTAGGAAGCGAATGGGGTCAAACTCACCTCAGCTCTGCTACATTTTTAGATTATTTCAGGAAACAAATCCTTTCGATGCCCCAAATATAACTCATTGAGGTAGAAAGCTAGCTTGACACCTGGAACAAAATTTCAAGTTCATCTAGTGGTAACAAGAAAAGCAAGCAATCCAATATACTAATCTCTGCTCAAGTGATGAAATAATGTCACAATCTTTTGGCCCATATCTGTAACTCAGATCCAGCTGTTTCACCTTCTTGTGCCAGGCGAAGGTCTGCTGATGACTGACCTTGAGTTCTTCCTGATCTTCAGGAGAAGAGAGCAGCACAGATTCAAAGGGAGGTGTGGAGGGCTTCCCCCACAATGCTTCATTCTTCAGGAACAAGGTGTTCTCAAGAGAAATGAGAAGTCAGTTGAGAATACTTCAGCTGAATAGCTAGCTTCGTTTCAATGTCCCAAGTAGTGGGATTCCAACAGTGTATAAAAAGAGCACCACTTTTCCTGTGTTTTTTTATGCATTCATTCACATTCAGAGGGAGGTTAAGGGGCTCTAAAGTCCAGGTGTTCTCTTCTGAGCAGCTCTTCTCATCTACAGAAGCTTGTATTATGTCACAGCTTTCCAGACTGAACCAGGTGGGCCAGGGCAACAAAGCATGTTGCCTAACAGAGGCCTGAGGCAGGAAACAGGATTAGTTGCCACTGCTTAAACTGCCAGATTTTTTCCATGGGCCATTCTGATCTGCCTGATGAATGAGGTATTATTAATTGAGCAAGGGAAGTTACTGTAGTATCACAGTTGGTCTGTGCAGTTGATGAGAATTGGGGTTGCTTAATTCCAAACATGATAAAGACTTTAAAAGTTAATGTGCAGCTTGTACTGAATAATAACAGGAAAATATTATAATGAATAGTTAATCATCACTTAATTAAATTTTCAGGATACAAGGGCTACTAAGCAATTAAGCAAATATTCTGTACTTAAGGGCATAATTAAAGGGCCTTCCTGCTTCCTGCATATAACATAATTTCAAAACCTTGACATTTCTCATGATCATTTCTACCAGGAAAAACCTGTGAGGCAGGAAGCAGATTATGCAGCAACATTTCATTGTTTCCTCAAGGCTGTCACAATTGAAAGTAATGTCATAAACAATCTACATAATAATCATTCATGAAAGCAATTGTTCATTAAATCTAGCATATTAAGGGTCAATGTAATATAAGTAGATTGCTGAAATAATAGAATGTGCTCTTTTCAACAGTTTGATACCTGTGCCTGATCATCATACCCTTTATCTGTAGTAAAGTCTGACTGGTACTCTGCTTTTGAGCCTGTTAGCTGTAGAGTTTATGTGATGGGGTGTTATGAGACTGGATGTTGTCTAAGGACAAGTATGTATGTAAACATTCTAATATTTTAGCAAAAAAAAGTCAAAATTTATAGATCAAAGTTTATTAAATCTAGCAGTATTTATCAGAACAAGTTCTGATTTGGAAATCTACATAAGCACTCTTGGGATTCAGAACACAAGTCAATTTTCAGTCTCTGATTTTCACTAGTTCAAGTAAAATTAACAGAAAAAGACATTTCAAATTATTTCAGTACAAATATTTAAGTTGATTCACTCACACTTTCCTTCTTTCTCAATTTATCATTTGAAGCATTCCTGCCACCACCGTATCATGAACTGCTCAAGCAAGTGGAGACTTTTACATGAATTTCAAAAAGCAACCATCTCCAGTTCTGTAGCATCTGCTATGTAGCTCTGTAGTAGCTTCATTAAACTGATTCAATAGGATGCTATGACAGAGATATTGACTACTCTGGTTTACCTTACAGACTCCTTATTATTCCCTCGGTCTCTTTAACAATAACATTTATTCCATAAAAGACCAGTCTAGTTATCTTGCCACCCAGCCAACCTTCTGTACATTTTTGAACTATGTACATACAACTTTCTGAAGTTCTACAGAGCTGGGAACAATGGAAAATATAATGTTTTTATGCTGCTTTTTAATGTGCTATCTTTTTTAAAAAATGGTTAAACTGTATCATCTTGTGAAACAATGGCCAGCTGAGAAAATGCAGAAATAAAGGCACTTTTGTAGATTTTCACAGTTTCTTTGTTCTATTTCTGACTGACATATTGATGGATATATCCTTGGGTTTACTCCTGGAAGGCAGGTAGGTCATGATTATTCTAATATTAGTGTGTGAAGTGCAAAATGAAAAGACACAGAAAGAAGTAAGTTCTTCACTACTCCTCCTCAAAATACTTATGAACTGAGTGAGTCATCAGATTTCTTTGCTATTTATCCTACCAGAATAGTATCTTGGATGTCAAGAAAACTATATCTAAATCCCAGTCTACACTTCCCTAAATAGAAGTGGTTGCACAGTTCTTTCTTCCTACTCATAGTCTACTGAAAGACTCAAAAAAATCCCCCCAAAACCCAACAACAACAAAAAAACCCTCCAAAAAAACACCACCCCCATCCTCTAAAACAGCAACATTTCAAATCTGCCAGTGCTTTCCTCTGTCTCTCACTTTCTCGCTGGTTAAATACTCATGTCATCACTAGCATACACTCTCTCATCTCTTCATGAAGATAGCTGCCAAGATCCATGCTGCTGAGACAGCAACGACTTTGTAAAATAAACCAGTCAAAAGAAAATAAAGAGAGGTTACATTTTTCTAGTGCCAATCTCTAAGTTCAAATCAGTGTGAAGTTCACATGCACTGGTATTCAGCCTCAATAACGTAATTTAGCAGCAGACAGAAGCTATAAATTATTGACATAAGTTGATTTCATGTTGAATCTTTCTTAGGACCTTCTACAGTACACATTAGCATGTAACAGTCTATCACTGTTTTTATGAAAAGAATGCTAATTTGACAGCACACCTACTTTCACTCCTTCACATCTCTCTACATAAGAATCCCTACAATGCAGAATAAGTTTTATAGCAACATAGCATTTGAAAATTGCTGAGGAGTTCTACTTCGAAATTACAATTTATTAAACAAATACCTTACTACTCAAAGCATATTCATTTCATGGAAATGCTTTTCATTAGTCAGCTGTACATCTTTCTGTTAGGACACAAAACCACTTTCAACTGCATTTTCTGGGAAATTTTTGTTTCTTCGGGATATGTTCTGTTGGCGCTATCCAAGTTATTGATGTAAAAATACTTAATGGTATTCTACAAACACGTCTAAAAATTTGAGATCAGTAGACTGAAGACAATAAATCAGGGATGTCTTTTCATAAAGTAGTCCTTGAATCTCACCTTTCGGCATCTCTGTCAGGTCATTCATTTCCCAGGAGCCCACTCTGACTCCTAGATATGTTTTTTTTGAGCCTGTAAATTCTGAAACTGTAAAGCTTTCAAGGGAATGTGTGCTTTCAGAATCCTGTTTTTCACAAAAGCTACTTCAGCTAAGAATTAAAAGGTAAATATGCTGCAACCCTTGTCGAATCCCCTTAAAGTTTACAGTGGAGAGTGCCATATGGTCAAGGCTTCCAGAAAGCCATATACATGACCTATTGGACTCCAGTATCAATTAGGACCTTCAGAATTTTTTTCTGCCTATGAGAAATATGCCTATGTCTATTCCATAACTACTGAAATAAAAGCAGAAAGAAGGATGAACATTTGCATCACTCGTATGTGGGAACATATTGTTGTGTGTAAAAATTGCTCAGTCCCTTTTGCAATCCACTGGAGTTAAAAAAATAAAGATGATAGGAGTATTGCAAACTGTCCTTTGCATATTGTGAGAGACTGAGATGTTAACTGTTAATGACTCAAACATTGTTAAGACTGCCAAAGGGCTTTGCCCACTGCAGCAAACTGTGCAAAGTAGTGACTGTTCATCTGCCATGACAGAAGCCCACCCACTCCAAATCTGCCTCCTGTACTCCTGAAATTTTGATTGTTAGTTAAACCACATCACTGGCACTTGAGAGAAGATAAAGGTGGTACTATTGTCCAATTATCTTATGTCTAAAGAGGAGTTAACAAGGCTGAGGGAGAAGAATGTATCCACAAGGAAAGCCATCTCAGTAGCAGTGTTGAAAAACAGCTCTGGCTGGGTCCAGTGAGGGGCGGCCACAGCCCACTGGCTCAAGATGGGATGGTGCCTTTTTTATTATGCCAGTTTTAATCCCTTACATAAACTGGTTCAGTTGTAAAACTCTTCATGACCCATGTCCACTCCCCTGCCTTCCCCTGCCACCCAGGGAAGGTCACATTCTCACAAGACATTCACATTCACAGGTAGGGATGAGGGTATTCATCCCTTCTGATGGGGCATAACTGGCCCAATTATGCTGACCTGAGAGGCAGCTGTCATGTCTTAGAAAGTGTCATAAACCATCAAAGACACCCAAAAGTGTGTCCAGACTAATTTGTGAGGTCTTCCACCACATGACTGCACAATGCTGCTACAGATCCATAATGTTTCAAAAGTCCCCCGCTCCCCTGCAACCAATTGAACTCTGTGTTTCACAGGATCCCCACCACAAAGAAGTCCAAAAGACCAACAAGGAGTCATCTGGATCCATGAGTGGTGATGTCTTTCTGCTTAATCTGTCTGTCTGTCTGTTAGTCTCTTTCTCTCACCCCACCTCCTTTTTCTATTTCTTTCTATCTCTCTCTTTACCTCACATTTAGAGTTAAATAAAATCTTACTATTGACTTTGGCACATGGTCTCATTTGCAAATTAATTTCAGCAGAGGCATCTCTAATAATCATAATAATCAAATCATAACAGATACTCCTCTATACCTATAATTAATTTTTTCCTGATGGCAAAGACTCTGCAAAATAGTAGGGCAACTAATATGGGTGATGTAAATATTCTGCTAAAAAAATTAATTTTAGTGGATTTATATTTTGTCAACCCAAGCATCCCATTGCTATATTTGAGTCAAAAATTCTGAAACCTTGATACTCATTGTAAATCCTTTGGTTGTTTAGTCAACCTTAAGCATACCTTAAGCATCAAAACGTTTATGTTTTTGTGCAATATCCAACATCATTGATGTAAAGTATTAAAGCATTTTTAGATCAATTGCACACAAGAATCTTAAAATGAATGAAGAGAAGGTAAATCAACACAGGGACAAGATTGCTTAGGGTGCTTTAAATTTTCCCCCAACTGAAGTTTATATGCTAAAGGAGTAATTTCTAAAGCCATTTCTATTCTCAGCTACTACCAGAATTCATATTTGAAGCAAGTACATGAACAAGAATTAAGTGCAAGTTATAAACAACTGTGTAAGAATGCAAAAAACATTCCTTCCTTCCTTCCTTCCTCCAGGGAGCAACCCTGAAGGATAACTGAAGTCACTGCCATTGTGTCAACCAACAGAAGAAATGTCTCAGTGTTAAATACCGGAATAATAATAATGAAGAGGAGGAAAGAATGCTCTTTGTTGTTTTGGGATTTTTTTCTCTTTTCCCTTGCTTTTGTGTATCATCTTGATGTCACATAAATGTCTTTTTGATTCAACAATCTTCTCATCAGGAAAGTCTGAGCTTTTAAGTTGCAAAAGTGCCATGGGATTCCTCTGCACAGAATTTCATTTGTCTTTGTAATCTGCAGTCTTCAATCTGAGAAACAATACTGAAAGTCCGAAATATGAATATGAGTGACAGCAGCAAAAGCATGCTGAAAACATAAACCTCTTGAGAATCATTGCAAAGAAAAGGTCGATTAAACAACAATTCCTCAAAATGTTAATCATGCTTCACAAGGGCCAGCGCGGCCAAGTCAGATATGGCAATGCACTTTCTGAGCCCTTTCCCATAACCAATGGTGTGAAGCAAGGC
>JAWMRA010000001.1:80195849-80222138 GCA_035584735.1 Pseudotriccus pelzelni
TTTAGCCACCAGCGCGCTTGTAGCAAGCGTGGGTAGTGCCCTTCCCAAATCTTCGTTCGCGAAGCCTAGCCATGACATATATGAGTAATATAACGAGTTCCATTCTGATTATATGCTATAAAGTAAGCCAGCATACATTCAGAATATGTTTGTTCTTTTTCTCCGTATTATTTCTTCCCTAGTTATATGATTATGCTATTGAATTTCTCTCTTCTCCATCCATTGTTCACTCCTGAATTTCCTTTCAAGATGCTTGCTAAATACTGCTAACACTTCTAGATGACATTGAGTTAAATTTATAACAGTTTTGCCTAGTGTTGTTTTCTAACTTCCTGGAGTAAACATTCACAGAATCACAGAATATGCCAAGCTGTAGGAGACTCACAAGGCTCATCGAGTCCAGCTCTTAGCCCTGTACAGGATCATCCCGAAGAATCATATCATGTGCCTGAGAATATTGTCCAAATGCTTCTTGAACTCTGTCAGGCTTTGTGCTGTGATCACAGGCTCCCTGGGGAGCCTGTTCCAGTATCCAACCACCCTCTGGGTGAAGAACCTCTTTCTAATATCCAACCTAAACCTCCCCTGACACAACTTCAGGCCGCTCCCTTGAGTCCTGTCACTGGTAACCATAAAGAAGAAATCAGTGCCTGCCTCTCCTTTTCCCCTCATGAGGAAGTTGTAAACTGCACTGAAATCTCCCCTCATTCTCCTCTTCTCCAGGCTGAACAGACCAAGTGACCTCAGCTGCTCCTCACATGGCTTCTCCTGCAAACCCTTCACCATTTTCACTGCCCTTCTTTGGAGGCTCTCTAATGGCCTAATATCTTTCTTACATTGTGGCTCCCAAAACTGCACACAATATTCAAGGTGAGGCTGCCCCAGTGCAGAGCAGAGCAGGACAATCCCCTCCCTCAACTGGCTGGTGATGCTTTGCCTGATGCCCCCCAGGACACGGCTGGCCCTCCTGGCTGCCAGGGCACTGCTGACTCATATTCAACTTGCCATTGACCAGGACCCACAGGTCCCTTTCTATGGCACTGCTTTCCAGCATCTTCAGTCTACATGCACCAGGGTTGTCTCAATGTTTATTTAATGCCGGTTTTAATTCTGATGTACATAATTTTGGAAATATGTTACTCTAAGTATAATTTATCAAATGAAATTTAAAATGGAAGTGACTTCTAGATCAAATTTACTGATCAGTCTTGATAGCTTCTGACAGCACAAAACTGTGGAAAGATTATTTTTACTGGAAAGCCATTAATATCTTGATGTAAACAATAAAACAGAGGTAACCCCTTCTAAACCAGGTTGATTATGCTGTTAGTTTATGATTCTGAAAAAGGTTAATTTATGCCAGACAATATAACTTGTTCATCTTCTTTGATATTACTTTTCCTTTTTAATGAGATAACAAAGCTGACTGATTAGGTCCACATTATATTCATAAGTTTTCTCAAATTAGGGATATAACTACTAGGTAAACCAGAAAATAAATGTGTATGACTTTTGTTTCTAGCTCATATTTGTAGAAATTTGCTTTTCAGATATTCACTTCAGTTACATGGGATGCATAGTCAAGAGTGTGATTAATGGAATTAAGATTCTAGTGTGGCGCCATTACCAAAATGACTGTCACAGTCCTTGGATACCTGAACAAGGGAAATATGAATTAGGCATGGATCAGTTTTTTTCCCATTTATTTTTAGGGGTACAATGAACATTTTGCTGATGTTTTTAAAATAGTAATGAAAAACAATTGGAGGCAGTTCAGAAACAAGGATCCAGAATGATGAATGGACTATAAAACATGCCATTAATGTCCATTCAACAACATTCACCCCCAAATCTATGTAATTTATCACATTGTAATTAAGTAGATAATTATTCACACCTGATTTACAACTTAATACAACCACACCAAACGCTTGATAGCAAAAGTTGGGTAGACCCTTACAAAGGATTGAAAATACTTTTTTTTGAGTTGTGGCAAATTTCTAGTAAAATTTTTACCAGTTCTATAACCTTTCTGCTAAAAATGGTCACTGAGGATTTTGAATTCTTGGGAAATTTTTTACTTCAGTTTAGTTTCCAAATGCAGGTTCATTGTGGTTTTGTTTGTGCCTACCACTTTTTTCCCTTGTCAGAAAGAATGAATCATCATAAAATGGAATATCCCTGTTACACTACTTTTACTGTTAATCTAAACATCCTCAGGCAGAACTCTGGTAGCCTTTTGCTTATAACAAACAAAAAGATGTATAAAAATAATTTTAAAATTTATTCAATGCCATTTCATTGAGCGATAGCTGCTTTCTTAATGTTTATTGACTTGGGAGAATTTTTAATAATATTTTAATAAAGACAATTACAGTGCCTTTGTATAAGAATCTTGAAGTTAATATCTATGATTGACTGTTACTGGAAGGAGAGAAGAACATAAGATATGCTTGCAGAGAGTATTAAGTGTGTCCTATATGCAAAGAGAAACATCCATATATTAACTAGTTTTAATAATGCAAGAATATAAACTCCCAGATTTAAAGGCCCAGCGCTGAAATACTAAAGTGTAAACACTTTTTTTAAAGTAAAATGAAGCCTTCCAGAATAACAGAGGTGATTTTCATCAAACACAGAGCTGCAGTCACAAGAACGATTGGGAACCTTGCATCCGATTTAGTACTGAATGAAAGCATTTCCCAGGAAGAGTCTTTTGCAAGGATAAAAAGAGCTGTCAAATGCAATCAGAAATTGGGCTTTCAAATTCAGAACTGTAGAATGCTATAATTGGCTGAAAGAATTGGTAAGCTTGGGCTTGATAACATTACTGATCAAAAGTAACCTCAGAGGTTTTGAAACTTTGTTCTTATTCTGAAATCTTAGAGATAAATTGTTTGAAACTACTATTTTTCTGTATCTTCTCAATTCTTGTTAGACTACTGTGTTAAATGTTTTCTAGATTACTTGCATATTCTTTTATTGCCACCAAAGGTAAAATCAGACTTTATATAAAAAAAAACTCCAGCCTCAAATTTATGTCTAAAAGATCTCCTTTTTTATGTCCTGTCATTTTTTCTGGTTTGTTTTTTGGCTCTCATAAATGAATATACATATACCCTTAATGTTATCAAAATTCACAATCATATTATGTCCTTATTATTTGGGGAAGTAATTTTCTCTCTTTTGAACTCACCTGCCATCTTTAAACAAGAAGTTACGTGAACATATAGATTTTTTTTTGAAGGAAGGAAGGGATTCTGCTGCTGCGTATTCGTGCATATGTGTTTGGTTTAGAGAAAAGACAGATAAGAGGTACAACATTAGAATGGAAGGATTCATCCTCTCTCCAAGACACCAAAGCTCTGCAGAAATCAAGCATCATCATCTATTTCAGAGATTGCTGAGTAGCAGCGGACTGGCACCCTCGGAGGGCATTGTCTAGAGCTCTCCTGCTTTTACACTTCAGAGCTCTGGAGCTCTGGAAAGCAGATCAGACCTGGATTTCCCACTGCACAACTTCTCCTTCAATGCTCCTTCAGTTTTTCTTTCTGTTTCCAGAAACTGCAGAAATCTGTTCTCAGTCTCTTCATATCTTATATTGTGAATAAAGTGAGCCTGTTCACAAGCACAGATCTATCTTCTGCATGACAATGAGAAAAGTACATTATATAAACAAGCACATAGGCCTCACTAGCACTACCTCAGCTTGGAACGTTTCAATATTCAAAAGATCTAATTAATCACTAGATCTAGTCAAAGTCTAATTTTTCAGATGTATGTGCCCTGGTTCTAGCCAGGACAGGGTTAATTTTTGCGATTGCCAGGAAGGAGCACGGCTAGGACCTGGAAGTTACTCTGTACCACCTCACATCATTTTCCAGGTACATGGGAAGGGTTGTCTTTCACGTCAGGGTACTGTGGCAGTGGTCAGGTCAGGCTCTGCAGTTTAAATTTGCATGTGAATCACTCGCCTCTCCTTGTACACTTCTGTTAATTAATATTGTGTTGTTAGTGTTGGTTTTCTCATCTCATTCTTATTTCCAGTGAAATTGTTCTTATCTCAACCCTTGATCTTTATCTTTTGTGCTTCCAGTTTTCCTCTCCAGCCCACCCCAGGGGAGGGGGAATGGGGAGCAAGTGAGCATCTCATGATTTGGATTGTTTTGGTGGAAGTGCTTAATTGGCAAATACTATTCCTAAACCACATCAGTAAGCCTTTATTAAAAAATTATTGGTTTCAATTTTTTGGTGTTTTTTTTTTTTCCTGTCACAAGTCTCTTTAAAGAATCATAGAAGCATCGGGACCTTAAAGATTAGCTAATTCCAAGCTCCCTGCCATGTGTAAAGACACCTTCCATTAGATCATATTGCTCAGAGCCTCATCCAGCTTCCAGGGATAGGGCACCCATAACTTCGCTGGGCAACATGGTCCAGTGCCTTACCACACTCATAGAGAAGAATTTCTTCCTAATACCTAATCTAAATCTACCCTCTTCCAATTTAAAGCCTATCACTCCATGCCCTTGTCAAAAGTCCCTCTCCAACTCACTTGTAGGCCCCTGCTAGGTACTAGAAGGCTGCAATGAGATGTCCCTGGAGCCTTCTTTTCTTCAGGTTGAACAACCCCAACTCTCTCAATTTGTCTTGACAGGAGAGGTGCTCCAGCTCTCTGATCATCTTCATGGTCCTCCTCTGGACTCCTTCAGCAGGTTCATGTCCCTCTTATGTTTGGGGCTTCAGAACTGAACAAACTACTCCATGTGGAGTCACTCTATCAAATCTCTGCCTCTACAGTTCAGAGGCTTTATCCCATGGTACTCTACCAAGCAGATACATGAAGAGGCCAAAATCTGCTGCCCTGAAGTGCAGGGTAGTGAGCTTGCTGTGGGCCCTCATCACTGAACCTAAGGATCTTGGACTCCACTATTTCATGGTTTCTGTAGCCAAGGTTGCTCTTGAGCTTCCCCTTCTCCACCCTTTTCTCTTAGTGAGAATGATGTCTAGCCTAGCACCTCTCTCTGCTGGCTCCTGTATCACTTGGAGAAGGAGTTATCATCAACACATTCCAGGAGTCTCTTGGATTGCCTGGGCCCTGCTTTATTGTCCCTCCAGCAGATATTGGAGTAGTTGAAGTCCCCCATGAGGACCAGTGATTTTGAACATTAGGCAGCTCCTGTCTGTCTGTAGAGGGCCTCATCTGCTTGGTGTTCCTGGTCAGGAGGCCTGCAGCAGACCCCCATTATAATGTCGCCTGTCCCTGCCCTCCATTTAATCCTGATCCGTAAACTCTCAATCAGCTTCTCATCCATCCCCAGACAGCTACATGCTGATAATTGACCCAGAGGGCAACACCACCTCCTCATCTCCACTGCCTGTCCTTCCTAAAGAGCCTGTGTCCTTCCATTCCTACACTCTAGTCATAGGAACCCATCACATCTCCATCATGCCAACAAGATAGTAGCACTGCAGGCCTGTGCACGTGTCTAACTCTTGTTTGTTCCCCCTGCTACATGTTTTGCATAGAAGTATTTAAGTTGGGCTCCCCGTGAAGCTGACTTACTGCCTGGAATTCCTTTGTGCTACTCTTCAGGTGCTTTTCTGCTGACCTCGGACATTTTGCTGGCCCTGGCATCAAACTATTAGGAATGGGATAGACTGAGGTTTCATTTCCCTGGCAACTTTATAGTGTAAGTCCTTTTCACCATCTTGGCAAGCCTACAACTGAAGATGCTCCCCTCAAACTGATTCTCAAAGTCCCATGGTCTAAGTTGACTAATTCCTGGCTGTGGCACCAGCCCTGTAAGCATTTGTTGATTCTACAGATTTGACTGGCCCTTTCAAACCCCTTCTCTTTGACTGGGAGGACTGACGAAAAACAACCTGTGCTCCAAAGTCCCTTACTGTCACTCCCAGAGCTTTGTAATCTTTCTTGATACTCCTCAGTCTGCTTGTGGCTGTGTCACTGGTCCCCACATGAAACAGCAACAGCAGATAATAGTCAGTGGACTGTCAGCCAACAGCTTCAAATTTCACTGTCTGCTTTTTCCCTTCCTCAACCAGAAGCATAGCGGACACTGAACCAAGGGCAAATATTTTTGAAAGACAGAAGACAACATAGAGTTACAGCTTGCATTTAACAGAAATATTTCTTGCTGTGTTTACATCAGTTAAATAAATAAAATAAAGAAACATTTCAATGAGCTGATAAGTAATATGCTGTAAATAATTCACAAGTCTTGCCCACTGAAGAAATGGGGTGTTTCGGTACTAACTGGGAAGTTAAAGCTAGCTTGTAGCCTCTGCTCAAGAACATTAGAGGGAGCAAAAAGAAGCACACCCTTGGCTGAGACGGAGGCATCTGGCAGGCTGCTGGGTAGGAGGTGCAAAGCAATACCACCCACAGGGTCCAGTGATAAAAACAATTCCTCCCACTTTCTAGACTGTGCCTTAGGCTACGACAGCACAAGGTAAACCTTAGTTACAAGCAAAATTTCAGTAAAATTAACATAACTTCATGCAGACAAACCCGAGGTGATACATCTATGCTTCACATCATGTATGTAATTTAACAGCCTGTCTAGCATCACTTCACAGTGAAACTTGTTTCTTGCATCGAGAACAAGAATCATGAGAGCAGCTGTTGATTTCAGTTTCCAGACATGGAAATCCTAGCAAAGCAAGTAATTTGATCCAATTTTCCTTGTACCCTCTGTCTTTCTAAGACTATTGTTAATCATTTAAACTACTCACGCATCACTCTGTACCTGTTAGACATGTGTAATGTTATCCTGGTGAAATAAAAGACAGCTGAATGAAGAAAAATTATTAGAATTTAACATCCCTTTTAACAGCAGTATTCTGTGCAAGGATTTATTACACTAAGCTTTTTGCTCTGCATATTCTTTTCTCCTAATCCAAGTTCTAAAAAGAAAACAAACAAACAAACAAAGAAATCAAAACAAAACAAAAAAAAACGAATACCAAACCCATAACCAAAACGAACCAACAAAACCCTAAAATTTTTTTTTCTTTCATAAATCCTCCTGGTAATAATGAAACCTTGAAAATTTGGCATCCTAAAAAAGACAGATGGGATAAATATCACATCTACAAAATAGATATATACATCCGTGTTAATTCTTTAGACTTTTTTTTAGACATTAAAGAATAACATCATATCTGATCCCACAAGACAGGTGAGTTTAACTCCAGTAGTGTGTGCTTCTCTATGTTAACTATGAAGGGATTTGACAGAATTAGCTCAGATGCAGACATGTATATTTTAGGCATCCAGTCCTACCCAAGAATTCTCACAATATTCCACTGCATGTGTCACTCGTGCATAAGGTAGGCACCAAGTAGCAAACAGAGAAAGATAACCATTTCTTAACTATATAAAATAATTCCTCTGTGCAGTGTCCATGGGATTTGGGTGTAGGAGGAATTCAGAACAGAAATTTCGTTCTAAGTTAAATTTAATATTTCCTTTTCATTTTACCACATTATTTTGTACAGTCAAGAACTGGATGTTATTCTAGAAAAAACAGAGCATGATTTGCATTATTTTACTACTGAATTAGGCTGGAACTTCTGACATATAGGCTATCATATTTGTATTTTAGGAACATAGCTATATTTGTATTTTTGGAACACAGCTATATTTTTATTTTTGGAACACAGCTTTGAAGTAACGGATGGACTGCAGGTACAAATTATAGATAGCTTGCTGGATTAGATGAAGAAGTAATGGGAAGAAGAGGACAGTATGATTCAGTTCTGCTTGATTTATCTTCCTAGTAAGGAAGGCTGAGCTTAAAAATTTAGCTTTAATCAGTCTTTTGTTTCATTCTTCATCTTCCCTCCTGTCCATATTCCCCAATTTCCTTTTACATTAATGAAGTTCAAATCTGGAAAAGACAATCACAGGAAGCAAATTCAGCACTGTGTATAATATCCACTTCTTTCACAGCACAGTAAATATTCTTTTGTCCCTTAGGAATTTCTCACCCCAACTTACATGTGCTCGTGTATCTTAAAAAAAAACAACCAACCCCCCAAAACAACCATCAAACCAAACCAAACCCAACCAAATAAAAAAGTTGGGGTTTTTTACTGGCATTATTTGTTATCTCAAATATTCCTTAATGTTTATACTATTTCTCTTAATAACATAAAAAATAATAGCCTTACAAGTATTTTGTATATAATCATCCTCATAGAAGAAACACTGTAAGTGTCTTGATGTATTCTACGAACTGGGTTATTTACTTATTTTCTATATTCTTACTTTCAGACAAGCCCCAGTGAACCCCAGCTTCTTAATCTGATAGTTATAAAGGCAGACTTTTTTTGTATGGCTGTGGAACAATGGATAGAGTTAAAAATTAGTGGAGACTAAGAATTACAGGGTAAAATGCAGCCACTTCTCCCTGGATGGAACATGGTCAACATGCCCGCAAACATTCCCTAAGCAATGATAAGCACCTGCTATGTAATGGAGTGGGGTGGAGTAGTATGGAGGCACGATGATGCCCCTCCATAGACATCCTTGCAGGGAGGGAAATATGGTGATACTTTGTAGTTCAAAGACCGTACACTATCTGCCCACCAAGGGAGTTAGATACCAAGGACAACTATCCAGTGAAGTACTTATGACTAAAGCCACTCAAGCTCCACCTAAACCTAAAGAGATAGCATAAAAGTAAGTTGGGAATAGGGGGAAATTGGAGGAAGTCTCCACCAAAACTGCTGGGATCAGTCGATGGGCTGAATTTGTCTCCCTCCCACAGGGACGCTTTCTGAGGAAGAAACATATTCTATGCACTCTAAATGCTGGTTTTGGGATTAGAGTTTGGGCTTATGCTTGCTTTATAATAATAGTAGATTGCTTTAAACACATTTTTGCAGTCAAACACTATCACTGACAACCACGAACCTTATTAACATGTCTCAATCCATATTAATAAAAAGTATTATTCCATAAACTGTTAGAGTGAGTCCTTTACAGGTCCTAGCAGTTGTCAGCAGTGGATAACACATTGGGAAGGCCCACTGAGGGGTCCCCCTGCTGTTGGGTTAGCCCCCCTGAAAAGGGCAGTTGAACTGCTCTCCAGTCTTGTGAATCTATTACGAGGTGTCCCCCTTACGGGACACCAACAGACTGATTGGGCATAATGGTTTCAGCTTCCCTGGGCCACTGGCAGACAAATAAATCCCTGAGGGTCAAGAAAATCTCCCCTTTCTAAGAGTTGGGCAAACTCCTCCCCCCCTTTCATGTGACCATGATAAACTATAATTTTAATACTAGGTTTGTTTAAGGAATCCTCACATGATGTTGCAAAGAAGTCATCACAAAAATGGTTATTTTTAGCCAAGCAAGTCAAATACTTATTTGTCCTCAGGGTAGTAACTTTCTCTTACAGTAATAGCAAGAAGTGCCATTTTTATTGCTGCTTGTTTTTCAATACTCTCAGCAACAATTTAGTGTTTATAAAGAAATAAGACAAGAATTTTCCTTGTACCACCCATTAGAACTTTTAAGTGATTTGGTCCTTGTCTATAGTTCTCCACTGAAGTTTCTTGGCATTACACAGCTCATTCTGGCAATATTAGTTAGGAAACACCTGCAAATTAAGAATGATGGTTTTCTTTGAACTTAGTTTATAACATCATGATTAAATGTCACCCTCATTAGTATAGGACTATTTTCACCATTTCAGTTATTGCAGCAGCAGTGAAGAATGAGAGGGCAAGTAGATTGCTCTAAATAAGAATTTAATTTCATCTGTACAATCTGCTAAAAATCAACTGTTCTGGTATAAATGATGAAGTTAGAATAATAATTCCTGATGGATTCATATAAAAAACCAAAAGAACCAAGGCAACTTTTTGACTCACAGTCTGAGTTTCTATGCACACCAGCTGAAAAAAAATAAATGTGTGTGTTGTTCTTCTCGCAAACACAACATTTTAATTGTCAAGTCATTGAAATGTGAAGAATCACTGAGACACCAAGATGAAATCACTTCTTCACAGGAACAGTTCCTCTTCCTCATCTCCATGAGGAAGAGATGCTTGTAAAATACGTGCTAGTGGATGAGTAATTGCAATGACTGAAGCTTATAAAACAAATCACAATTACCCATCATTAGTTTTCAGAGTTAGTTTTTCATTAGTTTTTTGCAGCCTGCAAGTACTTTGGACAAGAAGTGTCTCTTCCATACACAATGCAGACTCTCATAGTTGAACTGGGGCATAACTGAAACACCAGTAAATCTGTAACTAAGTAATTTAATTACTGCGTTTGCAACCAGATTTAAATTACTATTCTAAAGAGGTGTCACAGATTTGAGAAGAGATGTTGGAATTTTTTCCCCAGTGTATCCCCCTCGCCCCCCATTTTTTTCTTCCGGGATGGGGGGAGTCAGGAGGAGGAGACGGAGGAACGGCACGCGTTGGGCAGCGCGGCGGGAGCGGGGGGAAAGGGGAGGTTCCCTGTAAAGAGCGACGCCTCGGGAGTTCTTTGTCCAGAGAGTTAGGTTTTCTACCGACGGACAGAGCGGGAGCTGCTTTCGGGTTTTTGTTTTGTTTTGTTTTGTTTGTTGTTTTTTTTTCCTGAGAGGAAGTTTGTTTTCTTTTCCCTGCCGGATACCGCGTGGAGAGCGACTGAGAGAGAGAGAGAGAGAGAGAGAGAGACCGACGCATCTCGGAGCGAGATAGTCCGCCCGTGGGACATGACGGCTGCGCTTCCAGAGCTGCCTGACCCGGGGCTGTGCCTGTGGGAAGAAGGGACTCTTTCTGCGGAGCCACCGGGCGCCCACGGGGCTGCGAGCAGCTGCTGAGCTGCCGGGGACAGTTTTGCTCCTCAACCCCCCTAGTTTTCCGCGGCTTCTTTCCCCCCACCCTGGGGAATTAGGACTTTGTTTTGTTTCTTTTCAAAGTTTTGCTTGCACCGTTGTTGTTTATTCAGATTTGTTAATAAAGAGCCGGGCTTTTCCTTTTCCACACTTTTCACCCGCAGACTCTTAATTTCCAAGTTGTAATCTTGTAAAACTTGGACAAGTGGCTTAACTGAAAAGGAACCCTGAATTTAAGAGATGTGCTTGTTTATGTTCCTTTGTTATTAAAAATACACATCAGTGTTTTGACGAAGCTAAACACTTCAGAAATATGAAGAGATTATTTCTGTGATAACATAAAAATTTATCATGTATAGAGCTTTGGGGGTTTTCTATTTTCATTTTTAAATGCATCTAAATAAATGCATAGTGGTTCTATGTCTACTGGATTTGTAGATTCAATATTTTCACGCAATACTCATCAAATGAATTTTAAATTTGCTTCCAAGCTCATGCATACTTTCATTTTCCTAATTTGAAGCTGGCATTTGTTGGTCTAGGATTTCCTTCAAGATACCATTGGAGATTTTTGAATTTAGTAAATATATATGTTGCTAAATCTGGAATAAAGATTACACTGAAAATCAGCCATTTTCCCTCAGTAATTTAAGAGCTAAATCTATTTCATAGTTATTAAAGGTTTTATTTTGATTGATCCCTTTTTGTCTCACTGGTATAGTGGCATTTCATTATTCCCTTCTAATTCACCAGTTGAATTATATTCAGAATCAAATGACAAGTGCTTGAATCATGCATCTGAAATCTGGGAAAAAAAAATCTAATAATGTATCTTGTTTGTAGGATTTTTAAGCCAATTAATCTACTTTAAAAAGGATAGGTGCATTCAGAATTTGGGCACACAGCACATGACAAGACAAAATGCCCTTAAAGAGCTTCTGGGTCATATTTGGTAGAACATCTGCAAGTAACTTTAATTTATGGTCTTAGTAACAAATGAAGCATTTATTCAAATGACTGAATAGTTTTTAAGCCTACAATGAAGGTGTGTTCATATTTGCTTATTTTCCATTTCACTGAATTCAGAGCTTTTTTTTCCCCCACAATGAAATGGAAAGCCTTTGTCTTGTAAAGGAGGAGAACTTAAATTTTTTAAGTGCTTTGGTTTAGCTTTTAGAAAAAGAATAATACAACTGAGTCAATGCTCATTGTGGCATAGAACATAAATAGTCATACAAAATATCTCATGGTGTTTCATAAAACTGAAGACATTTTAATTGGCTACCTTTGAATAAAAGACTTTTATTTTTTCATATCACGTACCTACAATAAGCATGCATTTTGGTAAAATTTCTTTGTCCAGACCTTCTTACTCTGATTTTTAAGAAAAAGAACTTGGCATATAGAATACTGTAAATGGATTTTGTAAATCCTATTTACTGTGCTTTTTCTCTAAGTTAACTGTTTTTTTTCATAGAGGAAACAAAACATTTCCAAATTAAACAAGAATGTCCTTATTCAAGGATTTATTGTGAGTATTAGGTTATGTGCAGTTCCTGTAACAGAGGGGAAAAAAACGGTGTCTCTGTTTCAAAGAACTGGTGCTCTCCAATTGTTGGGAGTCAGGTAGGTATGAGTTAGTGTTTCGTGACCACATTCCACCTCTGTATGAGAGCTAAAAGGAGCATCTGACTGCATTTTGGCAGAAAAAAAAATAAAATTCCAGACAAGTATTACCTTTCTAACCTGAAAAGAAACCAACCATCAAAACTTCAACTTTTTCCCCAGTGCTTTTCATTAATTTTATCCACTGAATTTGAAATATAGCCCAACCAAACCCAAAGTGAAATAGATACACAGGTCAAGGCTATTATCTTTAATTTCTCTGGAGCAGTGCCAGAAAATAAGCCTAGGGGTAAAAAAAAAATTATGAATCATCACCTTACTTACCACCTAAAAGGCAATTCAACAGCAAACAATTACACATCCATAAAAGAGCATACTCACCTGCACAGATGATGGCATACGTTTCATATACCCAAGAATTACAAAATAAAGAAATCTATAAAAATAGATTATAACACTCTAGATTTCTACATTTCTCTTGCATAACACTTGAAAGTTAATTCCAGTCCAGCTACACTGCTGCAGAAACATTCAGTACACCCCCAAAATACGGAGAAGCAAAGAAAAAGCATACGCTGCTGCTCACTAACTGGAAGTGACCAGGAGAATCACGGTTAATGACTAATGGTTAGGGTGGCCCGCTGCATCACAGTACATCAGATTACAACATCTTCATCTGATTAATGTGGTTCAGATTAAACTAGAATTACATATGGCTTTTCATTTGTATTGTTCAATTGTATATTAACTCATGGAAGACCATCACAGCCATTAGATGGTTTAAATGACCCTGAATCAATACTATAGGAGCCTGTATCGATACTTGAAGAAGAAACCATTTATTTTGTTCTCCTGCTGGGCTTTCCTCTCCTATACTCTGCCACTAAAGCTGCGATGCAGGGCTAATGTGGAGACCTGGAAGGGCCATGTATTTTCTACATTTCATGCAGCTGAATATAGTCTGCCACACAGCTTGGCCAGCTCATATGCAGCGTTTGGAACAATGTGGGTTCCTTTTTTTGGCTTGGCTCATACATAATAGATAGAGGTGAAGTTTGTGTCATGGAGGACACTGAAAGTAGTTTCAGGATGTAGAGCACTAACTGCTGGCAGGCTCTTGGTCAACCCTAATGAGAACCATTAGGGTTTTGAGTTCTATTTCACATGGTTACAATACAGAAACTACAAAACATTCCTTCTCATATTTTAAGGCTACTGCAGATCAAATCTTGGCATGCAGTGCCCTCCACCTGGAATTGTTACTATGTGAGCCCACAAGCAGGACTAAATGAGGTAAACCTATTTAAACCTGTTTCTTGATTTCTTCAGATATATAAGTAGAATAATATAGTATCTGCCACCAGCTGAATTTTACATAATAATATTTCTTAATAAATTATATTCCTGAGACAGTTCATCTTCTAACATTATCAGCCAATACATTCTGTAGCCAACAAAAGCATTAATTGAATTTAATTTAAGCAAACTGGGGTCTCTTTCTAAGTATGATATATCACTGGACCTCATAGCAATTTATTACACTGGATATATAAAGACCAATGTGTTTTCCATGCACATGAACTAATGAAACTTCTTTTCTCTTGGATTTATATCCAATAACCTTTAAGTCACATCACCACAATAACTCCATGCTTTTTTCCATCCCAAAAGTCCATCTTTTGGTCCACAAAGTTGGTAGTCCTTTCATATACCCTTGCTTCAGCTTTCTCCATGTCCCCTAAAACATATTCCAGTGTACACACCTCCTCGTTTTTAACCCCTAATAAGAACTAGACCAGCAGCAGTGTCTCCAGTGGCTCTGGGAGCAACTGCTGACTGGCTTGAGGTTGGGGAACAGCTGAGCTTACCCTTCATCTTTCCATCCAAGGTACTCAGTGGGAATGCTCCCTTCTCATCCATCCAATTTGCACAATACTTGTGTAATATAGTACTTTTAAGACAATTTTATTGGATTTGCCTAAATTGGCAAGTAGGTTTGGCAGTAGATTCTAAAATTAAGGAAAGAGGAATGTCAGAGATAATGAAAGCAAATTTGCATAGGCCTCATTTCCTTGGGAACCACACCAAGATTTGATTCATCTAAACATGTGTCAATCTTCACAAAGTACTTTAAGAAATAGAGGCATGTTATAAATTTAGTAAAGTATTATGAACATTTCTAAGCTTATTGTATTAAAGTTCATTGAAAGCCTAGTGGATGAAAATACATGCAAAATACTTTCTAGGACCATTGCAGGCTTTTAGTGCATACTGAACAACTTTATTTTTCCACTGACTGTGATTTAAGATTTACATTTATAGGTACGTCCTCAAGTATGTTTGCATACAATCAAAGATCTGTTAGGAAGGCAATTTGCTGCGCAAGTCTCTCTCTCCATCTGGAAGCTGCATTTGATATGACCTCTTCTAGACATAATGCAATAAAAAATGCCGTTGCTTGTCAGAAATCAGCATTCCTTATGGTCAGAAATATTAATTTTACTGTCTGAGATTGTTTAAATTAATAGTACAATTGTATTCTCAGATCTTTTATGTGGGAATATATTCAACAGTTTCTTGATGACCCAAGTCCAAGATGAAATTTCTTAGTTAAAGGAAACCATTCCACACCGTATCTAAATTTCCAGAAACCCAGTAATTAGGGCATGTGTTTCAGAGAGAGAGGAAACACACTAAACCCACTCACTGCCTTCCTATTTCATGTTCTTTAGCTTCATGGTTTGTAGAAACCCTGACATGACACCTACAACATCTGTAAGAAATGAGTCCTTTTTGACTCATTTTATCTTGGCACAAATGCCTGTGTAAGGTTCAGAGTGGTAGGGTGCCCCCAGACCTTTGGTCTTGGTGGTCAGAACAGCTTTCTAGTTGTGGAAAGGCAGTCTATAATAAAGATATCTAACAGGATCACTTGAAAATGTGTTTCCTGGATTGCTGTGCCATGCCACTCTGTTTGGTAAGTAGCTGTCACATCCCTGTGTGGGTTGAGAAGATTTGTACCATGGCCATGTTTAAAGTTTGCTTCAAAAGAAGAGGGGCAGCAGCAATGAGCAGCACTAGCACACAGAGGATCCTTGTAGCCAAAACCCAACTCAAAGTCAGAGGCAGGTGCCATACTATCAGCTGACCTGTCCTATCAGTTACATCATGTAAACACATTCAGTAGGTATTGATAACTTGGACTGATAATTCATTAGTTCACATTCAGTAACAGAAAATCTACTGCCCATGGCAAAGCAAAATAAATGTTACATTATAGAGGATCTATAGCCTGGCTTGATTTTATAAACTCTTACTACCCTGGAGCAAGTGACATTAATTCAGCATGCTGCACTGTACTACTTGAAGTAAGATACTTCTCTATTTGCTGCCCAGGAACCTACACAGACTCCTTGTAATTTCTCTGAGTCTGCCTTTTCCAGTCAGTTTTCACCAGTGCTTATATGCTTTTTATATCATAAACTGAAGGTGTGTTGGGAAAAGATGGCAGGTAAAAACATTATAGTGTTGTTTACAAGCAGTGGAAAGATAAAATTAGTCACTATTTACTCTTAAATTTTTATGTCTAGCACTTCTTACCATGAGTAAACTTTCAGCTGTATCTGCACCCACCTGTCTCACTATTCGTTGAAGTAATACCGACCTTTCTTTCTCAATATGCCTTATTCAATATGCTTTTTCTGCTAGATAACCAACATTTCTTATCGAAGGACATGAAATCTTTAGCTACAAGTTTCTGCAAAGTCTTTTTTCCCACTGATACAACAAACAGAATTTCATACACAGACAAAATTTGACCTTTTTTTTTACATGTAAACATAAATAAATATACATTCTTTAGGAAATGAAACCTAAAATCTAACCTAACATTTCCCTAGTGAAGAGATGATCAACCATCTAGTCCTTTTCTTGAAATGCGTATATATTGAGAGCATGTGAATTTTTTTTCTTGCTATATCTCTGTTTCTCTGTGTGTGTGCTATTTCACTATTAAGGATGTATAAATATAATGTATTATAATGCATTAATGTAGTCTAATGAATTCCCATAAAAAAAGACACTATTACTGTCTGAACCAGATTTTAGCACTTTATTGAGCCAAGTATGAGGGAAAAAAAAAAAATTGAGATACATGTTGCTCTGCTGCAGGTATAGTATCCAAAAAAACAATATTGACTTGTAAGAGAAATATGTGTAACAGACACATTTTCTTAAAGACTCTGGTTCCCCAAAACTGACCACCATAAATTTTTATGTTTTCCACAAACTCTCCCACCTTACATATCTTCATTTTTATTTAACTACAAATATTTTCCCCACAAATACTGCAACATCTCTATTATTTTGGCTTTTTTAGGGTGGTTCATCAAATAACATTTCAAAACAAAACTCTTCAGGAGCTTTAATAAAAGCTGCAAAACAACATAAACAATAACATGGTACTGTAGAGAATACTGGGCACAGCTATTTGTACTTCATCTTTATGATATATTATTACACTATTTGAGCTACAATATTTTATTAAGTCAACCCCAGGGTACTCCAGATCTCTTATAAATGGGGAATATTTTTTTCTGAAGTGAAGGTTGTCTTTTTCCTAATGATTAATCATTGAAATGGTCCACAGAGAATGAAATAGCAGATTTATACCAAACTTGCATTTGTAGAAACTGATATTAAGCAACCCTACCGAAAGAGGCTGCGAAAGCATTTTGCCTTAGAATTTATACGTAAAATTTTTATACGTCTAGAGTTTTAAATGTAATTTGCTTACAAGAAACACATAAAAATTCTTGAAAGAAAGAATTGCTGCTGCATGAACTATCTTTTGTGGAATATAATTACAAAATATTTAATTTTTGTCATTGAATTAGAATTATAACCTATTTGGAACTACAGCCTATTTCATCATCAGAACAATAATTTATTTTCTCTCTCCTTTTCCCGTAGATAATTCAGTAAACCCTCTCACTAACCTAGCTTGCTCATCAGCCTGAAGCAGCACTGCTAGTTTTTTAATGGGTTAGATGCTTACCCTGGGGAAAACTGATCAAGTCACACACTTTAAATCAAATCAGGATCAAAGCAATTTGTTGATTTACTAATGACGTGTAATTAATCAGCAAACACTGTGCTCAGGATCAGTATCAGAAACACAATAAAACACACAGTATTAGACATATGCAAAATTTGCATGCATGCCTTCGGATTTCTAAATACCCTTTATATCTTATCCCAAGAAGTTCTGCATCACTCTACCCCAGTGCGGTTTTCCCCAGCCCTGGGGGTCAGAAGCTCCCCCTCATCCCAGGATTGGTTCCTCTTTGTGCACAGCCCCTCTGTGGGACAAATAGGTGCCCTGATTCTATGTTGCGCTCACTGACCCATGTTCTGGTGAGAACACTGTCCCCCAGTGGAGCGTTACCCCTCCAGCAAGGTGTCATCTTTTGTGTCAGAAATCTCTTTGTAATCCTCTGCTTGCTGTTTAATTTTGCTAATGGTTGTCTTCCACACTAGCATGATCAGTGTAGGGCAAAAACCCTTTTGGACAATTTTGAGTGCCCTTTACATCTCACAGACAAACACAAAGGGTTATTCCCACTTTCCCATTTTCTCATCTGTGGTTATAAAGTCTTTTTTTTCGCAGACCAGCAATGAGACCATCCTCGCAACATTTGAATAAAAATCTAACAGAGAGCATTTCCAGCTATAGTTGGAAGAACAGGGGCGAATTGAATACAAGAGTCCCAACGTCATTCAGTAAAAATCTGACTGGTTTAACTTACTGCATGATGTTTGCACCTTTGTATTGACACTTCACAGGGCATCCAAAACCAGTTTGTATAGCAGAAAAACAAGAAAGCTACCTGTAAGGATCTTAACCCAAAGGCTTATTTGCAAGACCTTATTCTGCTACAATGAAGTAAGGAAAAAATGTAGAGGCCATAAAGGACAGCAGTGGTAGAATAAAGTGCTGTAATGATTACCTTTTCGCTGCCTATCGCCCAAAGGGAATCTCAAGCTCCTAAAGAGGTGCCCAGGAGCTTGCTCCAAAGGCCCAGGGAGAGAATCAGTCTACTCCAATGAGTAACAGACTCCAGTCTGTTACTAACACAGACCACAGCAAAACTCTGACATTAATGCATTTCAGAATAGGAGCCAAAGTAATGTCTGAACTGAACTGAGAGGATCCAGCTAGGAAGCAAACACTTAGCTAAAAGGTCACAAAAATAAGGGAGGAGATTATTCACTGTTGAAAGTTGTGACTCGACCAAAGGTAGCTCAAGATGAGAATAGGGGAGCTCTTGGATAATACCTATGCATTAGGTAAGTAATGGTTTCCGAGAAAAATATAGAACTAGTGCAAGATTTATTAGATCCTTTTAGGTCTCCCATCCTCCCTTTTTGATTCCCTCCCTCTCTTCCTTACTTCCTACCTTTTCCTCAGTGTATTTACGTTATTACCTTAAAATCTAAAGAAGTTTAGCTTTAAACAATGAGACAGATAATTACAGTATCATAATACACATAAAGCCTACCTAAGGCAAACCTAGATTGAACCATACTGAAATTGAAAAATGAAGCCAAAATTAATAGCAAAACGTATATTTTCATTCCTTACATGTGAATTGAAGTTTCCTGTTGGCTGAAGCAGGCAAGAAACAGACAAACAAGCAAGAAACAGACAAAACTGATTGTGAACATGATCTCTTAAACATGGCGTGACTGATGTGAACTGTACTCATCCAGAGCTTTGCATTAACTTATGCAGCATCTACAAGTTCATCTAATTTGAATTGAAAGATCCAGTTCCTTTTCTGTTGCTAACAGCTTGAGTAAATTATCTTAGAGAATAAGATCCTTGGAGTTCATAGTAACCTTGCTACATAAATCTTCACTAGAATTTTAGTTTTCCAGATTGGAAAATAAGTATTTTTGAGATATAAATATGCTGGGACTCCATTAAGAAAACTCTAGAAAATATTTGATAAATAAAGGTTTCTATATGTCATAAGATACTTCTCAAAGAATTACTTCTTTTAGATGCATAGATGAGGTTGCTAAGTAGTTACTGGACAAAATGAGAATGAGTGTTGACTAACATTCTTTAAGACTAAAACTGATCCCAAGTTTCAGATCCTCGGTGACTAACAAGAGCCCAGAATTAGGACAGAAACTTACTTCTTTATTTCTCTGGAATTTTCCTGTTAGGTCATATTACATAGCAACTTTTAACTTTCAGCAAGAAGAACAATAATAAAAATAATATCAATATTAATATTGAATTTTATTAGAATTATTATAAAATTTTTCCTTAATAGTTGTTGGAGAAGATGGAGAATTTTGAAATAGTGAAATGGGAAAAATCTGGAAAGATCTGGCATTTTAATGAAACTTCTCACAGTTAATGCATCTAGTGCTCTTATGCTTTATACAATAATTATAGGTACCCACCAGTACTGTGATATTTAATGGTCTGTCATAATTTCCATTGTTAGTCCCGTTTTTCAAGGATTAAAACTCAGCTGTGAATTTCTTCTTTTTCCTAAGACTTGGCATTGAATATTCAGCTTGGGAATGGATTTCTGTAGTGTCAGCTATCTTTTGTACCCTGATAGCCCTATATCATGCTTAAATTATAATGAATAGGGAAAAAAAATCTTTAAAAATTAAATTCCACCCTCTAAATGGTTTTGTGAATCTATTCATGAGGAATGCAAGCAGAAAGTTTGAGAGTCAATCATACAGTGTTACTGTAGCAGCAGTAGTTTGGGAAACAGACCAGCAGATGAAAACATTATATGGACTACTTGACTTTTACTCTAGGTTTCAATATTTTTCATTTGAATTATTGTTCCTTTTATATTTCTCTTGTGCTATCTAACCCAAATCATTGGAATAACAAAGGATGCAGAAGCAGAAATGCTACTAGGTTTCATTCATCCTGTTAGGCATTCAGGGGTTAGATATCCAAGTTTGAGATAAATCTCCACTTCTGTCGATGGACAGTAGGTATTGTAGCAAAGCCAAGGCTCTTTCTAGGCATTGAAAATTTCACTCCTAATGTATAGTGATAATAGTAGAGTTCAGATAAGCTACCATATATAGATAACAAAAATGGATGTGCTGTAGCCATTCTTGGCTGTAGTTTTCCTGAGTGCTAGTGGTGAACATCTTTCCTTCTATATCTTCCCTGCCTACTGTGTAGGGTTTTTTCCACATTTAGGGGCACAGTTTCATCATGCACTCTTTAAAGTACATTAAATTACACCACAAAGACATTTCAAGTTATTTTACACAGCTAAAAAGGAGAAGAAGCCTTGGGTTTTGTCTAGTATCAAGCCACCTTGACTGTGAAGTTCCTCAAATGTAACTTAAACAAATAAATAAATACACACTTTTGTTCTTCTTAGGAGAAATTATAATAGGTGAATTTGCAGGTTTGTGAGAGACACCTGTGTAACTGGGAAAAATACAGGAAGACATTAAATTTTGATATAGATATATAGTAAAGGGGAAATAGAAGAATGTCTCCTTGTAATTCTGTGCAAGTAAACACACAAGTATTTACAAAAACTAAATGTATTCATTGGTCCTCATATTAAGACAGTTTAGTATTAAATTGGAATACAATTTAATTGCATATATTCTGACAGTTCAGGAAGAAAAATCATTAAAATATTCTGCAAAGGTGACAGTCACCTGTAGATAGCTGTAACGTTTCAGTATCTGGATCCACTTTTTGACCACTTTGAATGAAAGCTGAAATCCCAGCTTCAGATAGATAAGTGTAGTAATTTTTCCTTTAACACTGCAGGTGTTTAGGAAGCTAAGCAAGGATTTTTTTCCTCAATATCATGAGAAAACTCAGAATGGAAGTAGTAAATTCAATAACAGAGAAAACAATGACAGTGAAAATCAAGCTGTTTCTGGAAAAGACACTAATATAAGCCAAAAGAAGAGATGCCAGAGAAACAGCAAGATGGGATTCTTTTTTCCTGGTTTTTTGGATAAAGAGATACACTGGAAGTTCAAAATACAAGCCAATCTTGTTCATCACGGGAGGTAAGTACAAAAATGTTGGGGTTTTCTGTCTCCATATTCTTAGCCTAGTCACATGCCCTCAAGTTTCAGAAATTTATGAACTGAAATACTAGAATATCATAAAGGAACTTTCAGTTTTGATTAACTTCCCACATTGCTTAAAAAACGGTAAGAAAAAGAAAAAAGAAAAACATGTTTTGAGGAGAGAACAGGTCCTTAACGTTTCACGTTAAGACATGTACAGAAAGTCTTTAAAATCATGCTTAAACAAAATTGTCTCAATCCTTTTCAGACTATATAAATACTAAGAAATCAGCTCATCACATGAATGTTCTTGCTTCATCTATGAAATAAAAAGTGCCTTAGGATGTACACAAACAGCGAAAAAACTTTGGTAAAAACTATTCACTTTTCAGAACCGCAGTATGTAACGTAGCTTTAGTGAGAGAGGTAGAAAGAAGTGCTTGTGGAGACACATATGGTCAAAAATTCTGTCGCTCTTCTCTTATCCCTTTCTCTCAACTCCCAAACAGTGGTAGAGAAATTTATTATTTTCTGAATTAGGTTACTATTACCATCTCTAAGAACTGGTTGGAAAGAGGTGAGGTGATGGAAAGCCCCCAGAGTCAAAATTATGACAACATTGCAAAAGAAAGAGGGCATGTCCAGTGGGGGAATGGTAGGATGTGCACCCTCTGTATTAAGACAGTTTTTTTGTTTCCATGGTGCAAAATACCATGCTTGGGCTCCTGCCAGAGTAGTGTCCATGCCCTAGCCTGTATGTCAGATTTAGAAAACGAACCACTGTCTGTCCTGGAGCTTATGTGTAATACCAGTTAGCCAGGATATTAGATTACCATTCAGTTATTTGTTTCCAACTACGGGTTTAGACATCCTGTCTAAATATATTTCTTTATATAATTTTCAGAAAAGGATAAAGGAACTCAAAATATCAAGCCTGTAACAATAATTAATTGTGCATGTGCATGTGCCTACAACAAAACCTTCATTACAATGTACTATAATAGCTGTTTTCTTTAATACTGGTTTTATTTCAGAAGTATCACTCTGAATTTCTTGTTCTAAGAATTTTTCTGGGAAAACACCTAATACCATTTCTCTACTTTCAGAATTATTGCATTGAATGCATAAATGGGAGACCTTGTGTTGTTCTAAACTGACTATCACAAACCATCACCTTAGTTTTACTGATGATTGGATGATTAACAGAATGTATTGATTTACAGATTTAGCAGGGGAATTCATACCTGACACATAAAGCTACTGTGAAAATATTAACTTTTGTAGACAGGGGAACTGTCTGACAAGGAAACACATAAAAATGTGTAGTATTCATTTTTACTAAACAATTCCAAGATTTACCCATTTAAAATAGCATTACAGACTTGTAAGGGATTTATTAATTATTTTTAATTGTTTAAATTTAATTAATTTATTTATTTTTAAACAAGAAAACCACACCAATTAATTGCCTGGGCATTTCCTTTCCATAGATAAAATGAAAAGTAGGATTCATGCTCCTTCTCTCAAAAGCTTTCTCAAAGGCACTGCAATTAATAATTCACCTGTGAGGCATAAAATAAAGATCTGCATGCCTGTGTAGGGAGTCTCCCATCATTGACTTCAAAGGGAAAATTCTGCCTTCTTGTGTCGCTGCTGTTATTCTGTGTTCTGCAGAGTCTACAGCGGTTCTGGTGCTGCATAATCGTATTTCTCTCGTCTCCTAACAGGGCTCTTTCACTTCGTAGTACCCTGGCAAGACTGCCGCCTCAGTCTTTCCTCCCTACCCTTGCTGCCTCTTTTCTTGAGAAGTTCCTTCATAGCTCCCAAAATATTCTCTTCATTAAGGATGCTTTCAGGAAGGAAAGGCAGAGCTCTGATCAAATCAAAAGCTCTGGAGTAATCAGGCAGCCAGGGAATCCCTGGTGATTGTAGAAATGAAGTAACGCACTTGCTCTGTGCTTTCAGAGGCAAAGCCACAAAAAAACCCCTTGCTCTGAACTGTATGGATAGGATTTTATAGCATCTGTTACTAACTTATATGATCCTTAGTTTCTCGAAAAAAAAAGTGTACGTATGCAGGGGAAGCAAACTGTGCAGCACAATATACAGACAAACAACTACACACACTTGACAGCCTCTGCATAAAAAGGCAATGTTTGACACGCCAAAACCACAGTAAATATTCCCAGAGTGACCAGGCACTGACAGAGGACTCTAGACATTGCAAAAAAAAAAAAAGGACCAATACAGATAGAAATTAAAAAAAAATATTGAAATATAGAGAACTATATTGCAGTGCATGTAAGAAAAATAGGAAAAAGATTCTGCCATATACAAGTGACACTTCAGAATCTTGATCACAAAGAGCAGAACTTGACTCCAACAAAGTGAGTTTGAGATTACTCCCATGTAAATCTGTACTGAAAGACATAGAACCTCAGAAGAATAGGATTAGAAATATCTTAAGATATCCTTTTTCAAACTACCTGTCATGATGGTGGTGCTGCAACTTTTCAGGGCTTTGCTGACATTTCAAATGAGATGCAGTGTTAAGCCACCACTCCTTGTCCCATCCCCACTGGACACAGAAACAGTTCTGTCCCTCTGAAAATAATCTTTTAACTTGGCATGCTCATGTTGAAGTAGATAGGCTAGATAGATTAAAGCAACATGTTTAACAGGAGTGGGGGTAGGACCATAACTGTACCCTTTCCATATGGCAGTTATGCTGAAGAAAGAATTTTGCACGCTGTAGAGCATAAAGTCATGGCACACACAACTGTTATCAACAATCAGCCTTTCTCTGTTCTTCCTAGCTGTCACTGTTCTTTACTGTAGCAAAAGTAAAAGTAAAGCTGAGATTTCCGTTGCTACCGTGGGAAAAGGCTATATATTCTGTGTGACTGCCATTATTCCACTAATTCGGTGTAAACAGGTAGTCATGATCATTAGGACACCAAAAATGATACTAGAGAACATGTTTCGAAAAATGATACATTATCAGAAAAGAGGCCATCCAACTAATTTTAGAGCATTATGGAATACATAATTAAGAAGCTTTTCTGTCTGATAAAAGCTCATCATTCTGGCATTGAGTAGCTGGAATCATTGCTAAAATGTTACTTAAACAGTATTTTAGTACAGAATTTCACAGTAACAAGTACTTCCTTCTTCCTGAGTCTATTTTCTTATTTGAAAGAGGAATATTCCAAGCACGGATAATAGAATATAATAGAAGTGATTCCCTAGTTTTTAGAGGTCAATTTGCTTTGCAATCTGTTGGAAATGATTAATAGAAAGAATAACACGAGGGCAACGTGACATTATATTAGGCCATTTGTCCAAACAAGGCCATGTCACTGATTGTTAGATGCCTAACTACTTTGTACAAATTTCTCTAGCACATATTGAAAGCCAATATTAAAAAAAAGGGAGAATGAAATTAAACAAAACTAGAACATTTTCTTCTGACTTTAGATTCTGTCATTAAATGTGTTTTCATGCAACAAACTCACAACCAACCACTGTTTGATTTGCAGGATTTTACAGGGATACTCATATGCTGCCTCCTCCTTCTGTGATCCTGCTCTGTGAAGCAATTAAATTTTCTAAAGAGTACAGCTTTGCAACCTGGTTCTGTACAGCATTTGGACATGTACTTGAGCTAATCTCTGAGACATAAGGTATTGATTAAGACTGCTTCTAGGTCAAGAGCAATCTTGAAGATGGTCCAGGGAAAATTTATAGGTCATTCATAGTGATTATTCCCAGGGCTGCACACAAGGTTTACTTCTTGGAGAAAAAGATGCATAATCTGAGGAAAAATCTGAGGAAAAAGTTTAGTAGAACAGTGATGTGTCCTCAATGCTTCAATCAGTGATGGTGTTATATCAACTGATTGTAGGTGACAACCTAGAAGCATCCCTTCTATCTATCAATGATGTCACATGAACAAAGCTTGCTAACTACAATCTTTCACGGCAAAACTAGAACCTGCCTGCTACAAGGCAGATTTTTGTTTGGTAAGAAACCCCTTTTCAGCCCTGCAAGAGCTAATTGGATCTGTTCTGACATGTCTCAGAAGTCCATCTCTACAACTTTTATGTCAAACTGAAGAAGGCACAGTGCTGACATAGTTGAGATGACTCTGTAAGTTATTTTCCAGCAGCTCTTTTTTCTGAGTGTCCCCATTAGCTGAGACAAAACCGTGCAAAATATTTATCCTCTCAGAAATCTGCTTTTCATCTTGCCTTTAAAACTCCAACCCAGCCTCAGTCCCCAACCAAATCTAAAACTGAAAGGATTATTCTCTGTAGCTGAAGGTATTCAGGAAAGGAATTTGATTTTCTGGCCAGCTACCCACTTGCAATTAGGATGACTTGACAGTAATTTTTTAAAGCTGAAGCACAGATCTAATATATAATTCTGAATCTGTAACAGCATGCTATTTATTTACATTTAATCCAACTGAAATCATTAAGCACTCATGAAACCTCACACTAACCAATACCCCACTTGCTGAACTACCACTGTACAGCTTTGAATACCGTAACAAAATGGATCTTGACTATGTCACTCTCTTTTCAACATCCTGGTGTATATGAAACCCATTTTCAAAAGCTTTAAGTTTTTATTGTAGTGTTGCCTAAAAGCTGTTGGAGAAAAAAAGACTCCAGGCCAAATTAGAGGGGAGGTAAGATAAGGATAAGAAAGG
>JAWMRA010000001.1:80225513-80274618 GCA_035584735.1 Pseudotriccus pelzelni
TTTTTTTTTTTTTTCTTTCTTTTTTTTTTTTCTTTTTTTTTTTGGTAGTGTCAAAGCTAATTTATTTCAGTTGTTTAATTTCCAATTACAGGAGCTTCGTGTTTGGGACATTTCTCAACTGTTTGCATTTTCATCCCTCCTTTTGTAATCTAAATGAGAGTTGCCCAAGTGCAGAGGAAAATTTATAACCTCAGCTTCTCAACAGTTACATAATTCCAAAGTTTCATTCACTTCAATGAATATAAGCTGATCTGGCACCGAATGCAAGAGTACAAGAAGCTCCTTAACTTTGGAATGCTAACACTGTCATTTGGCATTTTACATTTGTTTTAACTTTAATAAGGACAACATAAAACTCAGTGGACATATAATTTGTTTTAACATAAAATTCAATATTGATGTAAATATGTATATATCAGATAAAAGCAGAATTTTGTTTCCCAAACAGAAACTTGGTGACATAAAAGACCTTTAAGGGTGAACAATGCATTTTCTTTATAGAGATTGAAATATATCTTGAAAAAGATCCTATACAATAACCATTATTCAATGTTTATTGCTAAAGATCATCTGTATGAGTACTATTTGCTCTCCCCTCCTTCCAGCTGCTGCTGTTGAGGGCACACAAATTCCCAGAGAAGCAAAATATATCTGACCTTAGGACCTGTTGCTTCACAAGTCTGTTGTTAAATTAAAAGACACTTAGCAAAAGAATTTACAGGGGTATTAACTGAAACATTGGCCGGCCTTTTACAAGATAAAATACAGTGGAGGACACATTTAATTAAACTTCTTCTGCAGGAAGATGTCCTCAGGCAGCAAAAGCTGGGCTCCCCTTGCCTCTCTGGTTCTGATGAAAAACTGCTGAACCCTGTGTGTACGAAAGGCTACTAACTCCCATGTGTGTAACCTGGAAAGGAATAACAGTTATGCTGTTTTTCCTGTCACTGTCACTCTGCCACAGCTTACATTTTCTCTGTTTGTTCTCAGTTTTAAAACCATGCTCCTAAAATTTGCCCAGCAGACATAAAGCCAGTCACGATTAGATCTTCTACTTGGATTTGCTGCTGGAGTGGGATGGGCAGGGGTAAGGAAAAACGTGCTTTTTGCTACAGTCTAAAGAGCAAATTTTTCTCCTCAGTCACAGTACTGGCCTAAGAGAAAAGATGTATCTTCCCTTAACCCTCCCCTCACCAAACCCTGCTGTATACTGCTTGCTGATGCATATTGGCTTGTACCCTTTAACACAGCCAATGCATAATGTCAGCTCTCATTCTGTAAATATGCATAGATTTCGTCTTTGAGCAAGCAATATTGATTTTAATGAAACCCACAGTACAATAGAAATGAAGGGTATAAATATACTTAAATATTAACTGTGTGGCAATTGCATTATTAATTTACACTGTCAATTGGAAAACCTGCTAACACAGATTATTATACACTTTTATTTTCATATATCCTATTTTTCATAAACTTTAATGGCTGCAACTAGGAAATTCTAGGCCCTTATACAGTCAGCTATTATGATAACAGTTGAAAATATGAACTACCTTTTAAATGATCTAGTAAATCAGCCAAACACTGTATCAGACTTTCCTTCTGAGGCATAGAGCAAGCTAAATCCTGTAAATCCTGATACGCGTACTGGTTGTATGGATAAAACATCAGAAGTAATTTTAGTGAGAATTCCCTCACTTAAAACCAAATGGGGTTAGATGTTTCAGGATCAAAAACCTATTCCCTAGAAAGTCTTTCTGATTCACTGAGATGATTTGAAAAGTAAGATACTACTCAGGCCAGGAATGCAGATTCTATCCCACCTTTCATGCTGTGTGGACAGCTTAAAACTCAGAGATACTTGGTACCAATAAGCTAAAGCTTGATATCCACAAAACAAATAAACAAATTTATTTGAGATTAAACTTGAAAAATGTTTCAAATAATACATTGAAATTCTAGGCACAGTAATTTCCTTACCACATCAAAATTAAATCTCGGTTTGGGACACTAGTGAGAATGAATAAGAAGTATTTGCAAAAACTGACTGCAATGAAGTGCGAAAAATCAATTAAAACATCCAGCCAATCCGGGTTATAAATGTTTCCATAAAATAAAATGTTTTTAAAAAGATCATAATATAATTACACACCTAAAAAGAATCCATTTTATTTTTAAAAAAAGTTAAAACGAAATTGAATAGACACAAAATATTTTAATTACAGGTTTAAATTGGATTAACTGGTCTTTAAATAGCAAATGCACAAATATTATTTTTTAGCACAGATTTTCTGCTCTATATTTATAAATCTCCATCCTTACATAGCAGGTGTACTTGGACCTGAAGAGGCAGCCTTAGATAAATGAATACTCCATCTCATCTGTAGAGTCAAAAATCTGTGACTGCTGCTATGTAACCAAAGCCTCTGTATAGCTGAACATCACCAGATTTGCCAAAATGCTCTGCAGCCTTGGGCGGACATAAAGCCACAATGTGCCCTCACCATTCTTACCCTTCAGCCTTTCTTGTGTTTTGTGCTCTTACTGCATCCTCCTTACAGTGGTATATCAGCTCTGCTGCTTCATTGATTCATCTATTTCCACTGCATTTGGGGCTTTCTGTAGTGAGGGGTCAGGAGTCTGAGTGAATCTCTTGGTAATTCCTCAGTTCAGCAAACCATCTTCTGGCAAAGGACAGTGGTCTCAGGCATGGAATAACAGGGGCAACAGTTCCAGTGATGAACAAGGAGAATTTCACTAAGGATATCAGTCAAGGTGAAGTGACATTGGTTGAGACTCCTACTTTTACTAGCTAGGTGATTGCCAATTTGCAATTCCCAAAACTGTGGGAGAATTTTAACTATTTTAACTGAGGAAAACTTACTAAAGCAAACAAACAACCCAAATTAACTTTCCTTTTTTATAGTAATGTCTAAATTACTCAGAGCAGTACTTTTATACTGACAGACCAGCTGAGAGACCTAGCACTCATTCTTCAAAGCAGATTACAACAGAAAAGTTAGTATCTCACTGGATCAGATTAGAAGGTTCAGAAAGTTTAGTGTCTTGTTGCTGACCATATGTACAAATTACAGTTGAGGGAATATTTACTGCACTTATGGGAGTACTCAAATAAATTTAATCTTTCTAGATTAAGAAACAAAAGCTGTAAGGATATGTCAAGATGAGTTTATACAAACCTGTCAGGGACTGGGAATACTAGTCTATAGTGAATTTCATACCATTGAGCATTTTCTGCATCTTTTTTGTTGTGTTTTATTTTGCTTTGGTTTGGTTTGATTTTAAGCATGATGGATTTTAAAAAGTGCTAGTCTGCTTACTGATGCTGTCATTACACTGCCAGCTATGGTAGAAATCGCAGTAAATTATGGTCCGCAGAAAATGTTTGAAAGGGAAATACAAGCAACTCATCAGCTCAGTAGTGAATCACAGTCATGGTAAAAAGGTCTTTAAAATTAAATCATAAAAAAAATATATTAAGATAATGTAATACACTTTCAAATAGTTTTTTCTCTGATTTTAAGTATAACAATTATGGACAATCAAATGTAATTAATTGACTGAATTAAAGCTAGAAAACTTGACAAAATATCCATTGGAAAAATTATTTATTTTGAATGAATTTTTTTTTCTAATAATTTTTAAAGTGAATAAAATAAACAGAACACTTGGGAAAATGGAGGCATGGATTAATAGGGATGTTTGATGTTCAGTTCTGTAAACTATTGATCTGCTCTGATCAGTTCATTATTTGGTAACCCAAACTGAAAATGGCTTTACCTGACATCCCTGTACAAGTAAAAGATTTATTTTCCGTAAGCAGAGGAAGATGCTGATTTCTGACTTCCTTTACCACAAGCAGCACAGGCAGGTGCAGTCTTGAGGAGGGATTTTCATGGTTTGTTTTTTTTTTCCAGCACTCAAATTTCAGGAGTGGCAGCAGTCAAAGCAGCTGGGTATGTGTGACAGGTTTATATGAGACAACGCCTTGCACTAAAAGCATCTGACAGGCTCTAATAGAGTTCTACAGGAAAACAGTTTAGGAACTTCTTGCCTTTAGAGGGAAACAGAAAAAAAAAATCTCTTGCCATATGTACTCAGACACAGAAATGCTTATTGACTTTATAGAACTCATGCTGTCATTTGCTGTAGGGTTTCATTTTCTTGTGGTGGCAACAGTTGAGCCAATGAGTCTATTTGGTGAGGCTGCTGTTCAAGTCTGTGAAATGTAATGGTTTCTAGCGCTAGCATTGTGTCTTTCCTATCTTAAACAAGCACATGCCAATGCTTCTTAATTTGAATTAGTAATCACATCCTACACATTACAAACCATCAGATCTCAGCTGCTAGCAAGCTGTTCCATGTTGTCAGCTATCCTTGATACCAGATCATCTGCTTGTTTCTTGGTGGTTGCTAAGGCAGAGTCCTGAAAAGTCTCATTCATGTAGTATAGGATTCATTCAGTGCTTCAGTTTCCAGGCTACCTGTCTTCCAAAATGAGATTCACCCTTCAGAAAGGATTTTGTGGCATATAAAAAACCTGCATCCTTGCTCAAAGATTTTCAAGAAATCTCCCTTATTCCAGCGTTCACAAATGAGCAGGACCTGACTGTAACAAACTTCAGACAGAAATCCTCCACACAAACCTGAATATGAACTGTGCATACTGTCTGATTTTCTGCTCTTCAACCTTATCAGACAAGCATCCTTCTATTTCTAAAAGCATTTCTAATTAAATTATGGCAAACCGTACATTGATTAGCTGAATCCATATTTCCCTGTACAGGATGTGGATTCTAATTCACATCTAGATTTGGCTAAGGAAAATCTAAACTGTTATTTAGCTCGCTGCAAGAAGAAGTTCGTTCATGCTCTTCTAGGAATCAAAGTGATATCAGGAAAGCCACTTTGTGTGCCAAACCTCATCTGTTTTTAATACACCATTGAATCTCATGATCATTTTCACACTGTCTGTTCTGTTTTAGCAAAACAGTAAAATATGTATCCTTTCATACCAACATATTCCACTATGAAAACCAACTAAATAGAGTTAGATTTAACATTTTTCTCCCAAATTACTCAGTTGTTAACAGAAAACAAATGCATATCTATAGCAGTTAGCACATTGGTACAGTTTTAAAATATTCCTTTACAGATGCCGACCAGATTTTTTGACTGTTTGTTTGTCTGGTACTCATATGTGCTAAAGTTGGAAGAAGGTTATATTTACAAACAATTAATCATGGCAAAACATGCCATAGACATCACAAAGTTGTGCGTGGATTTAACTGAAATTATAGAATTTCATTTTGAGAAAAACAAAGTCTCAGAGACAGAGAGGTTCGGAGAGGAGGAGAAGTGATCCCTTCATTTGGCTTGTCAGGGATTAGAGACATTCATCATCAGGTGATTTTCATTTTTGCTGTCTTGCTTGACAGTGTCTCAATGTAAACCTTCTAAGAAATATTCCTAAGAGCAGATTTTTGATTCTTATTTTCATACCAACGAATGATATAATTAAAATAAGAACTATGAAGTTAGATTTAGCTCAGTTCTTTTCTTTCAAATGATGTCATTGGTAGCGTAATAAGCCTGATTCTTTTATTATTATTTCCTCATACAATAGAATGGGGAAAAATTTACTTATCTGTTGTTAATATTTACCAAAATTAAAAGCTTTTGTGTCATGGACTTGTTGCATGGTAGGAAATCATATACTTTGTCTGTGAAATTATTGTTTTATTACAAACATATTTTATAAAATATATAGCAATTCCAACAACAGGTATCATTAAGTCTAAAGAGTGCTGGATTCATGTCTCCAAAGAACAAAAGAGATAAATGAGAGGTCCTTTCCTATGCTGTTGATGAACTTCGTGATTATCAGTTATGCAACTTCATGACAACAGCACTTTTATCCAGAAGTTCAGTAAAAATGATTGAAATTAGTATGCCTTATTTAAAATGAAAATTGGGGATTTTCCCCACAGTTTTGAAAGAACCAGAAACTTTTCCACACAGCAAAATTACAACAGAGAAGTTGAGCTTAGAGTTTGGGTATCAAATTAAGACACGTGTTTATGATTTTCAGTAAAACTAGACAACACATCACGATGATGCTTCAGTGTTCAATGAACTGAATTTTTATATTAAGTTGCCTGTCTCCCCCACATGATTTTTTAATAGAAGGTCTGCGAACTTGTGATGCGATCGAAGGGTCAGACTGCTACAGACCACATCTGATCTCTATTGCAAAATGGGATCATTATATAAGGAAATTGGTCAGAGAAGTGTATTTTAAGTAGATCTACTGTAATTTATCTCTCTGGATGTCAGTAAAGAAAAGCTGTTATTCTTTACAAGCAGAAGTTGTACAACAAGAGATAATGCAGGATATGATTTTGTTGTATAAAATTTGCCTTGCAGTACAATTTTCTATAATTTCCTTCACACTTAAGCCTCACAGTGCAAGGGTTTTATCCACACTAACACAGAAGTACTGTGGGCTGCAGCTATTCCCTGCTTGATCTACACCTCAACTTGGAAAAGGGAAGGCTCCAGACATAAGTGGGATGGACTTTTTACAAGGACATGTAATGCTAGGACAAAGCGGAATGGCTTCAAACTGAAAGAGGGTAGGTAGATTTAGATTAGATATTAGGAAGAAATAATATCTCAAAAAACACCTAGATTATGCTTCAAATAAGTAAAAACTTTGCATCTTTTTGCAGTTGTGATCCAAAAGCCTTGCTTCCAGAAGAGGTACAAGCCTATGCTATCACCACAACCATGTGTTTGTCTTGACCTTTCGATTTTCTTGAGAGTGAGTGAACAAACCATCCATAACCACAGGATATGATTATTAAAACAAAGAGAAGAAAAGCTTCATGGCATTCTGGCATTTTCATTTAAAAAAATCAGCTAATGGAAAATGCTTGACAATGCTTGCTTTTGTCTTTCCTCTTGCATGTTCAGCTGAACTTAATCTATTGTTTGCAGTTAGACAAAAGCCAGGACAAATTACATGTTTGCCTATGCCCATTCAAAGAAAGGGAGCAAAGGTTTCAGAATCAGCTATAGAAAATGGAGTTATTTTTCTCACTCTTTACAAATATTTAAATTGCAAGCATTTGAGCTGAAGAAATAACAAGCCTAGCTGAAACTGCCATTTCCCAAGAAACCTTAAAAGACCTTTCTTAAAAAAAATAATATTTCTTTCCATTTGTCATACAAATACTTTCAAGAGTACTTAAGAGGAAGAATTTTTAGGTTTGATTTTACAGGACAAGATTAATTTTAAGTACTGTAGTTTTGGGTTTAGTTTTTTCTGATGAAGGAATGAAGAAAGTAGACAAATCCACAAAACCAAAACCAGCCAAACAAACAGAAACAAACAAACAAACAAAAAATCTGGGTACTCTGGACCTAATAAATGTCATACGCCACAGATTTACATAATTCTAAACTTGTAAAAGATGTAATTTTTCAGGACAATTTTTACCATTAGTTCAGCTGCATATTGTATTTATCTCTGACTTTTACTGTACAACCCTGTTGCTTTGTGCAGCATGTTTTATGTGGTCTGTAACTTACTGGTCCAAAAGACACATACTTTATTGTTCAAAATGGAACAGTGAGAAAGAATAAATGTCTTCCAGGAAAGGTTTGTCATTTAAAAGAAACAGTTGAATGTATTTTTTCCTGCATAATTTTCACTGTTTTGAAAAACCCAAAGATTCTGGCTATGGGGTGGGTGGTAGCCTACTACATCATGTTGTATCACAACTTTGTAATGTTCGTGGCATGTTTTGGAAGAGGCATACTTTGGTTAATTAATTTCTTGTAAATATAACCTTTTTCCAACTTTAGCACATATGATACCTGTACCTGTTTTGAAATGGAGTTGTGATATAGCATCATTTTTGTTAGTTACTCCACATTCATAGTTGCTGTCCACCACTGTGATTCTCTTCTTCTGACTGTATGCCATTTTAAGTGAAAATGAAAAATATTGCCATTTGTAGAGTGAAGTAAAGGTCCTTGTTCCTTCCTATTTGAAAATCAGACAGCTGCAGGCCAGAATTTCAATTTACCCATAAAGCTTTCTGTGGAAAACCTGAGCAGGAATGCAGCTACACTATTAGGAAAAAAAAAAAAAAGGCAACTCTCAACCTTTGAGCACTGGAGACACCAAATTATGATACAGAAATAGGGATATTCAATAGGGATTTGTTTTAAAATACAGGTACACAGAATTTGGAAATGGACTGGAAAAATCACCTTATTTTAAAATTTGGTTGCTATGCTATAATTATTTCATTTGGCACCAACTAAACAAATCAATCAATCATTTTGCTGATTGCATAATTATTTAATGATTCACCCTTCTAAGTATCCCCATACAGTGCTACAGCAGCAGAAAGATACCAGTTCTGTAAAGTGAGCGTTCAATTTTACATACCCAGAGATAATATCTATCTATTTAACACAACCTACTAAAATGAGAGTTGGAATTTTTTTCTGGAAAAATATTTCAAGATAAGCAAATGAGATCTTTGTCTAGAGAATGCCATGAATATCTGAAAGTACATATGTAGTCACATAGGCATATGTGTCTGAGTCAAATCTTCCCTGTGTTTCTCTAGCTATTTCCACAGCATATGGGTATGTGTGTATATAGACAGGACTGTTTAGCATTAGCATTTCTTAGATTTTTCCATCTTTGTTCTACCAGTTGATGTCAATAGTTATGCCATATAACTATGAGAGTACACAACACAATTCCTTGATTTAAAAAAATTATTTCTGATGTGGGACTTCTCTGGAGGAGTGCAATGGAAAAGTGTTCTTTGATGACTGACCACAATAGTAAAAGTGGGTCTTTAACCTTTGTTCTGATGTTCTGATTGCATGTTCAGCATTGAATAAAAATCTTCTTTGCAAATAGTCTGAAATTATCAAGTCAGTTTTTCAAACTAGCCAGAAGAATAGTTGATTTTCTGTGATGCAAAAACTCCAAAAATTCATGGTTACTTGCTGCATATTCTTCAGAAAGATTGACAAGAAGTTAAGCTGTCATAAAAATCCCTGCTCTGTACTGTTAGGCAGAAAAGATGTTCAGGCTTAGAGGGACTGTGTTACCTTCTCCTGGCAGCTGTCTGTAGCCTTGACCTATCCTTCTGCCTCCTGTTAAAATAAAGGTCCAGTGTTTTCTATAATTCTCTTTGTCAATGGTAGCTAAATCTATCCAAAATTATGAAATCAAAAAAGGTTAATCTGGTAAAATGCCATTTCATTTACACCCCACTGTTTGTATTTTGACAAAATCTATTGAAGATCTTTGCTAATTTTTCCTTTTGGTGACATGTCATGTCCCATTCCCAGAATTTTTGTTTACCATGCACATTTCAGGTAAAGTGAATCTTGGTTGGAATTGAAGCCTTTTTCCAAACTTCCCTCCACACAACAAGCTACTTTTTGTCAATTTATTTTATTTTGTTTATAACTTCAGCAAAAAAAAGAAAAAATATTTTATCTCTATGCAAAGGAGACAAGCAATAAGGAGTTAAAGGGACAAACAGTAAAGAGTTAAAGTAATAGACCACAGAAGCAACAATCAGGGATCATTTGGTCAATCTTGTGGCTATATTCTAAAATGTACTAAATTCTTCTTTAATTTGGAAGGCAAGTGGTTTTACCTGATGGAGAGGAAAAATGTTTGGCTGATAATCTGCATCTTGCTGAATGTGATCAGTGAGCAAAGAGCTGGGCCCTCACTGTACCTGCCTTTCCTCTCATGTTTGGCCGTGCTAAACCACGTTGTTCTTGGCAGGAAAGCAACGTACCAATAGGCTTTGCTGAGAAAAGGTGTTTACATATGTGTTTAAAAACAATCCACTTAGAATGGAGAAGAGGAAAACTAAAAGCTTTCTCCATATCTATAATGCCATTTTTCTAGAGGAGGAGTTTCTGTAGTGCCGGTCATTTGCAAATATCTTTAGTTTAACTGGAGTTCTAGGAACACTTTGAAGATTTGGACCACTGTTCCTCATAAAATAAACCTAAAAACTTCCCCTAAACACCCTCTAGCTATTACATAGTGGCTTGCTTTTTACAAACAACATAAAAAAAGGGATTCCTGAAGATATGGAGGAGGCAGGAATCAATTTGGGGAAATGGTAATAGCATTACACGTAAATTTTTATTTCTCATAGTTATTATAATGAGTGTATTTTAAAAGAAATTCTGACAAAATCAATAAAACAAAAATAAAATTTAGACTTGATGATCTCTGAGGTCTTTTCCAACCCATTTGATTCTAAAAATAATTTCAAATAAATTTCATTTAGAATATGTGTATTGGAATCTCTATTTATAAACTAATACACCCTAAGTTCATCTAATATAATCTCTGATGGCTAAACAAAGAGATTTGCCAATGGATTTCTTTTAATTGAAAAGTGCAACATATTTCACTTTTCTTGCTATAGATGTCTGTAGGCATTGGACTACATTTTCTCAAGTATCTTCCAGAAACTGTAGCATAAACTTATTGCTTTCTTCTGGTTAAAGCTAGGAAAGTCAACAGCTTCAGCAACTGCCAGGATAGAGTCCCACCTGATGTTTGCCAGCTATTGTTAAATAAACCTCTCTAAGGCCAGGAGTGGGCTTATACTTCTCAAATTTGTATTCTTCTCTGATTTTTTAATGAAGTCCTGATACACAACTGCCTGGAGCTCCCACATCAGTGTTCCCCATGGATCTCCCTATGTGTCAGAGAGTTAAGTACTCAAACAAGAAGAGCAAAACACAGCATGAATATTAATATCCTGGCAGTGTGTCTTTGAGATGGCAGGGCTCTTTTACCTGGGCAGCTGCCAGATGTGATCATTTGGAATACAAAATTACTTAGGAGAAAAGCATGAAATAAATCTAGAATTCACTGTAAAGCCCAAAGCTATAGTTTCTTTATTACAAATATGCATTTAGTTTCAGCTACAGTCTACTAGGATATCTTCTAGAAGCTTAAAAGTAAGTAGTGCCCAAAGTTGAATAATATGCTGCAAACCAAAATTGCAGAATAGGTGAAGATGCACAGTAGCAGAACTAGTGCCTTCATTTCCTCTCTTTGAGATACTGAGTATGTATTAGCAATACATATAATGGACACTTAAGTATTAATGTATTTCTATTTACCTCTTTCTTTCCCTCCCTTTCAAGGTGGGGCTTTTTTTGTGGGTAAAGAGAAAACAAGGCTCTCTGCAGACTGGCAGTGGCTAACTCCAGCTGTTTCCTGTGTACGTCCTAAGCCGAGCACCTCACATTACCAGTTCCTGTGACACAAGTAATGTCATTAGACAGGGAATAAACAACTTCAAAACCATCTACAGATCCCAACATCTAATTAGTCAAACAAGCAGGCTGGGAAATCAGAAACACCAGAGCCAATTCTATCTTGCAGTGTGCTGTGAGAAAAACTTACGGCAACTGTATCTTTGCTCCAGGGCAGTACTGAAATTACTTCAGGTACAAGTAATTACGGTCATATGAGACTCAGAAAAAAAGAATTTTGTAATTCTTGGGAAAAAAAAAAAGATGGATTTTTACATGCTATTGCTGTGTAGTAGAAAGGAAGGGGAGAAAAAATAATAACTTCTTCAGTGGTGAGTAAAATGGTATCATCAGGAAAGGGTAAGTGGAGGATGCCAGGGAATATTGGGAAGTGAGTCCAAGATTTTCTTCTCATAAAATTAATGTAAGATGATTGTAAAATTCCATTACAAATCCTATTCTGACTGTGATGTGGCTGGGAAAGAAGTGTTCCTTTCACACAGTCCTTCAGGTTATGGACTATAAAACTTGCCTACATGCATGCTCAACCGGTGACTTTATAAAGTACCACTATTCACCCACTAGAAAAAGTGAGGGAATAAAAAAGACAGAACCAGGCTATTCTCTGAGATGCACAAGAAAACAAAAAGACACTAAATGTAGCACTGCAGGTTCTGCCAAGAGAAAAGAAGGAAAAAGTATAATTCAAGTGCAAGTGTTTAAACACCAGGATGTATTATTCAGAGAGGCTCCTGGAGATTTTCAAAACTGAGCTAGAAGTCTTGAGCAACCTGCTCTACTTTGAAGTTAGCTCTGTTTTGAGCAGGTGACTGGGCTCGATGAACACCAGAGTTCTCTGACAGCCTGAATTATCTTATGTTTCTGTGATATCCTAACATGCTTCAGGATTGGGGTCCTTGAACTTTTAGCCAGGACTTCATGTCAGGCTTGGAATTTATATTTTGGAGGATGTTTTTCTGACAAAAGGAATGAGATAGCTATTTTTGAAGGTGAATCAGTTCTTAGTGTGCTTGCATATTTGATTTCATTTCCAAATGTATTTTTTTCTGTACTCTCTCTTTGTAACTAGAACTCTCTACAGCATTTCAGACTGCTTTCTCAACATGGATGTCTTTTCTTAGGCTATTTTTTAATTGAGTGAGTCAGAAGCCATGTCTTTGACCACTTCTGTTCCTTAGGGGACCGTAGGACTGTTTGGGCTTATTATTTACATAAGCTTTTTGCTATACACTTTCTCTTGACAGCTGCCATCTCTAACTCTTTCTTTTTCAATAACCACTCAATTAAAAAAAAAAAAAGAGGTAAAGAGAGAGATGGGTGAGAGCAAGGTCCCTAAATAATTAAATAGATGTGATAGAAATTACTGAAATATGGCTGAATAGCAGATAATTAAAAGTTCTTTTTTTTCTTTTTTTTTTCTTTTTTTTGTAATGAACATGGAATTTTTTTGTCTTACTGGATGTGCTGCAGTGTTATTAAGGTAGGTTGTTTTGGGGCTTTTTTTGCAAGACTCCAGCACAAAAAGGATCTGGCAAAGGAGAATGTATCTTTTGTTTTGATCTTTAACTTAAGTCAGCCCTCGAACTCTTGAAAAAAAGAGTCTAGGTTTTGCTAGGTCATAGCAGTCTAGGTCTTGTTACTGTAGATCAAATAAAATATAATTTCCTTCCTTTTTGTTCAATATTGTTTATTCTAGACTGAAAAGATACATAAAGGAAAACAAGTTGCTTGCTCTTAGAATAAATATAGACTTTATGTCTGCTTCCTTCTTCAATGAGAAATCAGATTGTAGGTGTGCACAAATATTGCTCCTGAAAAGTAAAGCAACATGCTACTCAGGAATTTTGCGGGAAACACTAAGTTAGCACAAACAAAATACTGAAAATGACAACAGATTTCTGATTTTCAGTAGAAGCTGACATGTAGAATATATTGACTTTTAATTTATTTTTTAAAGGAAAAGCTTGTGAGCACATTTGGTTTTGCCAAAATGCTACTGCACATTTCTCCCAGCTGTTAGGAGGGTTGTCTAGAAACAGAAAATTCCACTGACAGCCATGGCTAGGATGGATTTAAAGTAACTGAGCTAAGGTCTTCAAAGGTTATCTGAGCTATGACTTGCTTGAAAATTAACAAGATCCATATACATATTGTTGACAGCAAAATGTTTCAAGTGGGAATGTAGGAATTCTTACATAAAGACTTTCTCCAACAAAAGTCAGAGCTGTCTATGGACTAAGAAACCACTACATAGGTAAAGAGTAATAAATACCTGGTTGTATCTGGTAAATATCAAGTCTTGTGACCAAACTGAGTCTTTTTCTGAAATGAATTCAACTGGTTCTGAGTTTATAAATGCTTTTTACCTCCTTATTTCATTAGGACCTGAGAAATCACTTGCCATTCTAGTGATCAAAAATAAAACAAAAAAATATAGGCAAAAACTTACTGCACAAAGATGACAGAAGACATTTCCAGGTTGAAATGAAAGAATATAGACTATTTTACCATTTCCATATTTATATGTGTTCCCTGAAACTGCTCTTTTTTGTTTCCCTCAATACACAACCCATTGAAGATAAAGCCATGAAATAGCTTGCACTGATAAAGGAAAAAGAGAGAGAAAACATTATCGTGCTGATCAATAGTGATAGCAGCTGTTACATAATCTTGTTATGAAGCTATTTCCTGCTGCTAGAGGCCTTGAAATAACATTTATTTGTATGATTGTAATCCCAATTATTTTATTCATCCTGGACTAAAAAAAATAAATAAAAAAAGGGCATAAATGAAACCATATTGAATATATCATGGAGATAATCTCATTAGAAAAAAATGAATTAAATGGTTTTACTAATATTTGACATGTTATTACAAAATAACTGGTGTTCGAATCATATCTTAAACAACCAAAGCTGCAAATAACTTCAAATATGAGTTTGTTCTCCTAATAGAACCAGAGTTCCATCCAATGACCTTTCATCAATCAGGAAATTATTCATTTATTATTTTTTTACCTTTTCAATACCTATATATATTAATACATATATATGGGCTGTAGTACCTTCTTTAGCCATATGAAAGTTTGATATATGTGTAAAAACATTCAAATTATCTCTACAGTGAATGAAGAGATACAGTCTGTACAGGTCAAAAACCAAATCCTATAAGAGATGTCTCAAGACAGGTGGGGCCTTATAATTATTTTTCTCCTCAGATCTGAGCAGCTTAAACTATCTGTGCAGCTTATCTATGTCTGTTATTAAGTAATGATGAACTCTACCTGAAATGTGGGAGTAAGTTTTGTTCAATTATCAAATGGTTAATCTCAAAGACCACACAATGAGGCCATTGTCCCTGGTCAGAAGGAGTCCAGAGGAGCTTTCTCCCCCTAATGACATGCAACTGAAGGGGCTTGCTGTGTCAATGAGCATGGGCCTTACTGGCAGCAGAGGTTCGGAGAGTGTATAACACTTACCAGTAGATGTTTTCAGGATGTGAGAAGCTTATTAGATGATGTTAAGGAGAAGAATCAATGGTAGGGAAAAGAAGGGAACAAGGTGGATGTGGGAGGATAAGTATGAAGCAAAAAATGACAGCAGTGACTGGCCAAGGGAAACAAGAAATGCATACTCCAGTAATGAACTTGCACCCTCATAAACTGGAACAGAGGAACTGTCAGTGCTGCTCATGTTGGGATGAGAGCTGTGCCGAGAAAGACACACTTTTGCTGGTCTGTGCACCCATCTATGTTAGTCCTGTGCTTATGTCTCTGTCGGGAGTATGTGCTCAGCCTGACTGTGGGCTAAATGTGGGAAAGGAGGAGTTCCACAGGTCCAGCACATTCTAAGATTCAGCTGCCACGTGAACTATGGAATTGCAGAACAGCACCAGGGCAGGCTTGCTCTCCAGCTGCTTGCAGAGGTAGGACAGCATTGCCTAACAGATCATTCCTTCCTTCTCTCTCTTTATTTGGGTGACAGCTGGAAGGGGGAGCCTGCCAGATCTTCAGCTATGCTCATATATTTCCTTATTGTCTGTCTAATTTCCCTGCAGAAAAACTTTTTTATATTTTAAAGCGATGGATCTATGTGTTCTTCTAAAGAGTTCCCAAAACCCCATGTGACCTGTGGAATGTGATTCATTATATGTATGCAATTAATTTTTAAAAGAGGTTAATAAACTTTGACTCTGCAAAGAAAAGTAGTGAATGAGAACTCTCTTCAATTCACTAGTGATTTTCAGGTCGTTCTTTTGCTTTCCTCACTAGATTCACATTCTTCATTTGTTTTTCTGTACTATTAGTAAATCAGAGTAATAAAAAGGAAAAAAAAAAGAAAGAGCTGCTGTTCAGACACAATTATATACAAATTAAGACTCAAAAAGCTCTTATCCCTGATGTTGACTACAGTGCTTCATCTTGATATCAGTACACTGCTCACAGTAAGTACCATCTTGAGTGAAAACAATAGAAACTTGAAAATTGAAACACACTTTAAATCTGTGATGGCATCTGAATATATTTCATCCATCTCTCTGAATATTTGTTTTATTCACTCTCTAGCATGATCTACCATAGAAGACAGAAAATAAAAGAAAGGGTTCCTGGAGAAAAATCACATTATTACCTCTTATTTCTTATTTTTTCTCATTCTGTACTTGGCCCATACCTAGTCCAAGTACTTGTCCTAGGCTTCTTATCCAAGAATGAGGTATTTGGGCTCAACTACAACATAAATATTAGAAAATAAAAGCATTCTGGAGTGTTGCATTATAACCTACAACCAATATGAATATCACATACAAGCAATGCTGTTACAACTTTTGCTTTTTTGCTAATGATCTAGATTTAGAACACTCTTCTAAAATCCATTTTTTAGATGCTGATTTATTGGTAGAAGACAAATAATCAATTTATTATGGGAAACAGGAAAAGTACAGGGAAAGAAAATAGAGGGAGGATGAGAAGTAGAAAAAGATGAAAGAAAAATAGAAAAAATAAAGAGGAAAGAGGGATTCAGAGGAAGGTAGTGGCATAGAATATTATTTACATTAGATAAATGAGAAAACATGCAAGAAGAAAGAGGTAAGTATGGAATAATAATGAATAAAAAGGCTTAGAAAAGTTAAGGATAATAAAAAAGAAAACAATCATGAATTCAAGGAAAATGTTTGCTACAGATTTTAAATATGATTTAGAATACTTTGATACAGGATATATTAAGTATATATTTTTCACATGCATCATTAAGATTATATTCCGCTGGTGTATAAAATAGCTAAAAATGAGAAACTCCTGAAATACACATAATTTACCATTTAGGTTTGATTTTCACACGGATTTTTGATACAAACAGCAAAGATAAATTATTAGTTGATGATTATATACTTGAAAATTTGAGAGGTTCTTTCCATCATTAAAGTATCTTCATACCCTGTTTAAATAAAGACATCTCAGCAGGTCATGTAAGAAACACCAATCATTCATAGATTAAATCAGACTGAATTTGTTCATTTCCACAAAATTAAGGAGCAAAAAGGGTAAACTTCACTGCTTGCCAAGCCTTCCTCCCACTGTATATATTTAGCCAGGGTGACTGGAGTAATGGTCTCTAGCAGAGGCACAGACTCAGGCATGCCTCAGATTCTCTGCATAACAGTATTAGATGTCTTACATTTGTCTAAATCATTTATGAATTCCAAAAAAAACAATTTCTTTGCCTCCTTGAGTAGAATTCTGTTGGAATTATGCCATTTCAGACTTGGTTTAGAAAAGTTTTTAATTCCAAATGAAAAGAATTTTTCCTTTACTGTATTTTTTTAAGAAAATTTGAAAAACTGTACTCTAGGCTTAAATGAAACAGCTCAGTTTTCATTTTCTGTAAGGGCTTAAAGAGCACAGTTGCCTGTCTCAAGTACTGTTAAGGCTGCAGAAGGACTTTGGCATATGATAAGCACAGAGTGATTGACAGTATGGCCCTAACTTCAGGCCTGGTGGAGGTGCAGTCTGGTTAGGACATCCTTGTTAACACATCCAAATGAAAATTCCCGCTGTGGAGAATGGTGTAACTGCTCATACACATATCACCAGTCAAAAAAACTACCCCGAGTTATGGGACAGATGGCACCTGTGGCCACCAATAACCACCCTCCAAATATACCTCCATGGATACCTGGAACTTGGACTGTAGGATAAGACACCACAGTGGGAAATTGAGACAATGTAAAGGTGTTGTCCGGGTGTTGTTTCAGACCTGGGGGGAGGTTAACAAAGCCTGGGGAGAAGGATGTACCACTGAATACACAAAGAATGCAGAATTTATGATCCACAAGGAAAGCCAGCTCAGCAACTGTACTGAAATCAGCTCCAGTTGACTAAAAGTAATTCTGGCAGGGGGACATTTGCAATCACTGACTAATGGCCCACAGGCCGAGAAACCCGCTGTGTAGCCAATGAACATTAATTCCTTGTTGGACAAGATGCATAGATAATGACAAGTTTTGAACAACCTCAGGAACCCTGACCGAGAAGCCCAGAATGAACAAGGATCCACATGTGGTGACTTTCTTCTGCTTGATCTCTTTCTCTCTCCCTCTCCTTCCCTTCTTTTTTATTTCTTTTTACCTCTCTACCTCACATTCATTGTTAAATAAAATCCATATTGTTGACTTCTACATGTGGTCTCGTTTGCACCCTAATTCAGGTAGAGGCATCTCTCACTAATTGGATCTTAACATTTGCCGAAACAGACACCTGTCTGTTTTTCTCCCTCCTTTTCTCCCAACAAATCTCAATAACTTTTAGGCCTGCAAGCAATTTCTTCAAAGCTGCTGAAGTCCAAATTTTTTTCATTTTAATCCTTGAGAACAAACCTCGTTGTTAAATGAATAGAGAGAAAACTCATTCAGATGCAATATTGACTTTGTTGAAAGGCATTTCAGATGTTTCACTCAACTGCTAAATACTCACATTGATAATGACATATTGTCAGTGTGTATATACGCTCTAAAACACTATCAGACAATTCCTGTAAGCATTATGCACTGTCTTCCTTGGGATGTTATGCCAGGAAGCACAGGCACAGAATTCTGACATTTTCTGCTTTCTAATATCTCTTGCTCTCTAAACATTACTATTCAGTGCCCTAAGGCTCTCTTTTTACCTTAGCTCTTACTGATTTTGTTGTATATAAAAAATGTCCAGAACAATCACAGACATACTTCATATCTTGCCATCTACGTTTAAAATGCTTAGATTGCTGAGGGCTGGAAAGGCTTATTATTGTGTTCCACCAGCTAAAATGCTAGAAGGAAAACCAAGACCTACAAATTAAGTTGTTTTCCTTTGAAAAATATTTTGAAATCTCAACATGAAAAGGCAGCAAGACTGGATTCAAGGGATGCAGGATCAAAACTTTGCAGTTTTAAATATTATCAGATTTCACATCCACTGAGTCCATTAAAATCACATTTTAGTAATCTGGCATGTTGCATGCACAGAACCTGTAGCCATGTATACTTATTTTCTATGCCCAAATTCCTTAATGCCTGAAGACATTAAACTCAGGGCTTGAAGAGACTGTGTTAGCCACCAGATGAGTCTCCTGCAATTGGGTGAAATAATGCAATAGGAACTGAAGTCAAAAACATTCTCCAGAAGACCTACACTATTATCTTCTGCACAATAAATATGTGAGACACCTGTAAAATATAACACATTTAAGCGTACTATATAAAGAGCCACATGCCTCAAGGCATCAGCAAAAGACCAGGAGATAAGAAGGTTGCCAGTAATGCACTGAATTGCTCAAGTGCAGAGAATTTGTTATCCAGAAGTGAGTGCACTCACTTCCCTAATGATCTCCTTCCATCTGCCCAGAGGAAATTTTTTTCCTATTTCCTGACATGAAATATCTGATAATTATATTAGGTTGGCTTGTAAATATGGGAGCAAATCGCACTATCCAGCAACTCAGAAATTCGGAAAACAGCTCCTACTGCACACTTCCACCACTTTTCTTTAAAAATTTGCATAAACAGGCACAACCCAATTTAATGGTTATAATGGGTATACTTTACTGAATACATAAGAAATAAACAAGCTATTCTTTAGTGCCCTCATGGATGCAGCACAAATCACCTGAGGGACCATTCCACCTTACTGATTATGATTTTCTTTCACATCCACAAAGAAATAACATTCAGAGCCATGTCTACACATCTTCACAACTTTCTCTTTAACCTGTTGACAAATATTTTCTAAATCCACATAGCTTTTAGGGTAGACTGTGTCATCAGGATTTTTTAAAGCAAAACCAGTAAGATTATCCTTTCTTTAACCAACATGTATGTCTTAAACATATAATTAAAGTTAAATAATAACTCTGTTGATTGAAAAAGAGAATTTTTTTTTCCTGAATCATAATCATATAATATTGTTTAACAGTACACATGAACAGTTAGATCTATTCATAGTAATGTTGCATCCGCAATCAGATTTATGGTGCAATCGTCTATCTGTGAGCACAAATGGCTACAGTCAGATGTCACACTGAAATGTTTTCCAGGAGCAAAAGACTGCCAAACACTTTATATTTGCCACTATAGACTCGGATTAGTCAGAAATTATGTGAAGTTATATTGGCAAAATTAATTTTTTACAAAATCCAAACTATTTCAAGCAAAATTCTGATGTGTTTTGGAGAACTCTCTAAGCCTAGGGAATTGATTCTCCTGGCTTTCCTTATTCCAAGGCGTTCATTCAGTACATCTGGTTGCAGTACTCAAGTCCTGAAATTCCCCACCTGAGAGTCTCCTCCGGATCCAGCTGGAGTGATGGATGCTGGACTCCTTGGCTGTAGAGTGACCTTTTTCTCAAGCCATTAATGAAAGTCCTGGATCTACAAATCTCTACTCAACAACCTTCAGACCAAAATAAAATTTAAAATTTCCTGACATTTCCTAACTCCATTCTAGATAGTTCTACTCCTGATTTATTCTCAGAGCAAATTGAAGTTATTTCTTTTGAAATAAAAATTTAATAAAATAATTAATAGTTGTAGACAAAGAATAATAATTTTCATCCCAATCTGCTTTTAAAAGGGGAGATAAAGATGAAAAGTTTTGTCTTGAATGATGACAAAAAAGTCTTCAGTTCATCTTTAGAACTTAAAAGATAGGTAAGCACATCTGCAACAAATTCCCAGAAACTTCTGGAGAGATTTGGTAAATGCATACACAGGCAAAAATCTACGTCTACCTGCTACATCTTCCACTGAGTGCACCACAATTTCCTTTTGTTTCCTAGGAAACAACCAATGCTTTCATTTCCAAAATTACTGATTGTACCAGGTAAACCACTGAACTTGGTGGCATGATCTCTTCTAATAAGTCGTCATGGTGGTAATTAATGATTGTGAAGTCTTCATCAAATGAAGGTATTTGTGAATGTTGGTTTCTAACACAGACATGTTTATCTGATACAGGAACAGTCACATTAGCAAAAAAAAAAAAAAAAAAAAGCAGCATAATTAATGTTGTTAGCATGAAAAATTAAAGCCTCATTTATTTCAGGAGAAGCTTTTTGCATAACTGTATATAAACAAAGGAGCAGAAGTGACTGGAATGTCATTATTCTAATTCATGCTTCCTTGATAAACTAACACAAATAAAATCAGTTATTTTGGTCATTCATTTTATTCTTCATTTCTTCAAGTATTTATATGTAGAGATGACAGCCCCAGCCTGCCCTCCACTTGTTCTAGGATTAGATAATTACTTTGCTGACTGTCTCAGTTCTAAGTTACTCTGTGTGTGGTGACTGCTTGCTTGTTTTAAGTCCAAACTAAATGGAAAAAAAAAAAAAAAAAAAAAAAGAGCAGAAAAATTGAAACAGAAAACTCTCTGTAATTTTTTCTTTAAAATGTTATCTTGAATTAGTAAGCAGAGCTCTCTGGTAGGTTTGTTTGGTTTTTTTACCAAATGTAAGGTAAGAATAAAACTAAAGTACCAGGGAACCTTGACTACCCTGTCTGTTCTTATCTAAATGATAAAAGTCTTACGCTGGCCTTATTGCTTTATTATGATATATATACAGTAGCATTTTTCTTCCCCTGCACTGCAGGAAGAAGAGAAATGGCAAAGCAAACATCTTTTCATAACTACTACCCAGCTACCCAGGCAGCAGGATCCTTTTGTGAAGCTGTTCTATAACACTGTTGACCAGCCTTGAACGGCTTATGGTAACTCTTTAATATTACGTGGCAGAAAACATTCCTTACAGGGTAAAAAATATTGCCTTGCCAATATGAAAACTTGCTCTGACAGATAGTTACAGACACTGCTATCTTTGATACTAAGAAACCAGCTTTATAAACTAGGTACCAATTGCAACAATTAAAATAGCTGTACTTCTTCAGAGGTGAAATGACAAAAAAGATCCCACAAGGTGCAACAAAGTAATGGTGTCATTGTGTTAGTCATATAAATCTGGATAACTAAAGTTTCCTGAATTTTCTTGTTACAGCAGTAGTATTCATCTTTTCAGAAACAAGTTTTAAGTTTAATCTTTTGTGCAATGTAATATTTGCTGCCTAACAAGGGCAAATCCTAAGTTTTTGAAAGCAATTCACCCCATATACAGACAGAGGCATATTATTCTGAATTTTTGGAGACAACTAATGGAATGAAAGGTAGAAAAGGAAGAGCTCTATACTGAAAAAATATTATTAAACGAAGTATAACCGCTGCTCCCAACAAATAACAAACCTCATTGATTTTTCATTTTAGTAGTGATAGTTCTATGTTATTTTTAATGACATCAATTATTTTAATTTTGTTACCTGGATACTCAATTATGTGCAATTAGAACAACTGAAACTTTATGTAATTTCCTATGTAGCTATTGTCATCTGGGTCAGAGGGGAAAAAAAATCAAAATGCTTATGTTTGTGGGGGGTTTATTGTTTAAGTTTCTCCATAAATTTATGGTTTTCTGACTTTGCTCCATAAGCTTATGTACGTTAAAGTTTGGTTTTCTAGGTGTGCCTTCTCTGGGAGTCCTCAATTATGACCTATATTTCTGGATCTTAGTATTAAATAAACTTCATTTAATAAATTAGAGAATACAGTTCATACCTATGTTCCAGTTCTGCCATTTAAAATGGTAAAGAGTGCAGAATTAATGAACTGAACTAAACTAAACTAAGTCACCACTGTGCACACAGTATCAACATTTCAGAACCAACAGTATGGAAATGTTGAGCACACTAAAAACAGTAGTTGTGAAACACACTTTCCATTAATTCTCATTGGAAAAGCTACTAAAATAAAACTGAATACATAAATATCTAATTACTCCCTCATTCTTGATCTAGTATACATTTACACCTAGATTGTGTGAGGCTTCATTGATTTTTAATTTAAACTGAAGTTTGTCCTTCCTTCTCTAAAAATCAAAAAATGAAATGATTTGAAACATAACAGTGGGCTATTTTTCTGAATAAACCTTTAACTATTCTTGTGTAGTTATTTCAACTAAGAGGAGCAAACATTATTTGTCTAATCAAGATATTGCTGTAAGAAAAAAATCCTAACATTCCATGCTGTGAAGAAAAATAACACAAAACGTAACAAAACTTCCCCAAAGGTCAGAAGATTGCTCAAATGATATTTTATTCTATTCTAGTCTCTATTCACTTTCCTAAAGCTTCTGGGCTGCCTTTCCACTTTGGGAAAGGAACCATCATTTATCATAGCCTGCTCCTTGCTTTCAGGGCCCTATTAACCTCACTGTCAGGCCCTGCCATCTCTTCTTGGGTAACCGTGAAGGACAGTTTCCTGTCATCAAAATATTACAAAAGAACATCACCTTTATTTGTCTCCTTTTTCCTAGTTTTTCCTTACCAAAACCGGGCAAAACTATACAACTGTTTTATACCCATTCTGAATTCAACCACATTCTTTGAGAAGTTGTCAGCTATTTGGAAACTGTCAACATGAATTTGTTTCTTACCTCTTCAATATGTTGTAGGTGTACTCAAAAATCTGAAGGGAGTATATGAAGGGAAAAAAGGAAAATTCAAATCTGAAATTTCCATCATAGGAACTTATTCTGACCAGAAAACATGAAGATTCCTGACAGGTGACATTCTGCCTAGTTCAATATATATCTAAATACATCCCATTCACTTAAACCTTCTCACCCAAGGCACAGCAACAAGTACTTATTTCAATTAAAAAATAACTGAAGTTTCAGAATTTTCTGTGGACTCTGCTTACAGTATTGTTCCTCGGTATTTTCTACCATCCTCTTGCTTGCATTCATCTGTTAATCTGGTCAGTGCTTCTGGATAATCTCAAACCATCACCATGGCAGTGCACATGGTTGGCTCTTCAGAACTCCTCACACTGTGAATTCCTCACATTTCCCATGTGCTGTAGCTTGCTGGAGTCACCTAGGAAGAAGGGCAACCTGCGTCCAAAGATGATACAGGGACTATTTTCTAAGTATGATCCCAGAACAACATGATGCCCTTTAAAAGAAGAAGATGAGGAGTACAAACATTCCTCACATGACCCTTTATCATGTGGTTCACTTCAGTGTATGCTTATCTTCCTATTCAGTTTACGATACATGCAGCCATAAAAGCACAATACAATCAAACAATCCACAAACCAAATGCGTGGAGGGATTTTTGATTAAGTAAAAGAAAATTTGATTATCAGCAGAACAGATAAAAATCCTTCCCACTGAAGACTATTTCCTGGCCCAATTTTTACATTCTACCCCCAGCTGCTCTGTTGTTTCACTTATTAAGACTATTTCCTGGCTCAATTTCTACATTCTACCCCCAGCTGCTCTGTTGTTTCACTTACTACCAGAATATGTCAGAAATAGGTATATAGCACAAAATATTCTTCATATTTTTAATTACAGACCTATACTTTTGCTCATAGTTTCCAGAGCAAACAAATGAATCAGATATTAACTGTGAAAACTTTTAGCTCAAATATTACCATTTTAAGTAAACACAAATTAATGAGAACTAGAATTGAAATACTGCTAAAATTTAAATTCATTTTCATGCAAACACAATGAGTAAAGGCATCTAACACCTTCAAAATGGGGTGAGCTGCAATGGTGAGGGAATCACAGGGAAAGATAGACAGTTTTCTATAGAACCCCTTGTTTCTTAAGCATAAATTGTGTATAATACATGTGAGAAGGTTCTATTAATATCTTTAGACAAGACTGAAAGGACTGGAGCAGAGATGTGCATGTCTTATTGTTGTTTCATATCTAACAAGTTGTTTGCTGCTTTCTCTGATATATATTCCTTGTCAAGCTGTGAGAGTGTTGATAAAAGTATTTTCCATGCCCTTTTTCCATCTTTTCTCATAAAACATTGATGAAAACAGAAAAGGATCGGAACGGAAGATAAAAAAAATACATACAAAACACCAACTTGAGATTAAGTATTTTTGAAGCAAAACCCTCATTTTTCTATCAAAAAAGTGTTGAAATGGCTTTCTTTTAAAGTATCCCTATCCAAAAGTTCTAGCTGGCAGAATATTTGAAGCAGCAGTCTTTAATCTATCATTGGCCACCTGAAAATTTTACATATTTTTAAGATAAAACAAACAAACAAAAAGACAAATTTTAAAAAAATAAATCTGGGACCACAAATGCCTCTCTCCTCACTATTCTTCTTCATACTCTAGTAACTGAAATTTAGTAACAGCCCTGTACAACAAGATGACAAGTATTTTAGAGATCATCTGGGCAGGTACTTAAAAGAAAAATGCAGGCTATGTAGTTGAAGACTTACTTAAAAAGAACCCAAATCCCCTTCCCAAATGGTAAAACTAAAGGCATGATGCTATCATGAACTGGATATGTTTTCCTTTGATTTACTGTCTCTTCCATCAATAGTCTTTGCAACATCTGCAACAAAAACCACATGGTATCTGATAAAATCTACATATTTCTGCTTGGTAGAGACACAACATACAGCAAAAGTACAATCTCCACACCAGAAGTGGAATCTTCCTCACTGCTTTCTTTTTTCATCACGGTTGAATGCCTTAGGAGGGTTTTTACCTCATAAAGTCCACGAACAGAACCTTATGAAAGGGTGTCTAGTTTATCCTCAAAGCACGCCCACAGTTTAATGAAGTAATTTTCCCCAGCAAAATTTCAGTGGATGCCTTCAAGTTGATGCCCGTAGAAAATAGACATCAAATACAGCATCAAGTGTGAAAGCAGCAGCACAAGGACACCCGAACTGGGAAGTGAGAAGAGGAAGAGATGCTGGAATATGCTTCCAATCTATCTGCTGAGAAGCAAACTGCAGGGAAGCTGAAATAGCAACAAATGAAAGAGATGGAGTTATAGCCACAGAAACAGACAGACACTTTTGACACTACATGTTTTGTGACTCTTTGATAGTTTTTCCAATTTCTTCACTCTTTGCATTAGCTGAGTAAAAGGTGGTTTAACCCTTCTTTCAAAGCATGCCTAGTCTGAGGCATGGTCCCTCTCTCAGCCTTTTCACTCCTGCCCTGAGATTCTCTCTTATATTATACACATTTTGAAATTCTTGAGAGTTGAGAGAAGTGCTTTCCTTTTCTTTTTTTTTTTTACTTTTTTTTTTTATCTTCCTCTTCAGTAGGTAATACTGAATTACCACACAACAGCTGAAAGGGATCTTCTCTCTAGCCAGTTCTTCTCTGTTAAGAACGAGCTTACAGCTCTGAAGTACTCTTTTTCAAAAAAAGAAAACTATCACATATTACTCTACAACTGCTTTTTACAAATAAAAAATATTGAAACAAATATTAAATGCAACTTATTTAACATTTTGCTGTATATTTACAGGATGCAATATTCTCTCCCAAATAAATCTGGTGTTTATTGTATTACGTCTTTTGCAATTGTCTGAATTGTCTGACACTAATAAAATAACTTACTGGATTCCTTACTTTATAGGATTAGGATCTGTCTGAAATCTCACTTTATTTTGTAACAAATTTAGTGAAACTTTCTCTTGATTTTCACCTGAAGCTTAAACAGAATAATCAAAAATATATTTTTGATGCATATTAAAATTTCTAAGGACATGGATGAAACTATAGCATGCCACCTATAGGAAATGTTGCTGTGGAAAAGTCTTATGAAAACACTTTTTCTGGCCTTTGATCATTATTCTGTGAACCAGCGTAGCCATCAGGTATGTCACCAGTGAAAATATTGGGCAAAAGGACTAAGCACATGCAGACATTTCTTGAACTATCTAGAAGGAGGTGCCGGAATTGAATTAAATATGACTTCACAGACCATAGAATCATACAGCTGGACTGTAGTGGTGAAGATCTTTTCTCACTGAATGTCTGTTTCTCTTGAATAGTGCATGTTTCACACTATTGAAAAGGCATTCTGTTTGGATAACAATCTAATAAATCACATTTCTCAGGAGGAGAAAAAATGTTTTGCATCTCTGCAAGTGGCTCATAAAGAGACCATGGAATAAATATTCGGTAACCATGCAAGAAAATAGGGTCCTATTCATCAGTCACAAAAATGTGCCAAGAAGTGATAGTGTGTTGCATTTTTGATATAGATTAAACATTTTAACAAGCTGAAAATTATCAGCTTAACCAAAGGTTAGAGCAGGGTACTGATAGAACTGATTTGATTCTAGTCCAGTTTAATTTAAATGCTGGCAAAGAAAACAGAAGCAGTAAATGACAACCCGGTCCTGCCAAGATATCTTGGACCTCTTTCTTACAATATGAAATTGTTTGTTTCTGTGCTTTTTTCCTGCCCGCATGCAATGTTTATACTATTATCAATGTGGACAAGGGAGATTTCTGTCCAAAATGAACACATTTGGTGGACAGTATGTTTTCACATCATTTCCTAAGAGGAGTCCTACTGTGGACTTTATGAATGGACTCTATGGATTCATCATGAATGAATGATAGCTACAGAGGTACCCACTGAAAAGAATATCCCTGATTTCCATCCCCCTCTGTTTTTTACCACACCTCTGGGGACTGATCATTAAGAACAGCTGAGTTCATCCCTCTGTCCTTTATTAGTCGAAGGAATTCTTGACAAGAAAATCGGCTTCTCCTTTTTCACTGTGCATGTTATCCTCTTGTAATAAGCTGACATAGGGACTCATACCCAAGGTCAGTTATTCTGGCAAGCCACAAAGCTGCCACTGCACAGGCAATCCAGCTTTTAGTAGTAGAGAACACAATGTTGCAGTGGTCAAAATCGATTTATAATGTGCGAAGCAGCTTTCAAATCAATAAGAAGCAGTGAGCTGTAAAGGAATCGAGTCCCAAGGAATATCCTTGCACTTTCATTTTAATGCACAGCATCATTACAGATCTCACATCACATAAAATCTGACTTGTGTGAGAACAAATGAGGGCATTAAATTCTTTTAACTTCCACTGACATGGATATGACAATAAATCATGTTCAGAATTGCCTGGAAGTCACAAACCTAAAGCAGAAAAAAACCAACAAAAAACCAAAAAAAAAAAAAACAAAAAAAAAAAAAAGAAAAAAACCCCAACCAAAAAAATTTAATTTTTTGTCATGGCTCTATATTATACACAAATGAAAACCTGCCTGCCATAAGTAGCATGAACTTAAACAGCAGGGAATCCTTGGACAACACCCATTCTAACGTTTTTGCAGGTTCAAAGCATTAGATTACCTGCAGGTCCCAAGCACAAGTACTGTCTTTTCCCTCCAAATTCTATTTAGATACTAAAAACTGTAAACACCATGAAGAATTTAAAATTTTTAATCATTAGACTGTGCAGTATTTAATCCTCTAGAACATGTCCATACATCAATGAAGGTGAAATCTCCAAGACACTAATGAAAAGTTTATCAGATGTGCAAGAATCTGTCAGGCTTCTCAGAAACCTGTGAAAGTTTCTACTGCTGCTCAAGGAAACTGAGCTGATGGAAGGAATTTAAAATTTCAGCAACAAACAAAAACAGCCGCTGGCAAAAGAATGCTAGTTACAAACTCAGTATAGCAAAAAATACTGATGCTCTAGTTCATATCAGCAGCACATTCCCTGACGGCACAGCTAGATGACTTCTACTAATTCCCCTACTGAGTACATGAAGACTGTTATTCCATCTGTTGGAAATGGAGAGGGGAAGAGAGGGGGGAAGTCACTTCTGCCAGTTCGCTAAAAAGAAATATAATCTGTTTTACAGCAGCAACAGCAGCATAGCAACAATATGCCAATATGCAAACAGCAGAGCTAGGGCCATGTGTTTCAGAGGTTTCTTGGTTGTGCTGAAGACAGATGATGAACCTAGTCTCTGCAAAAGCCAGTCCCTCTGTTCCACTTACTGCTGGCATAGTTGAAATTACAGATGCTAAATTTGCAAATGCTGGCAAGGCCTAAGGCACAATCCCTCGGACTGTGGGAAGCAAAGAGGTACGTGAATTCCAGGGAGGACTTCATGCCTAAAGACAACATTTCATAGAGATAGCAAGAATTAAGTGGATAATAAAAATGTGGTAAAACAATGACTCATATTTACCAGTATGGCAAAAAGTTATGACAAGGAATAGCAGCTAACTAAATATCTGCTTGTTTTACTAATTATTTGGGATCTGCATTAGAAATTGTCCAGCACTGTGCAGGATGTCCTGTGGAAAACACAGCTGCTCCTGCCATACTGTCTCATAGGCAGTGCAAGAACCCATCTAGTGTCCTGGGTCTTGTGCGTTTTACAGTGGGAGATGGCAAATGAGCTTTACACCAGTTATTGTCTGGTTCCCTTTATGCACTATGAAGGAAACCATTCCCTGCAATCCTTGGGGAAAGACAATCCAGACATACACAGATTTTTGAGAATGAGAAAATATTACTGCGGTTTTGGATTTTACATCTTCCCTTTGGTCAGAGTCTGCTTAAAAGAGAACAAAGCATGATTCAGGTGTTCTTGTTTTATGAAAACACCTCCAAACATTATTATATTTTTTCCCCACAGAGCATTATTATTATTTTTTATTTCAATTCATTATTTCAATTAATGATTTAAATTTCTTTTATTAGTAATATTTTTTAAAAGTCGTAGAAATAAAAGGTATTACTCTACCAATCTTCCATTGAAAGAAGAATACAGTGGGCTAAGGCAGCTCCCTGAGACAATAAAAATTAAATTATTCAAAAGGCAATGCTTTTCCTATTTTAAAAACAGTACTTCTAAAATTTTTAAAGGATTTAAAAATTGAGAGGTAAGGTGCTAGACATTATTAGTGATGTTATGGTTGCAATTGATATTAAAACTCAGAAACCTTCAGTTGTATGAGAGAACAGGAGACAGAACTAAAGACCTTAGTCCATGAATAATAAAACAAAATTTACATACATGAAGACATCAGATACTTCAAATAGAAGTCCAAATAAATTCTAGCAGAATCATTAAAAGAACCTAGTGAAACTATGGAAAATATTAATAATTTTCAAACTAAGATGTACCATTCACCTAGAAATATACCTTTGAAATTTCTTCAGATCCTTTTTTGTTTGGTAGAAAGAATGGTAACTATTATCCCTGTGAAATTTTTGAATATCTGTGAAGGCTGCTGAGGCACAAATAAGAAGCTGTGCCAAACTCTCAACTACAGAGGAATCACATATGAGCCAAAGAAACTAAACACAGCTTGAGGTTTACCTCTTCCATTCCTATGTCACTGGGATGAAGTCTGATGTGCTGTGAGTTATCACAGAACTTTGTGGATATCTTTTGAACAAGGTAGTAAAGTTCAGGATAGAAAAGTTCTTTCCATATGTCACTTATTACTGAGGAGAAAATATAAAACTGACTTTCAACTTAACGGAAGATCATACAGCAACAGAGTCATGGAATGGCTTGGGTTGGAAAAGACCTTAAAGTCCATCTAGGTCCAAGTGCCCTGCCATGCACAGGGACACCTTTTACTAGAGCAGGTTGCTCAGAGCTCCATCCAACCTGGACTTGAACACTTCCAGAGATGGTTGCAGTGCCTCACCACCCGCACAGTAAAGAATTTCTTCCTTATATTTAATCTAAATCTATCCTCTTTCAGTTTAAAGCCATTCCCCAGTCCCAGCAGGCCCTTGTAAAGAGTCCCTCTGCAGCCTTCCTTTAACCTCCCTTTAGGTACTGGGAGGCTGCTATAATGTTCCCTTGGAATCTTCTCTTCTCCAGGCTGAACAACCCCAACTCCTCAGCCTGTCTTCGTAGGAGAGGTGGTCCAGCCCTCTGATCATTGTCATAGCTTCCTCTGGGTTCGCTTTAAGAGGTCCACATCCTCTACCCTGGGGACCCCAGAGCTGGGCAAAGAACTCCAGGTGGGGTCTCACCAGGGCAGAGAAGGGAGGCAGAATTCCCTTCCTCGACCTACTGGTCATGCTGCTTTTCATACAGGTAGTTCAGGGGAAATAAACCAGAGAATAGTGGAAAAAGGAGCAGATCACGATTTTGTATGCGTAAAAGTAATTGAATTTAAGAATGTGACTTCGGTGAGGAAAGTACACAGGATACATGTTAAAGTCACTATGTTAATTTGCAGAAGTGTGACATAAGGAAAATAATTAAACAAAGGAACTTCTTTAAGGAGAAATATCTACTCAGCCACTGGAACAGGAACAATTCTTGATCGAATAAAACAGTAACAAGAAGCAAGATAATTTCAGTTCTAAATGTTATAGAATTTGGCTGTCTGAATTTCATCGTGAATTTAATACTTAATTAGCTTTTTAGGAAAAAAGGGCAGAATGTTAAAGATAAATTTATTTGATCAAATTTTTGTACATGTATGCAATATGGTCTGTAATAGTTAAGCTAAAATCCAGTATCTCACCAACGTAGATTTGTGAACCATATTTCATCAAAAATATATCCCTTAGCTAGAAGAATAATTGAGCTCAGAGGGTGTGTGAATGGTTAGAGATATGTTCTGCTGTCAAAATGAAACATCATTCCTTTTTAGGTGCAAACCTAAATTTTCCTCAAAATTCCTCAGTTTAGTATTGAAGAGAAGAAGCATGATGGGTCAACTTTTTGCTGATTTTTAAAGGAGGTGAAATGAAAACTGTGACTTGTTTTCACTGCAGCACATGCCAATGTCTATCCTTGCATATATCCATGCTTGAATATTATCTTGTGAAGTGCTGTGGAATTTGAATATTCAAATGCCAAGTTTAAGGAAGCACAGCAACCCAATCAACATGCAAAAGCATCCAGTACATCCACTGTAGCTCTTTCGAGTTTTGTCAGGTACCTAAATTCACTCTCAGCCATGATGGTGCCAAAATAGCCACGAGCAACATTCTCCTATATCCCTGGGGAGGATCACATCTCTCCTGGGAAGTGCCTGATACAACCAAAAAATATTAACTTTATTTTAAATCTTAATGTTCAGTCCAGATCACCACATGTCTGAGTATTAAACAGTAAAACTGTCAGAAATGTGTGGTGATGGGAGCAGCATCATCCTGCTGGGCAGAGCACATCTTAGAGCATTGTGTTTGTAATAATGTATGTAGCAGGAATCTACCACAGCTGAAATAATGATGCTGAAGCACTCATTTCTACTGAAGTTAATTTTAAAAATAAAAAAGTAAAAAAATTGTTACCAGTGTCCATGAGGCCAAGGTTCAACCTGTATTTTCTCAGCTGAACATATTTGTTCAACTTTGACTTAAGGTTCTCTAAGGCTGTGTATAGATTAGCGTGTGTAAATACCTTTGGCATTCTTGAGTGCCTTGTGGTATCTTTGCATGACATATGGACACTCATAATTGATTAAATATGTGGTAAAGTCCTTCCTGAAACAAACAACAGCCAGAAGGAAGAAGATGCCTCTAGTTTGCAAGCATTTAAATGCTATTATTAAGTTGTCTTTAACTCTGAAGAAATTCCAGATTTATGTTTGCAAGAAAATAATAATAGCAGCAGGCTTTCTGAACTAATGTGAATAAAATCTAAATGTGTTCTAAGAGGAATATATAATAACCCATTGACGCATAATCTGAAGAACCAGCTTCTCAAAATATTAAAAGCTGTCTCTATGAAATAACTGCAGTGTTTTTCCAAATTACCTAACACTTTTTCAGAACTAGAGAACAGTCAGAATAAGTTTCCTAAATATTTCATAATTTCCACTAAAAAATGGAGAAATGTAATTTTGCCACAAAATGTAAGACAAAAAAAGGTCACAGGTGGAAATGTGCTCTTTTGTATTTTTCAGCAACATGTTCTCTTTGAAATTGTACGGTGAGGAAGAAACAATACATATCTCCTCACCATTATAGCAAGCTTTTTTCAAAGGAAGGTTTTAAAGGCAGTAATCAAGAAAATATACTTGATCACTCATAAAAGAAGGGTGATACATAATACCCCAAAATTACCATTACTGCTTTTCCCACGACTGAGATTAGAATATCCACAGATTCTAATTGCATGCATTCACTTGTATAAAGTCAGCCTTTTTTATACATTCATTCTGCAGTAAATCCTGATTTCCTTTTGCACCTTTTCCTTCAGGCAAAACTCCTACAAAACACAAAAGCCAGGATAAATGCTATGCTTATCAAGGTTACTTAGTAATTTTTTATTTTATGTTTTACTAAAACTCCTATTCTATTCTGTCTCTGTTTAATGCTTATTATTTTGTAAAATAGCTTGCATTTTATTCTAGCTTATGGAAATGGTCAGAGTTGAAGGTGGATTTTTGCAAAGGTTATTATGAGGAGGCAGATAATACACTCCAGTTCTAGAAGGTTTTCCATCATGTGTCTTCATTGTTTGCGTATCGCTTGTTGTATAAGCAAGTTTCAACTCACTTCAGGAAAGAACAGCCTTGTGTACAATTATGGTTTGTATGAAAGACCTGACTTTAGCATTTTTAAGCATTTGCTTTAGATTTGCCCTGTTTTCTTTGTTTTTATTTCTCTCTCTTTCTTATTTTCTTTAAATTTTTCTTTTTTTTTTTTTTTTTTTTTTTTTAGCCAGTGGTCAGTTTTCACTTACAAATGCAATTCATTGTTCAGTTTCCTTGGGAAGGTGACATTAAGCAAGACTATTCTTTGAAAAACAATCCAAATCTATTTATTTTCCTAGAGGTTTTGTGTAAATATGTTTATCACAAAAGGAAGACTGCCTTCCTTGGTTTAAAAGCTATCTTCTTTCTGAACATCATATGACCTCGGTGGGGACTCGTGAACTGGAATAACATTTTGTCTCTGACACAAACAACAATGTCCTAGGCTAGGTAAGCATCATGTGATAAAACTACATACAATCCACAGGTCAAGAAGAAAGAGTCAAGATTCTCAGAGCCTTGAACAAAATGAAAAATACACAAAACAATATTTTTATTCACTACATCTATTACTGTAAGTCCAGTAACATCACAGTATTTATCATTTTACTAGTGTAAGTATGAAAAGCTTAAGCACTGACAAACTACCATTTTCTCTTTACACTTCTGTGCTTTCTCTGATTCTGAGAATCCATAATGTTGGGCCATCCTTGGTTTTCAGTTAAATCCCTGCTCTGGAAGCATTTCTTGTTAGCTGTTGTTTAATATAACATAAATCAGTAGAGATGAATTTTCAAAAGTAACTAATCTTAGCTATTTATGCAAAACCTGTTAGAACATGTGAAGTATATAAATGAGGGTGAAATTTTAGCTTAGACCTCTTATCTATAGTAGGTTTACATTTGCATATTTAACAGCTAATGAGGAACGGTCAACTCCCATCAGCAGCGGTGCTGTAATGCTACATAGAAATCTACAGAATAGGACTTCAGTTTTTTCTGGTGTTGAAATTATATTTGGTCTACCTACCATTTAGAACGAAAGCATAAATAATTCCTAAAAAAATCAAATTGCCCGCTACCATATAAATCACAAGAGATTAATACATACTTCTCAAAGGCAAAAAAATGACCAAGAATGTAAAAATATATGAAATTACCATAAACCCATAGGAAATTAACTACCCATCAAGAAAGGAGAAATAAAAAAGTAGCAAAATTAGCCAATGTAAGCACTAGAAAAGTATTTAAATTAGTGGCTTTTCATTAGAAACCCAGTAAGTTCTGTAGCAAAAGAAGTGGTCTTTGAAAACAGGCTGCCCAAAGAGATTTCTTTAGGAACAGGTGGCCTGGAGATTTTGTAGATGCCCCATCCTGGAAATGTTCAGGACTAGGTTGAATGGGGCCCTAAGCAAAAATGACCTAGTAAGTGGCATCCCTGCCCATGGCATGGGGTTTGGAAATAGATGATATTTAAGGTCACCTTCAACCCAAAACCGTTCCATGATTCTATGAAATGTATGAGTCTTGCACAGCTATACCTTTACTCGGGTAGCCCTTTGCTTTCTAGATGTTGAATTTCTTTTCACATGTATTTAAGGTGCTTGTAGAGCCACTACTACTTTTTATTTTTAACAAAATATTCACTTTTTTTTCCCCCTGAAGGCTTCATTTGATTATAAGGATATTTCAGATTCATAGATGGGAAACATGATGGTTATTTTTGTAATTAAACCTAGAACCATACACAAAAAGACATGCAGCTGAACACAAAGTGTGGGTTTTTAACATTCATAGGCGTTTAAATCTGACTTACATTGCTGACATATGCAACAAAGATGGTTCTACGCGTGAGAAAAACATTAATTCATGCAAACAAAATTCTGTGGTTTTAGTATAAACATCCTGGATTTGGATTGAAAAATAAATACTCCAAAGACTGACTCACCAGTTGAATAATTAAAAACAAAGATCAGTTGCAGAAATCTCAGTAACTGGGGGTGTGTCATTATAAAAAATGTGTCCTGAAAATTATTCTCCTATGAACAAAGATTTCATTAGAAATCTTTGGGGAGACTTCAGCCACTGGAAAAATAATTTGTTTCATTTTCACTGACTTGGAGCTAGTCTGAGGTCACTTTTTTTTTTTTTTGGTATTTTTAAAGAAGCTACTTCATCATATTCTTCTCCCGTTTTGACAAAAGTCAAAAGGATTTATTGCAAAGTCCTCAGCTAAGCAGAAAGGTGAGAGAGAAGAATGACTGGCTATTTCTAATAGTAACCACAATAAAAAATTATTCCATTGTACTGTGTGAATAATACCTGAATATTAAAATAGATTCCCACTTTGCAATCTGATAGCTGAAGGTAGATATGCATATTTAAATATATATAATATATATTATACATATATAGAAATATACACACATGCATACACACATGCACACCTTCATGACCATATGAACAAGGATGCACTCCATATTACTTTTATGTCTCTTTCAGCTCGGTGGAAGTGCAAGAACACAAAAAGACAGAGAAGGAAGAAAGGAGGTTTGATCAGTCTGTCAGAAAATATTTAATACACTTGTAAGAAGAACCTGAAAAGTCAGATTAGAGCCACATACTTCTTACAGAGCCAGAAGAGTCAAAATAACCAATTCTCAGCTTCCCTACGGTACAGATGCCAGCAACCAGCTCTAGGTGATGGATTTCCACCACGATCACAGCACTGTATCACATTCCAGATGATGAAGCATCTTAGCATTGAATGACTGGTAGTAAATCAGCTTTATTAACAGTGCCCACAGAAGTCACTGGTTCCATTTCAATCTTTTCTCCTCCTTTTCAAAAGGGCAATTCATGAACTGGGATTGAGTAATAGTGTGGCTGCTAGCACAATTTATGAAATGAAGATCATATCTTTGAGAGTGAATAGTTCATATAACTGGTTCATCTGAACTATTTGGGAAGAAATCATCACAACCAAAACAGCTTTCTTACTACTATAGTTATCTTTCATTGTACATAAATCATCCAAACATACGAGGGATTTAAAATGTTGGACAGAGGTGGACTTATCAGCAGAACAGCATAGCATGTACATACATCACCTTTAAACATGTGTTATCCTGATTGGAGTCAAGAGACAGTTTAGACACAAAGCTGGGAAAGCTGGGATGGGAGGGGAAGGGGAAGGGGAAAGGGGAAGGGGACAGGGGAAAGGGAGAAGGGGAAGGGGAAGGGAAGAGGGGAAGGGAAGAGGGAAAGGGAAGGGGAAGGGGAAGGGGAAGAGGAAGGGGAAAGGAAGGGAAGGGAAAATATTCAGATTAAAAACAGGGAAAAGAATATAAAAAACAAGGAAAAAAGCTGCAGTGAAGTCTCAAGAAAGCATGAATAGAAGAAAATTGTACATAAAAAGGCATTATAGAGAAGAAAAGGAAAAGTATAGCAACACCAAGAAACAGGATGAATCAAGACAGGATGAGGATAAAATAGAAAAATTGAAGAGTTGCATAGAGATGCTGAGACTAGGCTAGGGGACTAAATAACATGCTGGAAAATCCAGACAGAGTAGAGAGAGGAATAATTTGCACTTACTACTGATTATGAAAATTTCATGTAAGTGGATAGTATTGGAACCATCACCTATTATAAGAATTTCATTTGGCAGACTTGCTTTTAGGACTGCTTTATATTAGGAATTACTCTTTTTTTCCCCACTGAGTATATCCATAATACTGCTTTGGTCTTTGCTTGTAAAAAAGATACAGTACAGACTTTGAGATAAAACCACACCTCTGTAGGAAGTGTTCGTGTGTCATAGTTCACATAAAAGTTCATTCTTTTCCTTTTGATACATTATTTTTCATGTGGCCTGAGACATACATTCAGGGAACTTCTGCCTTTCGTAGATATGTAAGGTCATTACATAAAATGGCTTTAGCCTCAAGCCTTATGAATGATACCACTGAAAACAAGTACTAATAAAGATAGTCTCTGCCAAATGCTTAATTATATCCAAATCCAGGAGCCTGATTCTAGACACATTCATAGCTGGTAGGATGCTGCGTCCTATCCAAAGGCCATCTTTGTGTGTACCTTTAAATTTTACCTATAATCGAAGATCCAGAGTCCAGAATATCTTATATGGCAAAATGGTTTTCATGGTTGCTTTGAGAATTAAGACCCACAATAGCGGTATTTTGTTAATGTTTACAAGATGAAAATGGCACTCTTGGGTGGCAAACCTCTTTCCCTACACAATACACATCTTTATTTCTTCCACTGGGTTTTTTTATGGGAGACATTTCTAATTTGTGGACTGGGATGCAGCATATAAAACAGAACTGTTGGGCTGGATTAGTCATGTATGGGGTTCCTGACAGTGTAAATGTCATACAGGTAATAATAACTGAATTAATTAGCACATGTATAGCACTTTGTATCTTGGAAGTTCCATATAAGTGTTAACTAATTAATTCTCACAACACCTCTGAGAGGGAAGTAATTATCCTGAGCCCCATTTAACCCATGGAGAGGGGTTAAAGCACTATTTCTGTTAGAAAATGTAAACCCTGGATTGGTACTATGCTGGTTTATAATTGTGATTTCTCAGTGACATTGCTCTTCAAGACCCAAGTCTGTGAGCTGGGCTGTTACTCTGGCAGAGGAGAGGGTACAGCCTGACTGGGCCAACCTGCACCATCACAGCCTGGCCTGCTGTGTGAGAAGAGGACATGTTCCTGTGATCTATTTTAGGAAAAAACTCAGTTTGTTTCAGTGATAGCAGTTACTGTGTGACTTCAAAACTAAAATCTGCCCTCTTCTGTGAATGCAAAATAAGCTCAAGAATTTATGTAACACCCTATTTATCCCCCAGACTAATTCTGTGAACAGACTGTGTGGAGATAAAATGTGAAATGCCAATCGAGCAGTCCAGGTGTTGATACAACAGGTTGAAAGTTACAAGAAATACTCTCAAATTAAAATATATAAAGGTTTACAGTAGGTAGGACTACGTAGGATTTCTATTAGACCATTCATTTCACTACTATGACTTTGTAATCCAATCTCTTATAATTATGCTCATGAAAAGCATAGGCATTTTCACTACCCATTTTGGAAACTGGACCATTGGGCTGAATGGTGCCTTCAAAAATGTACAAGTTCAAAAATGCAGAAAAGGATCCCTGTTTTCTAAACCTGTACTGATATGGTCTTGAAACTACAAACACCTGCAGAGGCTGTATTTTTCCTATCTGTAAAGCAGAAAAGGTCCAACAGTTATTTACTTTGTTGTTATTGTTGTAATAAATTTGAAAATTGAGTGTGCTGTAATTTTCTATCCTTAGAAAACAATGAGAATAGATAAAGTAATCACAAGGGATTGGGGTAAGGCTTTTCTGAGCTTGCTTTGTTTATGGATTTTTCTGAAGAAGCAGCAACTTGTTCAGTGCTTTATCTCACACTTATAATAACACTTCTTGATCACCTAAACTTTTAAATGTTATCTAATGTTATATTGGAAAGAGATACACTATTTGACAGATGTAATATCAGCATGCAGATCTTTCTACAAGGTAAAACAAGTTCAGAAATCAAGTCAGATTCCACTCTAGATGAGAATGAAACAATTAGGTAATTCACCTAATTCAGTATTACATATTTGTGAAACAAAATTGCTATATCAAGAGAGGTACTTAATAGGAATTAGTCATCTATCATCTTTGCCAGGACTTCAATTGTCATCCACAATTATGCAAAAATCCCTCTCATTAACAGAGATTTGATCACACAAATCTAACTTAACTTGTAAGTATGGCAGGGCCACCAGACAGTAGAATGCAATAGAAGAGTCTTAAAAGTAAACAAACAAATTAAAATATTCTAAACAAACTAAAAAATCAGAAAGGAAAAAAACAAACCCCAACCAACCCTTCAACCATTCATTCCCATGATGTCTCCAGTATCCATGTTGAAAGATTTGGCGCTTTATATCCAGCTTCAAGAAGTGAGTCTTGAATCACTCTGTTAACTAATCATCTAATAGAATGGGAATAACACTGTGGCATCCCTAAATCCTTCTTGCCATGGGCAGCTGCTTGAGGAAATAATGCTTCTTTGGGATGCATGAGTTTTCCAGGCATCTTTATGTTTCCAGAAACACCAACAAGGTCTGCTCCATAGTCACTTCAGACTGACTCATTATCTCTTTGTATCAGACTGCGATCTAGTGTCAGAGTGAATGCATCACCTCCATTTCTGACTCTGTATTTGCAGGTCTGTAAATTCACTATTCCTGCACTGTCTGTAAAGTAAAACCCTCTGTCTTTGGAAATTCACTGCACTGGACTCTCTTGTTGCCATCTACTTTGACTTGGTTGGTAAAATACATGAACTCGCACTCCCCATATAAATAAGTAATTTAAAAGCTTTCTGCCCAACACTTTATCTTTCCAATAAAATTATATATTAAAGAAAAAAAGGCTATATGTATGTTTATCTCTGAATTTTAAAAAAATATTTTGAAATCGCTGATTAAGATAGCGTTTATATTTTATAATTAAATGAGTCTATACAACTGCTGGTAAGGGAAATGTGTTTAAAATTCATACACACTCCTTAAAAAAATGCCAGATAAACAGAGAAGAAATTAACAAAAGGAATCAGTAGCTGCCACATCCCACTTTCAAAATGTTTGATTGGTGAAGTTTTCAGCTGAGGAGGAGTGTTGATATTTATTTGAATCTTTTAAGTAGAGAAAAACGCTTCAAAACTTTATAGAGTTACTAGAACTTTGTAATGTGTTCTCTTTATTAATATACATATTATTGAAAAATATTTCAAATTAGCATATGTCTCTAAACAATGAGTCAGACATAGACTTTGACATAAGAATTTGAGTAATTAACTAATTAATAGATGGCTTCAATAGCTTTTTTCACAGCTGGCTGTGCTTCAATGCTGGAGTTGCAGCTGCATTTCTACAATTGACCCAATAGGTGGCACCAGGAATTTCTAGAAAATATCTATAAATTTAACACATTTTTTGATAGCAAATTAGGTTCCAGGTAATCAGTGGCCAAACTAACAGCTACCTATAATTAATAATGAAAAGCAGTAACTGGAATATGAAGAAAGCATTCAAAGGAAAAAAAAACCTGAAACAAAACAAAAAACCCAAACAAAAATAAACAAAAAACCCCCACAAAAACTCCACAAAAAAAAAACCCAGCCAATCAACCAACCAAAAACCAAAAAACCAAAACCAACCAACCAAAAAAAAACCCCACAAAACAAACAAAAATCCAAAACAAACAAACAAAGAAAAACAAACAAAACCCAGCCAAACGAAAAACCATCACTCAACTAACAAGAGCTATGAAACTCAAAAGCAGATGGAAGAAGAAATGACAACCTGATCAGAAACAGACAGGATCGGTTTACAAGAACTGAATCCTGGCAGCAAGAATACAATACTATACAAGTTGATGCAAATTAGAAAGGCACAAATTAACAAGGCGTGCTTTTCTCTGACATAATTGCTCTTCAATTCAGAAAATAAGTTACCTGTAAAATGACTCAAGTTAAACTTCAAAACTTTAAGCCCTTGAAAAGGTTTTGGGAAACATTAGGTTGTGACAAATCTAAACAAAAATGAGTGACAGGACAGCAGATAGAATGTGAAGTACACCGAAGAGGTGGCAAACTGTACCTGTGGCCCAGAGAAGGATACACAAACATCAGTCATATCCTGTCCCGCAATGGTTTTTGCAAAATATGTAAAGCATTCATGGAGGTGCTGCCATGCCAGAACACATTAAAAGGAAAAAAAAACCAATGGGTAATTCTAAGAAAACTGAAACAGTAGTCAAAGGAATTTACTGCTGGATCCTATCTGGGGTGCTTCCACCTAGTCAAGTACTGCACTACATAACATATAACAAAAATATATACAAAACTGAGGGGGGACCTCATCACAGCCTACAACTTCCTCATGAGGGGAAGAGGAGGGGCAGACACTGACTGACCTCTTCTCTGGAACAGGCTCTCCAGGGCAGTGGTCAGAGTACCAAGCCTGCCAGAGTTCAAGAAGCATTTGGATGATATTCTCAGGCACGTGGTGTGACTCTTGGGAATGGTCCTGTGCAGGACCAGGATTTGGACTCAATGATCCTTGTGGGACCCTTCCAACTCAGCATACTATGTGGTTCTGTGAAAACCACTCACACACATACAGACACTCCAGAGGTTTTTTCCTCTCCTCACTATCAAGACAAATTTTCCTATGGAGACTATAACTCACTGAAGAAACTTTCCTCAGAAAGATAGCTAAAATCATTGTTTCCAATATTTTGTTTAAAATATTTTAAAAAACCCTAACAAATATGTCAATAAAATGAAGTACGCTATGTGAATCTAAAGAAAATTCATTTTAAAATGTTTTACAAAAGAGCAAATGATATCAAGGAAAACTAGAAAGCAAAACCTTTCAAACAAATTAGGAACATTTTCCTAAATAAACAATGAATTGATTTGTTTTGTTTCATTTTTTAAAGAGTGTGATGGAAGGTACAGACATTTAGACATTTTTTGAAACTCAACTATTTGAACTTAACACAAAAATTTAAATTTATTCAAAGCTGAATTCAGTTTAGTTTACACCTAAATAATATTTAAATATAAAGCTACATGACTATGCACATTTTGGAGGGAACATAGTGCTATTCATTAACAGAATGAAACGCTTTTTGGTAAGTGCTAAGAAACAACATAAGGAATAAGATAATGTGACAAACATATTTTTTAATTTGCCTCCTAAGACTTAAAAATTCTGGCAGTATAAGCTTGATGTTGTCTCAAAATGCTGTAAAAAAAATCCTTGCAAAGCGAAGGAGCAAAAACAAAGAGCCAAGAATTTGCAACTACCCAAACCTTCATGGTTCTGATAACTATAAATATCCAACTGAAACACTCTACCAATACTTATCGGGGCTCAGTAGACAAAACTGTGGATGCTGGAAATAAAAAAATAAATCACTTCAGCTATGAAAATCATCTTATTAAGGAAATAGTTAGAGACAGGTGTTATTAACATCTTTCCTACTGTAAGTGAGGTAAATGCAAAGGATCTTTTTACCCAAAAAGTTGAAAAATCAATGGCAAGAATGTAAATTCTTGAACTGAGGAAATATCAATCATAAATTAAATTAAACAAGTTGCAGTAGGAAAAAATGTTGCGATCTATTACATTAGGAAATTAAAATTTTTATTTTTTTAAACTAATGTAAAAAAGAGGGAGTGAATATTTAATTTTAAATTAAAATTATTTTTAAATTTTTCAAACAACCCACCTTTGGCATTCAGAGAAGATAAAGCACTAAAACAGCTAAAGAGTTTACAAAAACTTTGGCATGTCATACCTGAATAGATTTGTTAAGGGATTATGTTAAACAAATTAAATAATAATAATAATAATAGTCTTCTGCTTCTCACGCCTACTTTACAGACTCCAGAGGAAGAACCCAGAGCAATGTTATTCACTCAGTCCTACGGCTGTACAAATACTTGATTATTCACTTCACTAACCACTTACTAGAGTAGGGGTAAGAGAAAAAAAAAATCAGGGCAGTAAAAAAAAATTATTTCAAGTCAGATAGAAAAAAATCCTATATAGGCATTCCTTTACAAAAGAGAAAGAAGGAAAATATTTCAAGATATCTTTAATCTGGATTTTGGCACCTTTATAGACAGAAGTCTTGTTTGAAAGCAAAAATATATTTTCATTTTGTATTAAAATACCAAAAGAATATACTTTAAAGCTTCTCCTTTTCTTCCTATGGGAAGTCTTACATTAGATAATGAACTCTCTTCAGTCTATCATCATAAAGTCATGTTACTGAAGAATTTAATGTAAAATCACACCAGTATTATATATGAACTTGGCACAAACATCCGTATAGAAGTCTATAGGCAGTCTAAAATGTGTGATTATCTAAAATTCCCTTTTTTTTTTTTTCCTAGCCAACTTCTACAAGTTGGTTTCTGGCAGTGAGAGACTGCCATTTTCATCCAACAGGGAAAACCTTTCAACCCTATTCAAGGAAAGACTTGCAGAAATCCCCTTTTCTCTGAGTGAAACATCATGTCTACCCCATGCAGGAAAAACTGAGGATTTAAAAATATTAGGGCCACCTCTTCATGACACAACACCTGAGCATTTAAGCCTTGTTCCTCCACAATGTTAATGAGCATTCAGTGCTGATTATTCATATGCCCTGAAACACTTTTTAAGCCTTACTGTTTATGAAAAACTATCATTTAAGATGACCAGTTGCCTGAAATTATTTCCAAATTAATTACATCTATGCCCACTGGTAGCTGGTATTTGTGCTGCCCTTGAACTTTTTTTGTAATAAATTAAAACCTGCAAGAATTGGCAAAACTTACACTGACACCATTCTCAATTTTGTTATAAATATTCAGCAGTAACATAAGGTCATGACTTGCTTTTGTAGGTTGTTTGATTGTCATAGAACAGGGTGGTATCAAGATCTGTAAATGGAACACACTAAAAAAGAGATATCCAAGCAAAATATAAGTGTTATTTCATGCACTGTATTTCTTCTGTGCATCTCTTCTAGTTCAAACCTTATTTTGTTCAGCTTTAGAGAACACCGACTTACCCACCTACACACCCAGCCTAAGATAGACTGGTGGGTTCTAATGGTCCTAGCAGGTAGATGTTGAGGAGGAAATCCACATCAGTATTGATATCATCATTTGAGCTCAAGAGTAGTTTCAGCTCTCTTCAGTTATACTTGCTGGAGTGAAGGTCAGAACAGTTCCATTGCTCTCTTTTCTGGACATCACAAATACTTTTCCCCATCCCAAAAAACTGTGCAACTAGAATTGATCACTTGAGGCTGCACTGTTCTGAATGCAAACAGTCTTTAACTTTTCCCACCTTACATTCCTTTGAAGAGGGTGTTGGCATAATTTTTTCTGCTGCTTAATTTTATTTAAAGGGTTTAATCCCAAGAAATGAAGGAAGTTGTCTGGGTTGAACCAGATAGAAAGAAAAAGTCATTGCTTGACATCTCTAAGCAATGTTATAGCAGGCCTGATGAGGGTGGAATATTAGAGGGTGATGAGGGGAAGCAGTCCAAGCTTGTATATAAAATCAGGTATAATGGCAAGCCAGACCACTCATATCCTGTATAAGGAAATCCCTGCCCAGCACTTTCTCTGTTGCAGGAAGAAAAGTATCCTGAATAACACAAGCATGAGTTCATTTTGCCATGTATTTGCTTTGTAGCAAATCCTGCCACTAACCAGTTGCTCATTCAGGACGGCAGAATCCCACCAATACAACCACATGAATTTAGGAAAAGAAATACAAAATAGAATTTAAGTGCTCAAGAAATACCATGGTCATGAAATACTAAATCATTGAAAGTTAAGACAAAGTAGCCTGAGCAGATCTCAGCAGATGGTAAGGAAAGAAAGAAGGTATGGCTACACAAGGGCAAAATGGAAAATCCAAGATGTTACAGGTTGGAATAGATATCCATGCTGGCAAAAGTCAAGCAACATTCAAGTATACAAGAGATACATGCTTACATACCTACATATCTATATCCATATCTCTATAGAGAGACATATAGATATATATAGATATAGAAACTTCAGAGATCAAGGCAACACAGAAATAAAATTTGCACCATCCCAAATACCTCCCTTGGCATCATTACATCAATACAAAAAGGAATTAATCAGCTTGGGACCCAAGTGCTTATCCATGCTGCTACACTTTGCCTTGCTGTATTTACTAATTTGTTTGGCCTCCCTGCTATGTGGCACGGATAGAATTTCTATTGCAAAGCAAGGAAAAGCATTCCCTATTCCAAAAGGCTTCCATAATAGAAGAATTCATTTTTTTCCCCTGAAAGCAGTGTTTTCTAGTATAAATAACCCAAGGTTAAAACATGGCAATGACTCACTGTTAACATATATATGAGGATTTTTCTGTCATTTAGGGGCAGAGTGCTTTTTGCCTGTGCCTTTATAATAGTTGAGGAGTAGGAAGTTTTCATCAGTTCTCTGCCCTAAAGTTCAGATTCTGCCACAGCCTCAGATAAATAAGAGATTCACCCTTATCCTCAAGTCATTCCAACCAATCTTTCTGGATGTTGACTTTGCAGACTGTATCTCCATTAGCAATCAATGTGGTGCAATAGCAATGGATCCACAGTGCAGAATAGTTGGTGCAGCAGACCTGATCACCACACTGCACATGAGTCAGGGGAACTTTATTCTTGAATAGCTCTGATGGGGTCCTGTAAAGGGTACATTCATTAGCAGTCAGAGTGCACTAGGAAAGCTTCTACAGCGTATCTTGCTGGCTAGTTTTACTTGAAAGGAGTCCACTATGAGATCACAAAACCAGCCCCTTTTGAGAGACTCCTTTAAAAGTGCAGGTCTGACCTGAACGAAAGTACCAGTGTTGGCAGACCACAGAGTATCACCACAAGAACAGGCTATGAACAGTGCAGGAGCGCACAGGCTGAGAGGACAAAAAGAAATGTGAAAGGTCCTCTCAGGAGAGCAGGAAATGAATGCGAACAATTTCTTGTTCAGTTGAGGCATAGAAGGAGCAAAGACAGTATCACAGAATCACAAAATGGCCTGAGTTGGAAGGGACATTAAAAGTAATTTCTTCCGTGAGCAGGGATACTGTTCACTAGACCAGGTTACTCTATCAGTGATGTTGAAACATAAATGAATAACCCATTGGTCTGTAGATTGTAAAATAGAGCTCTAATTGCTGCACTGTGGAAAAAGAATTAAATCAGCAACTACTATCCCCAAATACAGCATTAATTAGCCAGCAGCAGCTCTAGCAGAATAGATAGCTTTGTCCAACTACAGTCTGTTGTTCCTTTTGAGTCTAGCCCTCAGTTATTGAAAGATACCTAGATAACATGAAAGAGTAATGGGGGAAAAAAAAACATCTCTCAGCTCATATGTTCTGTAATTGTCACTGCTTTTGAGGTTAAGGTCTGACCAAAAAAAAATTGTTTTGCTCTTTTACCCAGGGCTTTTTATTTGCCTGGTTATGTCAAGCAGAAGTATGTTATTTTATGCATGTTCTACATTAGGACACCATCATTTATGATCATGAAAAAACCCTAGAAATCTTTTAGAAAGATGCTTTTTTATGGTTTAATTTTATACTTTCTAGTTATACTTGGTGCATGTTGATTATAATTACAGTTTACAGTTCATCAAAATAGCAGTGTTCCCATACATAATAGAAGACAACATATTTCCAATCATGGAAATATGTCATTTTACTCACTTTACATAGTGTTTACTGAACTTTATTTTTAAAGTTTGCTGTGTGCTTTAAAAATTTTGTCCACCTTAGCTCAGATAAGGAATTAGCAATTCTAATTTTTATCATTATTGCATGAAATATTTAAATTTGCTTATTTATATTTACATTAAAACAATTGATTTGTAAAATTTTATTTCATTTTCTGAAGAAATCTGTAGTATTTACGTACGAAAAGCACATTAATGAAAGATACAAAGTTCCAGCACTTTCCACAGTGTTAGAAACAAGACAGCTCTTAAAAGAGTGGGGAGAAAAGCCAAAACACAGTGAAACAGCAGTACTGATTTAAATCATAGTTATACAGAAACTTAGCTGTGTAGAGCAGGTAAAGCTCCACTGGGTTCAGCAGAGCTACATGCCCTTGCACTGCTTTAGAATCCAGTCAAGATTATACAACACAACTCACCCTCCCCTCTGATTCTGCATTTTACTCTTGCTACTTGAAAACAGACTGTTAAAAATTATTTGCATTCCAATGTCTATTTAATGACAGTTGATCTATTTTAACAAACTTTTCAAATACTGTTTCCGGATCTCTATTTTTATTTTTAATAAGGCTATGTAAAAAGCAAGTATAAATAAAGTCCTAATACAATAGTACTACATAAACACGTGTTTTGCTCAGAACAAGAACTCTGGAGAGATAATTAACTCAAATTGCAGGGGTTTTGTCCAAATGCTCTGCAGTTACTGACAATTTCCCTACTTTTAACTACCTTATAATTATAAATGGTCTATATGCCAGATCAGTTTGTCATTTTTCTATTGGCTAACAAGAAATAGAAGCTCAAGCTGTAGTCTGCCTTCTTTATTGTGCCTTCTTTATTCCATATGGTGCCATCTCCATGGTTGCTGTTACAAATGAGAGAAAAGGATAACTCTAGCCTTAAATTCCCCCCAGCCAAGATGCTGCTAATTTGTAAATCCCATTGATGGCCACGAATAGCAATGCATGGCCATATATACCTGCACTTGCATGCCTCAATAAAACATACAGATTCCTTTTAAACAACAGTTACTATGTTCACATCTGAATACCTATTCACAGTGACAGTAAGACTTTGTTATTTATTTATTAATAGTTTCATTATTATATAACAGTTTATCTGATGTTCAGGACATGATAATATTTTCTTTCCCGTGTACCTAATCACCATTGTTACAACAGTGCTATCTATAGAACATGGCCTGGAGTGTCTGCTCATGGAGTTTGATAATCTGGCAAAATAAGCAGACTTTTTAGATGGGTTTTTGGTTGGTTGGTTGGTTTTGTGGTTTGTTGTTTTTTTTTTTTTTTAAGGAGGGGTAGGGTTTTTTGTGGTGTTTTTTTTTTTGGTAAGAAAAAGTATTTGTTCAAATTAATGTTGTGCAGTAGCTCTCAGTCTGAAAGACAACAGCATTACTCATCTTGTCAGCAAGCTGAACTTGTTTTAAGGTTTTGGATTTGTTGCAGGAAATGTTTTTGTTGGGTTGAATGTAGCTTCCTAGAAGCTACAGTAGAAGTTTAATTCAATCTGAGCAGATACTAAGTTTAATGTTGCTTTTACATGTGTATTCAACCAGCAGATCTGTTTGAATGGACAGAAAAATCTGTATAATTTTTGAGGAAGTCATTACATTTTCATTATGGCAACATGAGCATGAAATAGCTTTCACTGACCACTGAAGGAAAGAAAAGGCAAAAATATCTTATATGAACCTCAGTGTCTCTTCTCCTATATTTTTTATGACAGTTGCTATGTAAAAGCTCTAGTGATGATAACTTTCTACCTTCCCTTCTCTCTGTTTCTAAAGGAGCAAAGATAGTCATTCTAGAGAAAATAGTGATCTGTGAATATTGGTTAATTCTGATAAACTGATGAACTGCCACTATTCTATCAGCCTGTGTAAGCCACATATTCCAGTATGTAACAGTCTTTGTGGACCAATTTTTCATTGCCCTTGTGGGGTTCTCTGTTTTTAATGAGCACAGAGGGCCAAGGGAATCACTTTTTCAACACTGTTCGCACTCTGTCATGATCAAATCGCAGCAAGACAGACTAATATCAAAACTGTTTCATAAAAAGTCTTAAAATGAAACTTTTGAAGAGTAATGGTACAGCAATAGAAAATCGATTTCAAAGTATTACACAAATACCATGTCTTACATTAAGAGAAGGAAATAGGACACATGAACACACATTTGAAGGATTGGTTTTAATTTTTTTTCTATTGGCACAAGTAATATCTCTAAAACTAATTTTTCTTACACTTCATGGAACTGATTATATTGCAGCCAACCTTCAAATTTATGCATCAGTACACATTCCTAAACAAGCTTTATGTATTTGTGCAATATAATTATGGTGTATAGCAATGCATATCACCTGGGGAGTCTTTCTGCTGTGCCTTTTGCGAACAGACTTGTCCGTCTCGCATTGGCCTTTTTAGCCATCAGCGCGCTTGTAGCAAGCGTGGGTAGAGCCCTTCCCAAATCT
>JAWMRA010000001.1:80275069-80387460 GCA_035584735.1 Pseudotriccus pelzelni
GCCATCAGCGCGCTTGTAGCAAGCGTGGGTAGAGCCCTTCCCAAATCTTCGTTCGCGAAGCCTAGCCATGATGATAACAATGCAACATAGTTGTTTTGGCAAACAAAAAAAATACCCACCCCACTTCTATTTTGTATCCATGCAAACCTAAAACCTGAATAACTAGTCTGGCGTCTGCAAAGGTTCCTTTGATATGAATGACAAAACTCCTGATGATGTTAGTTGAGCTAACGTCCCACTCTAAGCAACCTCATTTCCTTCAAATAGATTTTGGCATACTTTTTTCCCTGGATTTTAAAAGTGTTTTGACCATTTTAAATTATACTATATGCATTTAATCACCTCTCAGTTGAGTAGTCACCCCCCAGGCAAAGATCCCATCAATGGGAATAAAGGTTATTAGATCTGACTGTAATTAATGGCCATAAAAATGTATCCAAGCCATAAATTTATAAACTATGGCCACATAAACTTTAGAAAATATTTCTAACTCAGTCTAGCTCTAATTTAATACCAGAAATAAAAAAGATTTAATCTTATCATAAGATATGTGACATTAGTGAGGCACTTTTTATTCATTCAAATGATTTACTCTACCCTCCCAACTTCTTGTGCACTCCCAGTCAACTTGCTCGAGTGGAATGAGAAGCAGAAAGGGGCTTGTCTCTATGCAAGTAGTGCTTAGCAGCATCTAAAACATCCCTGTGTTATCAACACTGTTCTCAGCACAAATCCAAAACATGACACCATGAAAGCTACTGTGAAGACAATTGACCAGCACATGTACATATCCCACACTTATACAAGCTAATGTTTGTCTTTTACGTTATGCTACTTTCTGGGCTTGCTAGTAAGAAAATCAACAACAAAAAACACACCCCAAAGTAATTTTGAATAATTAAAATATAGCCATATTAGACATATATAAGAAATGCAGAAAACTTCCTTATCAGTAATTACTAAAGTTCAATGAAAAAAGTTCACATTATGCTATTTAATTTCTTATAATAGCCAAAACTTCCAGTTTTCCAAAGACTAACACTGTGATGAGCTGACATTGCTACTTGAAAGTTTACAACTTGCATTGGTTATAGAACTGGGTGGTAGTTAGTACCCTTGGTCTTGCTCCCATTGCTTAGTAACCCTTGGTCTTGCTCCCATTTTCCCTCTCAGTGAAAGGTATGGCATTATCAACCTCTAGAAGAACAGTGGAAACCCTTCTCTTGTACTTCTGAGCATGAGAGAAAAAGGACAAAGCTTAAGAAGACAAAATACTGACCTGAGCCAGTAAAACAGCATTAATAGAATTAGTATAGGGGTACCATCAACAGCAGTGAGGTCATTCCCACCCTAGATTTTAAAGATAGGTGGCTATTAAAAACAAAAACACTGCCAAAAAAGCCCCACCAAAATGTGGAGGAAGGATAAATATTAGCAAAGTAGGAACCTTTGGTAACCTTCTAAAGGGTCAGTAGGAGAGTTAACAGGAAGAGAACAAGTGAATTCTTTTAGTCACTAGTGTCTTATATCTAAGGTGAAGTGAATGTTATGTTTGACTTTGTGCCAGAAGACATGGCAGAAATGTTGTATGATCTCTTCTATGACCGCAGGGAGAAAACACAGTGATAAACATACATAAATAGGAGGAAGAGAAGAGAGAGTTCCATGATGCAAGCTACAAAAAATGTCAGAGAAAGGTAGTTTCTTTCCTAAAATATGGACGTGAATAAATATGAATCTTTTAAAATACATGTATATAAATACCTATAGACTACATATATTACATTATGTTATATATTTTATGTATATAATACATATCTTACATATGTTTTATATATATACATATAATTAGTAAGTATACTCTACCTCCATAAGGAAGTAGCTTAGGATAGTAAATATGGGTAAATTAGAGCTTTTTGTAGTAGATAGGATGGTATAAGCCTCAAAGATATCGTCAGTGGTTTGAAACAGCCATGTAATACTTTCAAATATGCATACATCAGTACTGTTGTCAAAAGGCGCACTTCTGTGGAGAATATTTCCACAGTATGGTACAAATGCTGGCCAGCATACCATTTTGCAGAACCGCTCCCCTCGTTAAACCTTAATTGTGCTTTTAGGTTTCTTTGCTTCCTCCTCTGGGGAAAGGAAATGAAAAAAACCTGTGGTAGCTGATTCTGACTGTAGTGAAACCTATTGAGAAAAGAACTGACCTGCTGCTGAACTCAGATAACAAGCAGCTTATGCCTACACCCAACAGCTCATGCTCTTTAGTGAAAGGAGACAGACAAACAGAGGCAGTTGCGCTGGCAATTGCACCGACTATTCTATCTTCCCTTCATGAAATGAACACATAACCCAGTTCAAAATCCAGTCAGAGGCATCAGAAATATGCAGGAAGGTAGTTAGATTTCAAAAAGCAATGAGGAAGACAAGAAAATAAGTTTTTAATTCACCAAATTGTATTTATGTGAACTATGCTGACCTCTTTCCGTCCACATTTTTTCCACTTCATACATTGTCAAAATTATTTCAAATGTCAAAATTATTTCAAATGCAGTCAACTGACTTGGATATATCTTAGCCTGCTCTCATTTCTCACTGTGGAAACAATAACGACGTGCCTGTTAGTGGATGAGAAGGCAGTAGTCGTTGTGTCTTAAGTATAATAAGCAAATAATCCTGCTTTCCAAATATATTTTCAGAAACATCTAAATCTGAAATAACACTTTCATGTACGTATCGAGAAGCTGCTGGATTTTTGTAAAAAATACATGGCACAGGTTAAATCTGGTTTCCTGGAAGAAGAATTATCTCTGTCGTGGTTTATCTAACAGCAGAGGTGAACCCAACAGCTTTCTTGTCTATATAACATTTTTTCTAAGATTTTAGGAAAACAACTTAAGGAAAGTAGAGTGTTGTACAGCAGAAACACCATGAACGACTCAGGCATACAAAGATTTCTCTGGACCTAAAGCAGCTGTGCCAAAAGAGTGACTTTTAGATAGAAAAAATACAAAAGAACAGAATAGGTGTCTTAAGTACAAGCTCTGTGCTTTAGAGAAAAGTTATCTAATATCGGATGATTTTAAACATTTTTTGCATTAATTCACAATAACAACTGCAGATGATTCAGCCATAAAAAGGAGGAATTAGATGAATTTCTGAAAACGTTAGAACAATTTCATGGTAGCTTTTTCCGAAAGGTAACATTTAATTTCATTTCCACAAAATTTTTCCATTCAGAAAAAGCAAAATAAAGCTTTTTAAATTTTGATTCAGATCTTTTTATCCTGCAAAAAATATTTCAAGAGGCATTAAAATGAAATGAAGCATTTTCTGTGTATTTACTCAATATAGTTTTGTTGAAAATGTAGTAGCTCTTTTATAACTAAATCTTTGTTGAAAATGTAGTAGCTCTTTTATAATTAAATCTTAGGAAAAAAAGGTTCCAGTTGAAGAAATTCCCTATTTTCCTTAATTTTATTTTAGCTACTGAATTAAAAATGGATTATCTACTTAGCATTAGCCCTGAATTTATTTAATAATTCAGGTAGAAACACATATACATTTTTTATCAAGAACTCTTTTAAAAAATATTTCTGAGTTTGATAATATGGAGTGTATAAAAGAATTAAGACACCTTTTAATTAATGAGACAGATAACTTTTGCTGTTACAAATTGCGTAATCTTTGCTGCAGCTTAAGGAAAAGGAGAGCTCATCTTTATTTTGATATGTAAAAGAAGAGAAAGGATTTTATCCAGAATCAGAAGGCCAGGTAAAAATTACTATGTTAACTGTAATGTATTAACACAGTTGGGAGTTATAATGGTATTGAATTAATGATTTAAGATTAGTATTATGATGAATATTGAATATAATATATATGAATATATATGAATATATATTCATATATATGAATATAATTTCAATAGTTCAGTTTATGTATTTTGGTGGACAGTTTCTTACAAAGCTCTAATTTCAAATCAAAGGGATTTAGTTTTTTAATTTTACATTTAGTCATGCCACTTCCTTGTCTTCCAAAACCCTGTAATTTAGAATACAAATAAATTTGTGTTTAACTCTTTAAAGGTAAGAGCTCTCTCTACTGTACTGTCATGCTAAAGCCTGAGGGCACAAGGTCCAATTAGCTTTAACACCTGAATTAGAAGATGGCTTTTAGTAGAAGTTTGTTCGAGCATGTTCCCGGAACTAGCAAATGATTGTGATCCAGTATTGCAATAAAAGAATCAGAAGAGAAACTGGAAAACTCTCAGCTTTTAAAAATTCAGACTAATAAGGAGACAGATTCAGGTCCACTTGAACCTTCTCTTTCCAGAACTAAGATTGGGATCCTCTAGGCAAAATACTCTGGTGGATAAAAATCATAAAGTGGTACCTATGAGCTGACTCATTAAGCTGTAATTTGCTGTTCAAGCTCTCTCTCTCTGTGTCACAATGTCCTGTGATGGATTAAATGGCATAGATTCCAAGCTCCACTCCATTTGATAGGAAACTTCCCTGGAACCCATTGAGGTAGGAGGGCTCTGCATTCACTCCAAACACAGAGGATGCAGACTGAGAGCACAGCTAAGGTCACATAGTACTTTATTATGTTGAGACAGAACAAACACAGAAGTTTTCTCCTTCAGTTGTAAAAGAGATGCAAAAGGAGAGAAGCAGCTCATGGGAGACCACGAACATTTGTCTGCTCTGCTAAACAGTGCTATACTTTTCTAAAAGTTTTGTTACTCTTTTTATCCGTTCTAACTGAGGAAGGAAGAAGAACCATGCCATAAGGAAAAACACACATCTTTTTAATGAATGAATCTTTTCATCATTAAAATGTGTTAATCACTGAATAACCAGGGACATTACTTAGATAATTATTACAGACTTACGAAACAGAGGTTATTGAAAATGAACACTTAGATGCTAAAATTAGTTCCACAGCATTTATGTTTCTTGCATTAACAAAACGTATCTTTTGCATTTGGTCTTCAGTACGCATTTACAGATAGGAAGTGAGGCCATCCAAGGTTTATTTATATTTGATTAAGTACGTGCTAAGAAAGAAAAGATGTCACTCTGCCTATAAAAATGTTAGCAAACAAAGAGGAGTTTAGAGGAATTTTAAAAATGGTTCAGTCACAGTTTTATACACATCCAGAACATAGCACAGAACTGAAACATCTTGCCTACAAAACTAAAGGCATTAATCAAGATGACCTGTCCAGGTTTACCATTCCAGAGGCTTTCTCATGGGGTGGAAGCTGACTTGTAGTCAGTAGACATTTATTCCAACCTTACCACCAAGGCATCTAAGCATGTTTTAGACTGGATGAGGAACTAAGTTCTTAAACAAAAGATGACAATACTGCCAACTTATTCTGAATCCAAAATACACAGACACCTTAAATATCACCAAAACAACAAAAATTGAAAGCTTGTGATGGAGTGCCTCTAAATTATAAAACAATAATACAGCTGGTAGCAGAAGCAGCAATACAGATATATGAAGTTTGATACTATATTTACCAGACTAGAAGAAAAAGTCTTCTCACCATAAGGAATTTATCCACTATAGAAGAGTGGTTGGGCAGAGGTTTATCAAGAGATAAAAAACCTTTTAAAAAGAATGCTGCTCACGTTTTAAGTAGACATGAAAATACTCTATGTGAGGAATTGAAATGGTGGGAAGAATGAAAAAAACTTAGTTACTTCTTTATGTTTGGGGTATTTTTCCAACTTACTGACCGACCACCTTTTGCCTCAGCACAGCTTTAATGTACTTTCCAAAAAAACCTGCATTATCAATTTCACAAAAATCTAGGTCGGCCAAGCCACAGCATCAACAGTGAACTGAATTTTATATTTTAATAGAGCTCAATTTTGCCTGGATCACTGATAAGAATTAGTGAATATAAATACACATTACATAAATTAAATTTTCTTAACAGGTAGTATTATATTTGCCATTTACAAAAACACCTGCTGGATTTTTTTTTTTCTTGTGGACGTTACGCTCAGTTAGCCAGAAAAAGCTTGCTTTCAATATTTAAATACTCAGTACTTTGTTTTACTACCTGACACTCATAGAATTATTTATCTAGAAACAAAGGAGCTGGTTAAGAAAGATACTGAAAACACTGGATTATGAGTCACACTCCAGACATACATTAGTGGTTACTTTATTCCAGTTTCTTTTCAAGCCAATGATTTCTACGTTTCTAGTGATTTAGTTTGTAGGTTTATCAGCAATATAACTCAAGAAAGGTGTCTTGACTCAATTGAAAAATTCCTATTTTTGATCTACACTATAAATGCAAAAACAACTTAAGTGTACTTGCCTATATTTGTGTAAATAATTCAAAGAGTCATGAGCAGAGAGGACATGTGAAAGTACTATAAACCTGCAATGTGATATCCCAACTCCAAAGCAAAACAATAGTCCCTGATCTTTGCAATGCCCACCATCCCCTGGATATTGTTAAATTGCATAGATTCTTTTTTTTTTTTTTTTTTTTTTGTGGAGTCACTACTGAATGGCACTGAACCCACTTGTCTGCAATGTGGTGAAGGTTGGCTACAGAAACTTCTCTCAATTTGCACATTTGACCTCCTAACAAAGGGCTTGCAAAGAAATGACCATGAAATCATTTGCAAAAAGTTTTTTAGATTTGGTATATTGATAACCATATAGAGGTGAACACTCTACATATAAACCTTTCAACATTTTTCAATTAGATTGCTATCAAAAAGATAGGTGATCTGTAAAGAAAATAACAATAGGACAAGACAGAAGAAGTTAAAAAATATTAATAAAATCTTCTAGCAATCCTTCAAAGTTTCATAGTAGTTCTTTCTTTTGTACACACGTGCCCGTCTTTTTTTCCATTTCTAAACATTTTTTGAAATCAAAGGGTCTGTAATTTTTCAAAGCATATTGGGGTTTTTCACTAAAACTCAGGCAGCACATAAAGAAAACAAACAAAACAGCAGAAAAGAAATATCCTTTACTAAGCTGATTACTATGTTTTATACAACCAAAAGAGGTCTGAAATTTTCTAATTACACAGTGAATATATGAATATTTCCTCTGGCATTAGGGATTTAAGGAGTGAGTTAGAGAAGATATGAAAGGAAATGAGGACCTTGAGAGATCAAGTAGGACACCAGCTTGATTCCATTACAATAATTTGTCAGCTGCTGTCTGATCAAAATGAAAGACAATATTCAGGCTCCCTTTTTTTGGTTATAATACTTACTATGACACTTATTAGAAAACCTTATAATGAAGTTCACGACTTTGTGTGATGACTTAGTAAATTTCGTTATTTACTATTATTACTTTCTTTTTTCAGTTTGACCTAAGTACAGTCAGACTTGGTTAGCCAGTAAAAACTGCAACTTTTGTTGCAGGAATCTGGAAGCAATTTTGTGTAAAAATCAAAGCTATTTCTTAAAACTTTACGTGATAGATTAAGATCGTGAAACTCCACAGTAAAAGAAAAAACTTGCTAAGAAAGTTTAAGGGGTGAAAGGAATATGAGGTGTGCATGCTTATTTCTATAAAGTGTGTAGAGGTTTATGGTAACTTTTCATTATTTAACGGTGCTCATCTACCAAATATCAGCAGCCCAGGGAGGTGGTGGAGTCACCATCTCTTGAAGTGTTCAAGAAATGACTGGACATGGAACTTAGTGCTGTGATTTAGTTGGCATGGTGGTATTTGGTCAAAGGTTGGACTTGAGGAACTTGGAGGTCTTTCCCAAATTTAATGATTCTATGATTCTGTGATTCTGACCATACAGTTTCTTGAGAACTGCTGTTCCTCACAGCTTTCCCCTGACTCTTCATGCAAGCCAAAATACCTTTTCATTTCCCCTTTGTCTCTTGTCCTTCTTCATCCCACCAATAAACATAATTTCCTAGCAGGCATCAGATAAAATATTTTGAAGGGCTTACTTATACTGTAGTAAATTGTATACATGCCTGCATATACATTAAAAAGATAACTGAGGCAGCATATGTTCTGAGGACAGATGAAACTAATCAAGATGCTTTTGCTCTTCCTGCATGAAAAGATCAGTTATGTGTCCAATATGCTCAGGTATAACAAGCAGAACAATAACAAGATATTATCTTCATGGCCTCCTGCACAGTAGTACTTCATGAATCTACTTTGATCAGACTATCCAAAGCTGACAGAGGTGTGAAAGAACAGGGAAAGAAAAAGAGAGAATTGGCTGTGCACATATATAACCTAAGAATTGCTCACTTGGTTTTCCTGAACAGCAGTCTTTAAGTTCTCAGCTCTACTCCATGCCATTAATTATTATGGAGTCTCCCAGCTTGCAAGGCAACTGAGCACAAGGTGCATTTCTCTATAGATAAGAATCTGTAATAGAACAACCTTATACCTGAAGAGATTCAGACTGTTGACATACTCTTTTGTGGGAAAAGCTGGACTTGAAAGACAAGAGACTACATTTTCTTGCCAGACAGTTCATATACATTTCTTCTGCACTGTAAAAACAGCTCTAAAGGAAAAACCTGTGTTCCAAAAATATGCAAAAGAGATTTAGGGGGGTTGTCGAGTTTATTTGTTTGTTTTTTGTTTTGGATTTATTATTTTTTAAGGAAATAGTGGAAACTACCTGTGTCATCTGCTTTACTAGCACAGACTGGCTTTATTTCAGATCAGATTGATGGAAGCCTATTAAGAGCCTAATAGAATCCTGATGCTTTTATCTAACACAAGGTCTCAATTCAAAAAAAGAGTAGAAAAGATAAAAGACCAGGCTTCATGTACAGATCAATTTCTTAATAAATCACTTGATATTTTAAATCACTTCATTTGTACTTCTACAGCTCGATTTGCAGGCAATCTGAAGCCTAAATGGTATTTAACAGAGCATCTCCTACTATTTTCACTAAGGCATGCATGTGCCTGTGTAGGGCAGGGCAGATGGGTTTGTCTGGATGATTTAACCCTTTTCCACCAGCACCGTGCCAAGTGAACACTAACTGATCTGTAGCAGGTAATTTTGAAACTTAGGCCACAAAAGATCTGTGATGTTATTCTAGGCAGACTGACCCTTTATCTAACTTATTTTTTTTGTTTGAAAATACTATGAAAACTTTTTAACATTGCATAAAATGTTTCACAATATTAAGTATGCATTAATAAAAATGTGTTTGCATGAATATAACAAATTAAAGAGATAATGAGCTAAAATAAATTTGCAGAACTATTTTACATATCAAAAAAGTAATGGGACTGTGCAGTTTAGCTAATTTTATTTGCTCTTTTCAAATATGAGATTTTTATGCAGTGTTTTAAATTCTGTATGGAAAGACATCCCAAAAGTTACTTTTACACAGCTTTTTTTTTTAAAATTATCATTTTCCCATCGGGGTAATGTATTTAAGGAATGACTATTACCAAAAATTTTATTGTCAATTTGCAAGATTTTCTAAAGCATGCAGTCCAAGCACTGACTAGAGCACCCAAATCTTTTGTGTGCATCTACACAAGTGTGCGCGTAATTTTTTTCATCTAAAATCCCTGAAATTATTTCCTTAGTATTTTTAATTTAAAAAAATGACAAATGAAAAGACTGACCCTTTTCCTGGGAATATGCAGTAGGTCTTCAAAGAGATTCACCAATCAAAACAACCTAAATAACAATAAAACTTGTATTCCTTTCATGATGGTAACTTGTGTTGAAGAGCACTGCCTTTTTCCTGAGTCGACAACCATAATGCAATTATACTTTTCTAAATCTCACTATTTAACTTAGGCAGCCAAAGGCACTTCATAATTTCCTTAGATCTACTCTGCAGGGGTCTAGTCTGGGGGTTTTGGTGAGGGGTGTTTATTTTTTAAATTGAAATCACTCTTTAATGACTACTCTCTTGAAAACATATATGTTTGACAAGCATTTATCCTTTCACATTTCTCTCCCTTCCTTTCTATTACTGCAGCCTCAGTTGGCCTAATACCTTTCTGCTCCTCAGTTCCTTGGAGAAATTTGCAGCTTAAACAGACAGAATAACTATATAAAATCAACATGAAGCATCCTGTTCCCCCAACTAAAGCGGAAGTTAAAGAGTCTGTAATCTCTTCAGCAGGAACCTATTTGAAGCACATATACAGAAAAATATCTATCTGTACTAACCAATGCTACTGCAGACTCCTTTTAAGTTAGTGTTACTTTATGTGACTTGCCTTGTGTCGTGGTTTCTTTACTAGATGCTATGATAAGGAATCCATTTAACATTCATGGGAACTGAACAAAGAACGGAAATTGTTGTCCTGGGCAACTTCTGAGGTTTTCAGAATTGTCTTTGTTTCTTAATGGAACAGATGCATTTTGAGCATTTTAGTTAAAACAGCATATGGCAGGGTACCATTTTCCATAAAACAGAGCATTGTGGGAAAAAACTGTCCTCCTCAGCATTTGAGGTGGCTTTGTAAGAGTTGCCTGTTCGATTCCATGGGCTTCCAGATCCACAGCATAATCTTTTATTTCACATTAACAGAACAAAGCTTTCACACATATCTCACTTTTCTAAGTCAGAATTTAACTATTTCAGTAAAGCTAGAATTTGTTTTCTCTGTTCTCATACCTGTTCAGGTTTGACAGAGCCAGTAACTGGACACAAGAAGGACAAGATGATTTGGAACAGTCCAGATGGATTTGCCAAGGATAAATCATGTACAACTTACCTGACTGCCTTATGTGCTAAAATGGCTATGTCTATGTGAATAGAGAGGGCCATGGATATCTTTTACCTGTACTTGAGCCAAGCTTTTGATACTGGTGCCCTGTGAGTTGGGCACCCTGAACCCACAGAGGTGACCAGCCTCATCCAGGGCTGTCAGCAGGAGTACTGCCAGGAGCTCAGGGCAGGGGTTGTCACCTCTGCCCAGCACTCATGGTTAGACCACATCTGGATGCCATGGCTGGTTTAGTGCCCTCCAATGCAGGAAAGACCTGATAACCTGGAGTTCCTCCCCACTACCCTCAGGGCTTCAGGGTGTCCTGTGAACTGAGCCTGGGACAGTGGGGCTTGTCCAACCTGAGGCAGAGACGACTTTGAGGAGACCTCACAGACACCCCAGCGCCTACTGGGAGGGGGTGAAGAGGAGGCAGAGTGTGGCAAGGCAAGAACTGAAATGAGAGGAGTTCAGGCTGGGTACTGAAACCTTTCCCTGTGATGGCAGGCAGAGCAGGGAGCAAGCAGAGGGACAGGTTGCCCAGGTTCAGCAGGCTCCAATCCTCAAGTCAAAGGGGCTTCAAGTCCCATCTGGGCAAACCCCAAGCAACCTGGTCTGACCTCACAGCTGACCCTTCCCGGAGCATGGGTGCTCGAGGGGCATCTTGGTGTACCTTCCATCTTGAATGGTCCTAAAACCATGTGATATTTCAGTCAAATATAATTTTCCAGGGAAAGTGTTCTAATCAGATTTATTACTTAACCTTCCAGGTTTTCATAAAAGAAAGCTCATCTGATATCTGGCTCCCACAAATTGACAGGGACTTTTTAAGATTCTAAAGGACAGCAAGCAACATCTTGGCTATTCTGCTAATGAATTATGATAATTTCTTAATTAAAATATCAACAGGACAGACTCAGAGGATATGCTGACATGTGAAATATTCAGTAAGTTATAATTTGATCACTTAATACTAAGTAAAAATCATGAGCATAAGAAACTAAAATTAACAAGGTTGAATCCTTGCTGATACTAATTTTATGTAATGTTAAGTTATCGATTTGATACTTATACGGATAAGAGAGTGAAAAGATTTATGGGAAATATGCAGTTAAAAACAAAATCATTGTTTAGGAACTGTAGGATGGCTGGGAGGCAACTATTCACCTCCCATTCAGTTTCTCCACACATTGTTTACAATGTTCAGAAATTCCGCTGTTCATCCTGAAAACCATTTGCTCTCTTTGCATCAAACACGCACTGTGTATAAAAACTGCTTTCCTCTTTGTCATCCATACACCCAGCACTGTTTCAGCCACTGCTGAAGAAAACTAGTATTCACATCTTTCTCAGATTTTTACTTTTCCCCGTGTTGCTAATCTTGCTTCATTTTCCTTCATTTTGACACTATGGAAAATAGAGCATTTCATCAGTTTCAGGCTGTGGGACTTCAACAACCAGTGAGAAAATGCCTTTATTTGCTGAAACATTTCCCCACAAGTTGCTATACAGTAGCAGAGACTTATGGCACCCTGTCTCTGAAAATGCTTCATCACACAATTGTATCTAGAGGCTTCTGCATGTCCTGTGCAACATAACCTGCCTTCATCAGAGCACTTCCCTTAAACAAGCCTGAGTCATAGTCAGCTTTTTCAACAAAAAGAGATAAAGCATTTCATGATAGAATAAGTCAAAGGAAGATTCTCCAATACGAATAGAGTTTATTTTCAAATCACTAGAGAGTCAATTTTGCTGCCACTTTAAGCATACTTTGAAATGTCAGAAGGAAATAAGAGCAGAGGCTGTTGTGTGGGAAAGTCATGGAAACAATCCAACAGCTCCCATCAAACCTGTAGTCATACAGCAAGACTTTCTACACTTGATCTCATAGGGTGGAGATGCCCTAAGTTTCTTTCCTGGAAAATATTGGAGGACTCTTGACATCTCAAGGTGAAACTAAATGATGAAAATAATGAAAATAATGAATTTGACCTTAACAAAAGTATAGCTTACCTGGATCCAAAAAATCCCATCAGACACCCTGTCTTGTTATCACATTAAAACTCAGACGGCATAGAAGCAAAGGAAGATCAAATCTCTTTTTACGTCAGGAGTTTGTTTTCTAATAAGCAGAATTTACCTCTAGGAAAATCAGTAAGAAATTGAGAAATGATCACTGCATACAGGTTATTTCATTTCTGTTTTAAAAATGAAACCCTGGATGAAGAAGTCAAAAAGGAAGGTAGTCAAGAGGTTTCTCAAGACTGAAGAAGTTCTGAGAAGAGCTGAGCACTGGCACTGTGAACAGAGATGCTGCAGCTGACCCAGGGAATTAATTTTACTCGAAACTCATCACTGTACACTTTGGAAACAAGCATGGGATAAAGACATTTTAGAGTAAATAAATGTACATATATATATATAGCAGCTGCTTAGAAAAACTTGTCTAATTTTGGCTGGTTTACATATTGCATAATCTCGCCAAGCTATTAAGCAGCAAGATAGGTTCTAGATCATACATTATTTCCCTCCACTGCTTCAGTGACAAATAAAGGAAGGTAAATCACCTTGCTTACCACAGGCCTGAGGCAAAGCTTAATCTAAAATATTTCAAAGCTAACAAAACCTGAGCGAGCAGAGAAAAAAAGCAGAATTTAACCTCAGTGGGAAAACTAGGTCTAAGGACTGTGATTAGCTTTCTACACTTAAACAGGATTTGCAGTGAAACAGAGCTCCCCACATGCAGAGAATTAAACGCAAACATACACCTTTGTCAGCTCAAGACCTGCAACAGTGTTTTTCTGAATTCCTGAATTAGCTTTTTCCTAACTCTGCTCCTCAGGAGCCAGCAAGAAAACACTAAAAAGCTGTTAAAAAAATTCCTATCTTCAACTACTCTTTAGACAGCTAATGCATACATGAAAAGGTGCTTACAGGAAAGTTAATTGGAGTTGTACAATTAGTAAATTGATTTTCCATTCATACACTACATGCAAAAAGTCAGTTTTCTGCAGTGACACTGAACCAAATTAGTTCTCAGATTTTATCTGAGCATTTAAGCATTTACTTTTAAGCACTGTCACATTTTCTTCTTCTCTGTGCTATATTGAAATTCTGTGGTTGTGAAAATTGAACTTCCGTTTCTCCATTGGAAAAAGCTAAAAAATTTTTGGTCTAAAAGTCTCACCTTTGATTTGTTGGGGAGTTTTTAACTGAAAATTTCAAGGAAAAAAAAAAGTCTAAAAATCAAAATAAGGCTGTGTGATACTTAACATGCCTTTTTATTGTTTTAAAAGCAAACACTAAGTCTGTATAGAATCACATTGCAGGATGAGGGGCGGAGGTATTACAAAGGTAATATCCAAGTAGTAGAAAGAAGCATAATCAAGTTTGCTTGAGATTAAATCATAAAGATTATGAAAGTATGCAAAGAAAGAATAATGTCATGTTGTTTGGTTTTTTTTAAAGTCACAGTAAAATTATTTGGAGTTCAGTCATTAGTTTTGGTGCTGTTATTATATGCAACATTGTTAATTTTCTCACCATTAAAGAAAAATATTTGGATTGGTAAAATATATGCATATTTTACTTGAGAATTTTGCCACAGCCATTATATAAACCCTATGTATGCAGATATTTGAAGGACTCAACAAACATTCAGGAAGGATATAATTGTGAATAGAGAGAGAAGAAAAAACTCACAAGGCAATCAAGAAGGGCTCTGTCCAAGTACATGTTAAGAATGTATTTTATTATTATTTCTGACACTAGAAATTACTTCTGACACTTCAGGTTCAGACTCAACAGTTTTGTAGAACTATGACATGACTGTTATTTCTCAAGATCACCCTACAATTCTGCATGATCTTTACACTATTTTTCTTTTTGTGATTTTAGTCAGGTCTCCATTCATAAAGACACTGATATTATTGCTGAAAGAAAGACACATAGACATTAAAATCTACACAGGCAAGAGTGTTAATAGTATGTTTAACTCACCCAAGTTTCTACTGAAACTTCCTCAAACTAAGATGGAATTTCCAATTCTACAAATTTTAATCAAGGTAAAGAAAACATCCCATTAAAAACCACTAATATATTTCTAGAATTCAGAAAAAAAATTGAACCAAGAAAAATTAAAGTGATTAAAATAATTGATTTCACAAGTATGTAGGCCATATTAGGCAAAGGTTGTTTTATTTTTTCCATCTCTAAGTTATTATCGCAAAAAAGCCAACATATCTTACACCGTAACCTTTAAGGTTTAATAAAGCCAAAAAACTCATTTAGGCCAGCAGAATATTTTTTATAGAAAATAAGGGAATATAACTGACAGGAAAAAACAGTTTTGAAGCAATTGTTTGTTTTGTCTTTAGCATTTTTTTCAAGACTGATGATCCTCTAAGAGCCATTAGTATGCAACAAGTACTGATGTCTGCATATGATCTTTCAAAAATACACTTTTTTGGGATAACTTTTCTTCCCCTCTTAAAGAGCAGTTCCAGTAAGTTAAAATGGATCACTCATTTTATGAAAATCATGTGAGCTTAGCCATAAATTTATGGTTTTTTTTTCTGCTCTGAAACAGAGAGCTGTTTCTGCAAGCTGTAGAATACTGGGAGAAACAGAGGTACATATATATAATATATATATATATAATAAATGTGTACTTTCCTGTGGTTCAAACATTATTGCACATTTCCTCTCTAGCATCCTTTTTCACTTAAGATTTTTCCATATTTCTTTTTACTATTTTTATTATCAACTAACAATTCTATTTATAGAACATTTTCCATCAATTCAACATTCTTGACACACCTAGAGACCACAGAAAAACTGAAAAGATGGAGATTTCATGTATATATTAGACCAGGTGAATCTATTTTCCCAAATAGAAAAAAACATTACAACTTCCCTGAATATAACAGTCACTGCAATGTTTCCTTGCAATATTGTTTTTCTTTCTAGTGTAGCACACTATCTCCTGAGATAACATTCACAGCAGTAGGACTATTGTTGTGCAAACAAAAATAAACCCATACTGGAATATAAAAAAATCAGAAGGAAAGTCAGTAAGATTTATTGAACTGACCTGTTACTTTGAAACTCTCCCTCTCCATTACATCTCTGTGCATTCCACTGTGTAAAGTTTTGGATCTTTATTATTTTCCTTTTCTTGGAATACATGAAACAGATCTGCAGCACCATTTCCCAGCTTTTATGTAAATCCGCTGACTTCAAATGACTGCTGGATGCGGTGCTCCAGGTGGGGTCTCACAACAATAGAGTAGAGGGGCAGAACCTGCTGGCCACGCTGCTTTTGATGCAGACCACATTTCAGTTGACTTCCTGGGCTGCAAGCGCATGTTGGCAGCTCATACTCGTGTTTCATCCACCAAGTTTTCTGCGGGATTGTTCCCAATCCATTTATTAGTGCTGTCCGTATTGACACTGGGGATATCGCCCTGACCCAGGTGTAGCCCTTGCACTTGGCCTTGTTGAACTTCATGAGGTTCACATGGCCTCACACCTCAAGTCTGTCAAGGTCCCTCTGGTTGCATCCCTTCCCTCATGCATATCAGCTGCACCACTCAAGTTGGTATTATCCACAAACTTGTTGAGGGCACACTCAATCCCACTGTCTGTGTCATTAATAAAGGTACTGAACAGTTCAGGTCCCAGCGTGGACCACTGAGGGACACTCCATTTGGACTTTGAGCCATTGACCACAATTTGTTGGATGCTGCCACTTACACAATACCTTATCCATGCAATAGTCTGTCCATATCCCCCCAGTCAGTGACAAAGCTGTTATGCTGGACCATGCCAATCGCCTTATACAAGTCAAGGTTCACTTGACTTGAATTCGCAGCTAAGAATAAGATTTCTGCTACTAAACAAAAAACAAAACAAAACAAAACCAATGGTTTTGCTCAAAACTGAGGAAATAAGGCCACCTTCCACACATTTTATGTCAGTGTTTTCATTCCACTAAATAATGCAGTAGTGAGTTAAGAATGACAAATAAAACATGAAGCAAACGTTTACTCTGAATAAAGGCTCTCTCTCCTTGGCTGAGCGCATGCTCAGTCAGCCATAATTCCCAAATGCATCCGGAACAGACAAAGGATGCTTACTAGACCACACAGCTGAAGTCAAGAAAGTGCTGGCTTTAAGCTACTATGACAAGACCCACACAAAGAAATATGGAGACATTGTTCTAGGACACTGTAGATGGCTTAGTCTCTTTTAAAATTATTTCACATCAAATTTTCTACCCCTCAGAGACTTCAATCAGGTCCCACACGTGGGAGAGACAGAAAAAGAACAACTCAGTTAAAAATGTCACCCAAACTTTTAGCTACCAATCAAACATAAGCTCAATCAAAAAGTTTAGCATTTTTTCCCATAATTCCAAACATTGGTTGAGAAAATAGAGAGACAATTTATGGTTTAGCAACAGATACGAAAGAACACTAATCCTAGACTTTACTGACATTTTGTATTTCTGATGCATCTGAGAGCATCTGTTGCTATTGATTAGATTTCACTAAGTCTTTCAAAAGCTCACATCTTTGCTCTGGTTGTTTTGTTACACACTCCTCCCCTTTTTTCACCTCTGCTTTACTTTCTCCACAGTACCAGTGTGGTATGCTATACTCTCCTGTCTATTGCCTTTTTGCATTTCACATCAGTAGAAAAACAAACTACTGTTGTACACTGCTGGCTCCTTCATGCTTGGAGCCTTAGCAGCACAGAAGTGATGCTCTGACTCCTGGCAAAACTACAGCCTGTCAGCTTGGGAATACCTTTATTGATTCATGACAGTATGTTTGCAGTCTTCCCAATTGCAATAATTGTGTGACCCTTGGTAAGTAAGTACTAAAGTAAGCTTCATTAAGAGGTGATTCCTCACCTTCTAAGCACTTTAAATATTCTGCTAGCATTTTTACATAGAAAAGATTAGTTTGGTTTTTATCCCAAGATTCCAACATAGAGTGTTTTCTCCCCAAATAAAATAATAAACATAAACCCATGAGCTTTTGCATCTTTTACTTTTTTCCTTTTTTCTTTTTTTGGTAGCATAATGGTTTGCTTGCAAAGACAATGTTTTCCCAGATTTAAATTGCCTCAGAATAAGTCAGTACTCTACTGACTTTGAACATTCACAAATTTCAGCCAGGCAATAGATATGAAGGGGCTTTGTAGAAAAACCAGAAGTTCACAGCAAATTTTTTATTAGAGGGACAGCATTCCATCAAGCATCTTGAATTTAATGCATACTAGTATACTGCAAGAGGTTTTTCTCATCACTGATACTTTACTACATGAGAAGAATGGCAAAATAAGGGTATTTGTTACCTGTAAAAGGAGTAAGGCTATATTGTGTACCTCTTCTTTTTACTGTCATGAAAAGTACATTTCCTAGGTTCTCTAACACTAGTACAGACAGAACAAACAGAAATGAAAATCCCACCTTAACACAGGAAAATGTTCCCTATGAACCATCCTGTCATAGGACGCAAATGAGATTGACTATGTCTAATAGCACCATTATGGTTGTTCAGAGTAAGCAGCTTTGGAGTAAGTTTCTGCCTTGTAATATTTTTGTGCGTGAGGCCTTATCCCTAGGCTAGAGATATGAACATAAGAGTTTAACTGTGATACTGAAAGATCCTCTTGAATCTTACTCCTCTCTTACTTCTTCCTTCCTACAGATCAACATGCAAAATTTCTCTCTCTCTTTTTCTGCATATATATATATATTTACACATATATTGCTTATACAATTAATTGCCTCCATAATACATATGCCTTCCCAACAAATTCATTATGGTTTAGCCTGTGATTGCTAATTTTTTTCTATTATTTGATATTTAGTGTGCTTTAAACACAGATATTTTCCTGATGATATACGTTAGGGGAGGTGGAAAGAAGAACATAAAAAAAAAAAAGAGCAGCTAAATGAAAACTTTGAGTTACTGAAAGAATGCGAAATTATGTTTTTTCTAATTGTGCTGGTTTTAGGAAAAAAATCCCAACTCATAGAAGTAACAATTAAAAGAAAACTTTTATTGTGTTTTTTGAAATAACATTACATTATCAGAATAAAATGTGCAAAATTTACATGTATTGTGATCGCGGATTCCATGCTATTTCCTTTTTTTTAAAAAAGGAGCCAGTTATGAGACATACTTGCACCAGTCCTCATAGGACTGACCAACAAAGATAACTCCCCTTGGAACATGCAAGATGCTCTGATATAAAACTTGCCTTTTTTTCAACTTTTTCCAAACTAGCTTAAACCAGTGACCCCCAAAATTCATAGGTAAAAATATGAAGTTAACTTGAAAGATAATTCATTGGGTTTGACTGTTTCTTCACTGACCTGAGAGTCCTCTGAAAGCTGCCTTCTCATCGATATTCTTTCAGTATTTCCTTGCAGAGATAAATTTTGAAAAGATGTGATTTATAAATTGGAAGAAAATCACATGCTTGCTCCAGGGTCCAGAACTGGCTTTTCTTCTTCTCTGCAAGTTGAATTTTTATGTCCTTTTCTCAACAGTTCAAGTCCATTATGGCAGGCAGGGCATGTTCTCCTTTGTGTACATCCTCTAAGTATCTACGTATAATACCTGCTTGTCTCAAAAAATTGGAAGTAACACACACCTCTGCTTGAGATAAACTGGGTGGATGCTGACGAGGGAAAATAACTTGAAAAAGAGAAGCTTCTGCTTCAAGGCTGTCTCTCTTTTACTGAACTTTACAAAGAACAGTTGTCGCCTCATGTTTTTTCTTTCGAACTGCTCAAGCAGCCTTAATGTCCAGCGACTCTCTAGTGACAGCACGCGACTGTGGCTTACAGGAGAATGTTTGCTGACAGATACAGAACCGGCAGATGAAGAGCCCTGTAAATTAAAACAAATAACAATTTTTTTAGACAATAAAATCCCATAGCTTCACTCTTTTTTTTTTTCCTTCTATTTAGTATTTACAAAATTATATAAAAGATGCTGCTTGCTGGATACAGACAGAACTTACTTCTGAAGCCAGGAGAAGTCTTCACCAGTAAGAAGCAGGATCGTGCGCTCTGCCTGCCTACTTCAGAGAACACAGAAGGGCAAAGAGCATCTCCAAGGTAGATGCTGAAAATGGACTTAAAGCTGATGACTAATAACTACCTTTTAAAGAGTTTCAAGCAGCACCAGAGATTTGTGGTAAAGGCTCATTACTTTATTCTTCCAGAAGATATAAAACCAAAATGAGTGACTTGTAGCCTACTACTTGGGAGAGACTTTAAGCATATATTCTGAATTTATATATTTTATTCATATTTACCTTTTATATTGCATATAGCAGATAGTCACAGAAATGATTTCTTCTTGATGCCTTCTTGCTTAAAATACCATGTTCATCTCTCCCTTTCTGTCTTGTAGAGAGAGTGAACGAGAAGCTCTGGCCTAATACCTGAACAGTATTTTTAAGATAGCAAAGTAACATCACCCATTAAAAACAGGTGATAGCACTAGTATCAACAGCAAAATCATACTGCTGGATGGGTTGTCATGGAAATAGCACTTGTTTCCTTTGCCCCAGGCAAAGTTTTTAAGATAGGCTCAGTTTTCAAGACATAACAATTATTTTCTTGTTCAAAAGGCCCTCAGGTCTTCTAGGAACAAAACTACTTCTTTGGATGAAACAGCCTGTTACAAGTTCCCGTCAACATTTCTTTAGACAGCAAAGTTTTCTAAACATTCCTCAAGTCCTTTTGTACTAGTCAAGTTATTGATGCCAATCGAACTTACTATCACTGGAGGCCCCTATCCAAGTCCTTCAAATCAAGGCAGGTTATGTGTGATTTGTGTAGGCAAATTTGGATTGCCTATTGTAGCCTTTAAAGAAAGCTCAGGACCTGCAAGGGCAGCTAAGTTCAAGGCAGCAATGACCCACTGCTTAAGACAGCACACAAATTCTGTTTTGCTAACGTGAATAAAAGTGGGCATAATATCAAATATACAACCTTATCAGTGGTGCATGTTATCACTTGCAACAGTAAAATGTAGCTGAGGCAAGTAGGAATGTTAACATGTTCTCCTACGCAAAGTCCTTACACCACTGCTTCATGTTCTGAATTAACTGATTAAGTTCAGTAAAAACACTACTTTTTGATCCTCTTCAGTATGTGTTGAATTCTTACTTTAAGTTCAGCAGAAAAATGTTGAAGTAAGAATATTGGTAGAGCAGCAGGGGTTTTGTGCATGGATCTTGAAAAATATCAGAACAGTGTGTTCTGTTCTCTTTCTCCCTCCATTTTACTTTTTAATATCATTTTGGTGGCATACATTCATGATAAAGCAATATTATCTCAGTAATCTATGAGTAACTTAGAGCAACGAATTCTAGTAACATGGCTTGAAATCAGCCTCCTAAGAAATCAAAGCAAGCACTTGCTCTCACGGCCACACAAGCAATACGCTAGCTAAAAATAAGGATGCAAAGAAGGCTAATGTTTTCCTAGACTATAAAAGTAGGTGATTAAGATGAAATATGCTGTGAAATAGTTCTAGAAATACTAATAATAACACTTTTCTTTTAAGATTCTGACATGTAATGTTTAATTATCTTGTATGAAAATTCAGAGGTACTTTAGTTAAAGTGTGTATGAAAATACACTTCTAAATTGGGTCACTTATCAGTACTCAGGGACAGCACATCATAGACCCCATAATTTTTGAATTTATCTACCTGGATCATTCACATGAAAAGTATCTGACTTCTTTTAAATATTACTGTACAAAGCAATTGGAAAATGTTCTTTTTCACTAGTACAGTAGTGTACAACTGGAACAAGCCAGCAAGAGACATTGTGAAATCTCAGTCTTTCCATGACTGAGGTGGAGAAAAAACACCAGGAGGTGGTGCAGTGTTTGAAAGTGCTGCTTTGACAGCGCAGGGAGACAAAAGAACTCCTAGAAGTCTCCCCCAGCCAGAACTTGTATGGTTCTATGAGGTAAGCTCATTCAATTTGTTTATTATTAGACCTCCATTGCATATGTCTAAAGTCATAAAAAGGATGAAATAAGTGTCTGGTGGTTTATGTGGGTTTTTTCATGTCCAAATTCAGACAATAGCACAAACTACAAAGGCCAAGGAAAAATGTGAAAACCCTTGCAGATCCACAAACCTGGAACAATAGGAATATGGACATGTCTTCCTAACTCCATTTAATTTATTAAAGTGTCAATCCTTTATATCTGTATTAACTATTCTTTTTTGTATTAGCCAGCGAAAGAAACTGCAGATGCTTACTGTAGGGGGTTGATGACGGACTGCATTCAAAAGAAAAAAAAAGTCTTCTATATTCAAAATACAAATTGACATAAATATTCTGATTTAATTATGATAAATATAATCTCGTCAACCTTGAGAAGAGTTTTTATTATCTATTATTTAACTAGTATTATCTAAGAAAGTAATTATATTGTTGAAAGTTTCTCCTTGTTGAATAACTTGGAGCTATTAAAACAAGAAGCTGATGGCCCTCACTGGATAAACTTCCTCTTAAAATAGACAGATGTTTGAAAAAAGTATTCATACAATATATAGCTATCTTCTGCTTCCATATTGCAACAATTTTTCTTCAGTTTCCTCTTTGACTTCTTAAATTAAATAGGGTCTTAGCTATATGCTTTGAATTATTAATTTGAATGATAAACATTAATTTCATGGTCTGAAAAGTCAGCTCTTTGCTTTTCAAGAAAAAAACATTGACTTTAGCCTGATTTTTCCAGCAGATAAAGAGCATGTATTTCTGTAAAAATTGGTAAAATTAATTGAAGAAAAATGTTCTTGTAACTTTGGCACAATATGAATACTATTTCAGTCATGTATACTTAATTTACATGTGTTTCTGTGAGCTTTGAATTTGTGCAATATTTCACTGCATTCAATTTTCAGTTAAAGGGTTATAAAGTGAGCAAAACTATTATTGATTAATTGTGCTACAGGGCATAAACCTGGTTTGAGCTACAAATTATTGATGTGAAATGTTGGTGAAGATGAAACATTTTGTCTTATTTATTAATCAAGAAGTTTGGTAATTTTGCCATTGTAGCAATCAAACTTTTTTTTTTTTTAAATTTAGAAATTGATTTTGGATCTATAAGTGTAGCAATTTGTTGTAATCCTGTTTGTACAATATAAAGAGTGCCGGGGAGCATACAAATGGAGTTGTGACAGTTAAAAGGAAGAAAGTATTAGGTATTATTCTGACACTCAAAGAAAGAAGAAAGTAATTCCTCAAAAAGGATGAGGAAAAAAAAGTTGTTTTATCAAGCACCTTGAAAAGATACTTGCAGCTAAACCAAATCATTAAAAACAACCATATCTTATCAACCAACTGAAGAATCACAGAACCACAAAATGGTTGAGGTCGAAAGGGAGCTTTGGGGGTCTTGTGGTCCAACCCCCCTGCTCAAGACCAGAGCAAGTTGCCCAGAATCATGTTCAGCTAGCTTTTGAATATCCCCAAGGATAGAGACTGCACAACTTCTCTGGGCTGCCTGTGCCAGTGCTCAATCACATCTACAGTGAAAAAGTTTTCTGATGTTCGGAGAGAATCTCCTGTGTTTCACTTTGTGCCCAATGCGTCTGGTCCTGCCACTGGGCACCACTGAAAAGAGCCTAGCTCTGTCCTCTTTGCACCCTTCTTTCAAGTATCTACATTTAGTAATAACATCCCTCTGAGCCTTCTCTTCCCAGGCTGAACATTGCCAGCTCTCTCAGCCTTTCCTCATGGGAGAGGTGCTCCAATCCTTAATCACCTTAGTGTCTCTGTACTGGAGTCTCTCCATTACATCTATCTCTTTATTGTAGTCAGTGCCCAGAACTGGACACAACACTGCAGGTATGGCCTCACCACAGCTGAGCAGAGGGGAAAGATCACTTCCCTTGACCTGCTGGCAATTCTTTGTCTCAAGCAGCCTAGGACACCATTAGCCTTCTTTGCAGCAAGGGTATTTTGCCAGCTCATGTTCAGCTTGGTGTCCCAGAGGGCACCAAAACTGAAGACTTTAAGTCAGAGGATAATATAAAGTTTATTTACTGTTTCACAGTCTTTGTTTTTGGTTTTCAGTAAATTGTGAAGAACTTGTTACCGAGCCTGTCGTGTATCTTCATGCAGATAGGCCAGCATTTTAGGGGACTGTGTATGATCTATATGAAGTTGTGCACTTGGTACCCTTTATAGCACTATTATTCTTTAAAGCTCCAACATAATTTTTCAGTTAAAGTTGCTCTCTCCCCTAATATGACAGCCAATATCCACCTCAGTTTTTCCTATCAGTTAAAGCGCAGATGATAACTAATTTTTTATTTCATCAGTTACTTACAAAATTTATTTCTTTCAGCAACTTCAGCATAACAAAGGAGTTTATTGACACTTCATGTATCCTGAGATATAAAGAGACCCTAAAAATAGAGCATACACTTTATTTCCTACAATTTCTACAGAAAGAGAAGTAATGTGAAGAATCAAAATGTGACAAAAAAGGTAGATTTGAATAATCATCCCAATCTGATACTCTTTCTTGTTCTTTTATTCTGAAAGGAGCTTAACTGGTTGTGCATCATCTTTGGTTCTCCTGCTGTGCATCTTGCTCTTTCCTTTACATTTCTTTTTTTAGGTTTGCTCATTTTATATTTTCTTTAGCAGGTTGGAAACTCATCTCTCAACCACATCTTCCTGCAGACCTCCCCCAATGTACTTCCTTTCAAGTCCCCAGAGACCACAATTCATTTTAACCCACAACAAAACAAGAACAAAATGTTACTGGTCTGTGTTTTTACAGCCAATTTGCTATAATCACTTTTCTTTGTATTATGTAACGGAAAGTACAGCACATCATCTTCAAGAACAGCGAGGCTTCGTCTCAACTATTTTTAACAAATTTATGTTTGCGCTCTCTTTCCAACTTCTTTTCTGCAACTCCCCTGCTATCTTTCTCACAGTGCCTGGTTTGAAAATAAACACTGAATTTTTGACCCTTGTGGTCAACATCAACTGAGGCAATGAGTTGTTGAATCTGGTTAGGTCGGGTTTTTTTACATTTGCTAGAGATTTAAAAATATATGTACGTTGATGTACAGCATGCAGTATATAAAATACAGAAGTTACTTTAAGCTTGCATATATTATTTTTAACTGAATGACATGCTAAAATTTTATTCTTTTTAGCTGTCTTGATAATGTTGATATTTTTACATTTGTAAAAAATTTTGATGGAATACTGAGTAAATGGAAAGAAAAAATATATATATACTGCCCCTCTATTTGATAAATGTAAACATAGTCCTTAAGTGGAAAAAAGTTTCATAACTTAGAAAAGTATATGTGAAAGCTTTTTGAGAAAAGCAAGCTTCTAACATGGCCGGGAGAAATAGGAGAAATAAGGTGTTTTTTTTCTTTAAGGAAATTTTATCTCTGTCCCCTACACTTTCATTTCAATGGGATTATTGAGTGACTTTTTCCCTCCTCTCATCTTTCTTTCTTGTACAGTTTTAGTGATCAATTGTCACCCATTAAAAAAACTTATTTTCTGATTTTAAGCCTCAATTGCTTTGTTCTTTGCACACCTTCCTCAATGTCAACTCATCTTTTTCAACTGATAAGGCTACAAGGGAGCTAATGGAATCACAGAAAACCCACCCCAGAAGTTTATTTTAGGAAGCAAATTTATATAAATCTCTAAGGGTGTTGTTTTGTGTTTTTTTTTTCTGGAAAGGCATGTCATACATCTTCTCTTCTTTACAGCATTCTGGTGAACTAAAGAAAAGCTGACTTTTATAACAGAGGATTTAGGAAAGGGCAGGGAGTTTTTCTTTATGAGGTTGCTAGGATCACATTTTATTACTGGATGTAAAAGTTGAACAATGCTTGAATTACAGTGAGCACATGCAGCTGGGAAATTAGAAATTGCCTCTATAAGGCTGAAAAACCTAAATGACAGGCACCAATTAGACTGTGCCTGGTTTCAATTTTTATCTCAAATGTGATGATATTTGAAGAAATGAAGCATTTTCTTATTCCTCCAGTATTTTTACTGCTTCTATTTCTGATTCTTCCAGCCCTCCTCATGCCTACAATGTCAACCAACAATGGGTAAAACTGGAGATGGGGGATACTAAAAGTGGATTTTCTTTGTCAAGCAAAGTTGGTAGATGACTTACTAAGCTCACTCAGAAGAAGCCTGAACAAAAGTGCCCACTGAATATGGAATACTGCTCTGATTGGAACAGTAAGTTTATCCAATGTACATTACTGCAAGCACCCTTTGATGCTTGAGAAAACACAAATGAAAAGCATGCAGAATTTTATGCTATGGCAACTAGTGCTTACCGTTGCAAAAGTGAAAGAAAATAAACAAGTACAATAATTTCAAACTACAGATGCGACACGAGGTTAAGAAAATTTAAAATAATTGAACATTTGGTTCTTTTACCTGACAGCCACATACTATTCCAGTCAGAGGTACCATGAAACATGAATATTGCCCTTAATTCTACTCCATTTGTGAGTGCCAGTTGTCCAGTATCCCATTTTGTAAGCTTTGTCCTTTGCAATTTAGCACACTCAGATCACTATATTAAACTTCCATGGGTAACATGAGTCTGGTACATGGGAGGAAAGATGGTTGAAAGAGATGAGTTTGATAAGTTTGGTAAACAAGGTGTAGAAAATCTGAGTTTCTAGAAGGAGAAAATTATAGGTGGGTTACCAGAAGATGTTAGCAATGGGTGTAAAATTGATATGATGGTCATTTGGAGTGATGTATATTTCTGAACATGATGAATATAACTGAACCTGAGTTACCTGTAAAGTAGTCCTCTACATTGGGAAGGGATCCATTACCCATTCTAAGTGTCTGCTCCTCTGAAATGACCATTTCAGGAGAGTCTAGCCCTCTACACTAAAGTCAGGCAATATAGGTTCCTGTCTTAGCTGTAAGAATAGTGATTCATTGGTTTTCTTAGCTTTCTAGAAAATGCATTATGTATGCATCAACAGTAGCTTTTCTGTGTCAAGCACTGTTGGGTCTTAGTCTATTCTAGATTTTTTTTATTTGGAAAAATCCTGTCAACTTGCACTTGAAGCTGTTTACATGCAGCTCCAGTAAAGCCATATTTTCCCCTTCTGGAGGCAAATAATATACTTTCAAAAAGTGCTAATTGCTGTAAGAGTGTCATTGAAAATATGGCAGTCTATATTTATACTCAAATGCCATGTTTACAGTTTGACTTTTTTTAAATTTATATTCTTGGAACTAAGTGCATCCTCCCTTTTCCCTCCTCCCCCAAATACACTTGCCCAGAACTAATAAGAAATAAAGCAGCTTACTGAAATGCAGTATGAACTTCAACACGCTTTACATCCTATTCTTTCAGCTGGTGCCAAGACAAGGCTAAATGTCTTTAGAGCCTGTAGCTTTAATATACTATCATCTAGAAGAGGTTTACTGCAAATGCTATAGAAGATGACTGCTAAATTTACTAGATACTAAACTTCTCATAGTTTTCACCTATATGCTTGACTTGTGCATTGCTATGGTCTAGAAATTTATGAGCAAAGGCTGTTGTGGTTCCAGAACGGGACTGGTATAATGCTGGTATATGTACATACTCCACTGAGCCGAGTCCTGCCTTTAGAGATTAAATAGAGCATGCAGGAAAAACAAAGATTTTATGTTATTGCTCTTGGCACTTGGTATAAGAAGATGCAATATGGCAAGAGTGCGGTATTGGAAAGGATTCATGAGTCAGAACGGATGTAGAAACAGCAAAAATTGAGCAATAATGCAATATGGCTATTCTTACATTATATATCATAAATGTCATTCTTGCAATTATCTCAAAACAATGCTGTCTAAGTAGTATGTATTTAGGGTTAAAACCAGTACCACCACTTATACCAGTTTGTTGCTGATCTACATGGGTGTTGTCATACCTTAAATCTGCAACCTGCATAAACTGACTAAATTATGACACAGTATCGCCTCAGATGGAACATTCTCTAGTAACGTACTCATTACACATAATGTATATTCGGCCTCAGCCTCTTACAGGTATTTAGGCACTGGCTGCAAGGAACAGATTGACTATTTATTTATTTTCCCCGGAAACTGTTGAAAGAATGATGAAATGGAAAATGACATTGTCTTCCTCCTACTAGGTGGCCTCTTTGCCCTGGAATATCATGAAAAAGCCTGGACTGAGTGGCCCTTCATAAAAAATACTATGGCCCAAAGTGAGAGTTTGGAGAAACCCCTGACATTCTTTTTGAGTTATGGTCATAGCAGTTAAAGTTGGAGAACAAGCCTTCCATATTAAAAACATACACTGTGCAATGCACAGTTGTGGACTCTGTACCACCTCATTAGGAGGGCAGCATTTCAACAAGAAGCTGTCCATACACTGAAAGATATTTTCAACTGGGATACAAGTCAAATTCCAGCAAAACCTGTCAGTCAGAAAAGCAGTCACAGTGTGTGGAAGACCAGTCTGCCTTGAATACTAGACTATGTGTAATTACACACAATGTGCTAATGAATGCTGACTCGGGTCTAACCTACGCATAACAACATGAGCAACAGACTGAGAGGAGCTGACTATAGGCACAGACATCCATAATTCTACTGCTGGCCCTTCCAGATCCCTGCAAACCTAAGACAATTGCTTCTACTGCTGCCAAAATGCTCACAGTGTGTATTAGAGGTTATTCTTAACCAAAAAGAACACAGCTCTTACCTCCCTATTACCCAAAGTAATTTGCAAGACTGTTTCTCCCACTCAAATGCACCTTTCAGCCAATCGTCTTTCCCTCTAACAGGAATATCTGTGATATTCTCACAGGAATACCACAGACAGAAATAGACTCTTGTATATTATAATAGCATATTTAAAAGTTGTTTATGCAGTGCATATATAAATGGAGCAAAGATTACCATACTTATATCAAAGCGTTATTTTTGCTCCATTTACCGTATACACTGGTTTAAAGTTTATGGCCAATGCGTAAAGCAAATGAAAGTAATTCTGCATGCTGCTGCCATCTTGTTGATGCAAACCTCCAAATTAGTTCAGAGACTTTGTGAAGTAGCCAGATGACCCAATTCCTCACTTCTGCACTCACTGTATTATAAAGTTTCTGTAACATCAGAATTCACTATGGACAAACCAAAATACTACAAAATTTACAAAGCTGCCACTGGTGTGATGCTCTTAAATTATTCTACAATCTCATGAATAGTGATGTAGGAAATAAAGGATAACATTCATGTTTTGGTAATATACTTAAGATTTATTTCTCCCATCCTTTTGTAAGTTTAATTTATCAACTTTTTTTCTCACCACAACTGGTGTGATGATTAAGGTGCACAGGGAATAGATACATAAATGTTATCATTTTCTGAAGAAGGGAGTGGAAAGGAGAATAAAATATACTAATGGACCATACTCTGTCACAAGAAATCTTGAAAAACCTAATTTTCTCTTCAAGGAGAGATGTAAGAGAAAAGAGTAGAAATAAGTGACTGAAATGATGGCAGCAATCAGGAAAGAAAAAAGTATGTTCAAAAAGAGACTCCTACCAAAAATAAAAAAAGAGGCACTGGAAGATAGGGGTTTCAAGCCATTTGTGAAGATTAAGTCTTAGGAGGACTTCAACCACTAAATTCTATAGAAAATAGTTCCTCTGTCCTCCATAAAAATCGATAGCCTACAATAATGGTGGGGAGTGTACAATCACATTATGGATGGAAGTCAGTGAAGTGAGAAAAAGTGTTACAGTTGTCCTACCTTAAATTGACTCAACCAAGTCAGCTACTGCATTACTCCCTCACTGTTAAAAGTCAAATTCTGCATATAATGAACAGTGAACACATGAATTATTCATACATCTATTTTTTTACTTTTGAGTTGCTTTATTTTTGTTCCTGAGCTGCTGCCCTTGATTCACAATTTCCAGTCACTAGTGTCCAGACTACACCACAGGTGTAGCAATAATGCAGATAGCATGATCTAGAGCCTTAGGGAGAGGAATTGAGGTAAAAACATGACAATAGTTTTTAAAGTTCCCATAACCTTTCTTTTTTAGCTCTGAATGACTATGAGAACAATAAATCCCTTAATGTGATTGAGATTTCACTTTTACTTTAGTTTCTCTAAGACCATTATTTTTTTTACTGACAAAGATGTGTCTTTTGGGTTGCTGACCATGAACAGGAAGGAAAAATGTGTGAGGAATAATGCAAAGGCACTCATGAAATTAATGTCAGCACTTTTTTAAAATACCCATAAAAGTGCTAAAATATCCAAGAACTCATCCAGACATCGCTCTCATGTGAAAATAGGAGATACTTTGACTCCAAAAAGTCTAGCAGCATACTTTCCAGAAGGGTGTGCAAATGCTAGGATTGTGCATAACTATACAAGACCACAGTATAAAATGCATCTCAGTAAGTGTAGCACAAGAAAGTTCTGTGTAATGTAAAAATTTCATAATTAATTTGCTCTCAAAAAAGGTTTGAATTGATTTCACACTCTGCCCCTAATAGTTTTATGTTTGCACATATGCTTTTCTGTCAATATCCCCCAAAGTCACTTCATTAAGAAACCTGCTCTGGAAACACTTGTATAACATCTCATGCAGAAAAAATATAAAAATTAAAGTCTGTTCCTCATACAGGGGAGGGAAGAAAGTGAAATGTCTCTAAAAGTTGGTACCATGCAGAACAAGCTTTTTCATACAGCAACAGGGTGTTCTCAAACTACCGAACTGTTTAACCAAAAACTCTGTGACACTACCTGCTTTTCCCAGCTCTGAAATGTTGTTGTTAGCTAAAAGCTTGATCCCAGCACAACAGGTATGGTTCAGGATCAGTTAAATGGAATGTTAGACACATTCTCAGCTAATTGCTGTAAAATTACTGATGTTGCAGCAGCATAGCATGAAAAGTGAAAGAATAAAAGAAAATCACAGTCTGGCCACATGAATGGGCAGGTTCATTTCCTCCTGCATCGTTGATACTGCAAAATCACTATCACCTACAGACTACAGAAAGATTTTAAACAGATGTTCTGACTGGTACAGAAGAAACAAATAATACTAGAGTTAACATGACACTGGACTATCTCTTCTAAAGCTTTTAAAAAATGGAAAAGATGAAATGAAAAGAAGTAATTTCCAATTTCTTATTAGAAATGTTTTTTTCTCATTCAATTGCACTGGGCAATTTGGTAAATTATCTCTTCTCCCCAGATATTGTCATGTATTATTACATGTGATAGCTTTCTCCCCTTGACATTTTAATGTAAGATGTTATTGAGCATAAGATAATCAAATATCAATCTGATATCAAAATCACAGAACAATTCAATATTTTATCTCTGGCATAACTCAAGTCTTCTGAATTCATCCTATCCCCCAAAGAATCTCCTGCTTTCTTCATGGCTTTTTGGGACTTTTTTTTTCTTTCCATTTGTTTAATATTAGATTCCTTGGAGCCTTTCATTGAGACTTTTGGGGCGAAGTCCTGATCTCACACTTCCACTTTCTGGGTAGGGGCTATTCCTGTCCATATTAATAATGGATGAAACAATATCAATATTGACTTCTATTTTAAGTTTTAAAGTTCTATAACAATTACACTGTGGAAGCATCTTTAATCTTTACTACTTAGGCCCAAACTACCCCTGGCGTTGTGTATTACAGTGAACATGTTCACTGACCATGCACTGCTAAACAGTTACATCATAGCCATGCTTGGAATGGCTTGAGATAAAGCCTTTCAGGCTTCCCAGCACAGCACAGCCAATTAAATACACAGAAATTACAGTTTCCTTTGTTGCCCTATTTCCTGTATATATAGTATCAGAGCTGGTATGCAAGGTAGTTTTTCTTCTATTTTTCAGTTCCCCAAGCAAAGAAAGGAGACAGAGCAAGAAAGCTGAAGTGGGTAGAGAGGAAAGCAATGTTCATGGTTTTGAGGAAATAATTTTAAACATACAAAACAGTATGAAAGAAAAATGGAAGGAGGCTTTGAGGTCTGAACTACCGATGTCCCCAGACACCCAGCTGGTTTCATTGCAGTGCTGTGGATTTGTGACATGTATTGGCTTCGGGTCTGCCAAGTCTTCCAGCCATTCTGTCATGTTTAGCAAGACCACTCATGTGTGCAAGGTTTTTCAGAAATAGATCCAGGCAGTAAAAGGTGATACAGAAGAAATGTGTCATGGAGTAGCACATCCTAGCAGGACCAATCTTGACTTAAGTCATATTTTCACTTTCTTCAGTATATGAGCTAAACCAATATTTATCTCTTTCTTAGCTGCACCTGATGTGTTTTGCCCAGCTTTCCACTCAACGCTTGAATATAGAAAACAGTGCAGCTCTAAGCCTGTATTATGACACTCCTTGTAATAACTGTTTATAAAAGAATAAACTACTTTTCTGTTTTTTCACACCTATTTTTATTCACTTTCTACAATTTAAAAATGAAAATAATAATTTATCTGGAAACAGATGGATGTAAAGGTGTGTTGGATAGCAACTGTCAGTCTAGCTCAGCATCTCCTCAATAAGCCATGTGTTACTGTAGTACTTGTAAAGAATAGCAGTAAAACAATAACACATCCAGTTATAGTTTGCAAACACTTTATTTTGAAAGATTAGTTCTACATATGTCAGTTTTCATTCAGCAAAACTACACCTGTTTAAACATTGTAACATTCTATAAATATTGATATATAATTATTTTACTGAATCATAGAAAAGATAGAGGTATTTTTAGGTAAAGCCTTTAATACAAGAGAAAGAGCTAACAGTATGCTCATAGCTTTGTTTTTTTTTTCTTTCTAGAGAAACAAAAAATAACCCTAAATTTAAATCAGCATTATAGATTTGAGACTCTGCATTTCGGAAAATCTATAGAAGTTCTATTTCCCTGAATAAGGACTGAAAAAGAGGGGGGGAAAGTAGATGAAACCCCTAAATCATGGTCTTTCATTTTAACTTATTCTTTCAGTTTTGACCATTTCATTCATTTTATCCTTTTTTTGATTGCAAGAATATTTCACAGAACTTATGTGGAAATTATGAAAGACAGAAGATGTTCATAAAAGTTATTTAGTTTGTACTAAAATAAATCTATTTGATTTTTGCAACTGATGCAGTTTCTTTTTTAAACAAAATCTACTGATGTTGCTCTATTAAGAAAAAAATATAGTTCAGCATTTATCATTTACAAGACTTATGTTTGTGCATTTCACATAATAATAAATTGCTTGCCTGCTTGCAATTTAAATTTGACCTCTTTAAGAAACCTGTATGCTTTTTTTTTTCATAATAGAGTTTGAGCAATATCACCAGGCACAATCTTTTCTTTGCTTAGCAGTCTCTAAACAAAGATGAATTCCTGACTAATTTTCTGAAATTTATGTGCCTAATGGTTTCACAACGTTGTATTCTCTTTGAAGAAAATAAATTTGACTAGATAACATTTTGGTGCATCACAGGACCCGAAATCATTGCAGTCAGGAGGAAGCACAAATGTGGCACAGCACAGACAAATTATATTTACTTTCACTTATTGTGTCAGATATGAATAGAAAATAAAAATCTACTATTCTTAAAAAACAAACAAACAAGCAAAAAAAACCCACCCCCTTAAAAAAAAAGACCAAGAAAAAAACCCCAAAAAACAAAAAACCATGGGACAGATAATTATATCAAAAGATTCCAAAGGTTTCAAGTTCACGTAGAAAACCCTTTTTGTTATGGACAGAGTAGTCTAATTGGGCATTTCTGGACAACTTTAGTCAGTACACCAAAATTTTTTGGGCTTGCATTGAGAAGCTGTTTATGTTACCACATAAACTGCAGCCTGGGGAAAAAAAAGCCCTGAAAGACCATGTTCCAAACCTATATTCAACATACAAGAACATAAAAATTTATTTTAAACATAGAAAAATAAAATGAATCTCAAATTTGATGCAATACGTACCCTGAAAGCAGCTGTAAAATGAGCTTGAAATCCATTGTTATGATTTAACTAGAGAGGTTTCTTTGCATGTACAAATCAAACATTTTCCCATTTCATGCCAACAGAGCTCCTTATTCTATTCTGAAACTCAATTTCCACCAAATTATAAGAATTTTCAAAAACAAAATGGGGACATAATTGTTCCTTTGTATGTAGTGCATGTGGGCAAAATTATATGCTGCTATGTACACTTTTTTCAGAGAAATAAATTATAATAAATATAGCACTGTTCACACACTTTCTCACAAACATACAGATGGAAACATACACACAGATCACTGTGACTGAACAGGTTACCACAACTACTTATAAATAAAGATGTACATACACACAAATATCTGCATATTCTTGGTGAGAGGATATTTAGACTATTCTTATCAGAGGATGGTTTTGGGCATAGAGAACATTAAATATCTGCTCAGACTAGGAAATATGCATCACACAGATATATGTTACTTCACTTATATGCATAATCTTGTCTGTATAAAAGCACAAGCATGTACACATATGCAAGCACTTATACACATATTCATATAGAAAGACCTCTGGGTACTGATGAGACACTTTGCCATGATTAAATATCTGTCCTGTCTTCAGTGACCAAGTAAAAATATTTTTGTCACCAAGGGGTAATGTTTTTTAAACTAAAAGAAGGTAGATTAAGACCAGATATAAAGAAGAATATTTTAATGATGGAGGGTGTGAACACTGGAACATGCTGTCCGGAAAGGTGGTGCCCTGCCCCAGGAAACATTCAGAGTCACTTTGGACAGTGCTCTGGGCAACCTGATCTAGTTGAAGGTGTCCCTGCTCATTGTAGGAGGGTTAGACTGGATGACCTTTAAAGGTCCCATCCAACCCAAACTGTTTTGATTCCATGATTCTATGTTGACTTGTTGAGTACAGGCTAAATATTCTACTGCTGGTATATAACACCAGTCAAGTCCACTCATTGCAATCCAGGAAGACAGGAAGAGATGATCAAGTCTTCAAAAGAAGGCACCTTTTAAATTCCCCCCTGCTGTATCTACCCAAGTTGCACGTTGAAATTAAATGAAGTAGTGTTGAACAACAAAAATCATAATAGTAGGTTTATCAAACTGGCAAAGGTTAATCAAATGGCAAATAAATAGTAAGTGTAATAGAAAAATCAGTTCCTAAAAAAAACCAAAATCATTAGAGCTGTCTGTATTTTATATATCTCCATTGAGGGTGTCAAATGAAACCCCAAGTCAAATCTACTTTAAACATACCTTTATTGTGCAATATTTCATTCACAAAAGTTAGTCTTTATGTCTAATTGTACACATACTATAAAGTCAGAACAAAAAAACTGTCCAAATTTGAATCCTATTAAGGTTTTGCAGTTATGCTTTCTACTTTTAAATTATTAAAAATTCCTTGAAATCTTGTTTCTAAGCAAAAGTGAGTGAGGAAAGAACAGACTGAAGAGACATGATTTAGTGACACCATTCTTTATTAAAAAGATAAGTGAATTATGAAGACAATATGAGAAAGCAGAGGCCATTTCAGTAAGTCAAAAATATTTTTCCTTTTCTTTTCTTTTTTTTCCCAATAGGGCTTAATGATTCAGACTTCTTCCTTACTTGCATAGCATTTTGTTTTATGGTTTAAAATCAGCATCTCATTGGCTGGCACAATCCCAATGCTTATATAAAAGGGATCAAGGAACTATTTTATTCTGAATATAAGAGAAGCATCAATGTCAAAAAATCCCTGCTTTCTTTTCCTGACTGTTCTCCAGATGACTTTGAAATCCTGAATTATTTACATATTGACAAAGGCTGTGATATAATTCCAGAAATTTTACAAGAGGATCTCTCCAAAATTTTCCACCTCAGTCAACAAGCCATGTGATATTCCCTGAGCGTAACAGCTTTCCTGCCAAAAAATAAAATATGTTTCTGCTTACTGCCAACCCACCTGACTTTACCTAAGTAAATTCCTTGCCAAGTCCATCAGCCTTTCCACCCTAACCCCTAAATCCATTTATACTTGCTCAATTTAATATGAATTCTCTTACCTGACAGTTCATGAAACATCAGCTGATGGACCTCAAATACACTGAAGTGGTACATCCCAAGAGTGGGGCAGTGGGCATTAATTATATGAATGTTGATCTCCTCATTTGAAGTATGTACTATAAATTCAGAGAATGAGATTTCATTTGGTCTGAATGGATTTCCCCTGTGATTGCCAGTGACCTGTGCAGAAGCAAGGCATTGGCGTAAAAGTGGCAATACATTGCAAACAGGAACGGTCCCCCACAGAATGCAGGGAAACACAGCCAGCAAGATAACAGACACTGAACTATAGCCTCTACTAAATTCAAAGACCGGGTCTCCTCAAAAAGCACACTGTGAAAATTTCAAGTTGAAAAATCACCTTTATACTTGTTTAGTATATTCCATGCACCTCCAGTGGAAGGAGCTTTAGCTTGATTACTAGTGAAGCTAAGGCAAGCAGTAAGTTTTTCCCTACAGTTCCTTCCCATCTACTAAGATTAAACTCTCTAAACAGACAAGAAATATTCAGAACCCCCTTTACTTTTTCTTTTCATGGCTGTTTAGCTCAAAGTTATGGGAACACTCAGGAGACTGATACTACTGCGTAGGAAGCGAGAGCAGCTAAACACAAATGGTGGAAAAATAAACTTAAGAGAGTAAGATCCTAGTACAGCCAGCTATCGCTATTTAAAAACTTGGTTACAGGCAGAGAACAAGTCGTAGAATCAATTGGATTACTTAGCCTGGCTTGTAACCTTATCTTCTAATTCTAAGTGTTGACACCGGATGGAAGGAAAAGCAGGAAGAGTGAAAAACAATAGCACACGCAAAAAAAAAAAAAAAAAAAGGGGGGGGGACAAAAAAACTCTGAAAGGTGGAAGGTGTAGAAAAGAGGGAGAATTTTATAAGGGCCAAACCTAGATACATCCTACCCCACATAAATTTAAGCATGTAGTTAAGGAGCCTTAGTTGACTAACAGTGTCCCTATACAGCCAGTGGAAGGTGGCAGATGCCCTCAAAGCAGGTGTAGAATTGTAGCACAAGCGTGATTCTGAGAACCCTCATCCTGAAGAAAGTCACTTCTTTCCACTGACTGCACCCAGAAGTTCAGGGCACCTGCACCAACTGAAGTGGATAACATAAACATAATTCCCACGAATAACAATTTGAGATTGGACAGTTCCTCCTGTTCAAACAATTCAATAAGAAACAAAGAGAAAACTCAATAAACAAAGATGATATTTTATTTCAGGAAGTTTCATAACAGTATAAATTTATCAATGACTTCACATCGTAGCTCTCTATTTGGCTCACATGAAAAATACAAAATAACAGTCTAAAATTTAACCGAAGCCATCTACCCTATCTTCAACTCATAGAGGCAATTATTAGAGGATTTTTGCCAAATTTAGGCATTGTTTTCTAGAAGGTAATATTTCATTACAATTAGCTCCTTATGATGTTAAGTTGACAGAAAGAATGTTGTATAGCATTTTTCAACTATGGTAATCCATACAGACAGGTACATACTGCACAATAGATTCTGAGCTAAAATTTATCTGAATTTGTATGTACATGTCCAGTCCATACACATTTTGTATGACTCATTATTCGTAATAATCCTACATACCATACAGGTAATCATAACTGTATTTTCCTTTCATGTCCTCTGTGGATGTGAACACTTATGCTGATGTTCTGAACACTGAATTAATCTCTTTCTCATAGTAGAGACAGATGAAAAGAAATGACCTATTTTTAAAACATGATTATTACTTTTTTGGCAAAATTCATTTTTATTGCTTTCTAAGCTCCCCCAGTATCACGTGTTCTCCTCGTTTCTTAATGTTTCAGTGTTCCATTTCCTGTATAGAACAGCTATAAGTAGATTAAAAGGCAAGCATTAGAGATGCAGTACATACTGCATAATCAGATGATAAAATGTTAGCAAAACCAGGGCTGACGTTCCTAGGTGCATTTTTACTCTTTGTAATGATATTTGATCTTTTCAGAGGTACCTGAACAAAACATTTAAAGGAAAAGTATGTATGTCCTTGAAAAATTTAGTTCCTTGGAAAAAGCTACACTTTTCACAAGACTTTTCTTCATTAGGTCTGAAGGAAAATAATACACAAACAGATAATTTTCAAGGAAAGATGATTTTCAGCTTTCCTCTACATACATTTTGTTGTAATTCAGAAATTATCATAATGGATTAGTATCTTTGATCCCTTTCAGTCTTGGTCAAAATCAAATACGAGTCATTCCAATTTATACATTTTAAAAATACAGCATAAGTAAGTACAGAATAATCTTTACTTCTACATTAACTTCTCTTATATAATTAATCAAAGAGGAATTGAAGCAGAAATTTGACAATGTTTTCAAAATATGTAACAAAATAACTTATCTAAATATTTCCAAATATATTTTAAAATTTTTATTGTGTATGTTCACACATTTTTGTCTATACAAGTTGCAAAACATTTTTAATGGAATATCACGCATCGTATTAAATTTGAGGAGATATGACGTGATCCTAAAGGCTATACTTTACAATATATTGCCAACCTGAAAATATGTTAAGTTTTAGTAAAGTTAAAAGTGATGTCCCATAGATTCAGGAAAGGGTAACATGAAATATGCTCTCCTGTATATGTATAGTATGGCTGTGTGTAATTTTTTCTCCCATACAGACTCTGCTATATTCAATGCATGCTGTGCTCATTAAATTACTATCCAGTACTTTCTTTTCCTGAAGTTGCTTAATATAGGGACTTATTTATTGCATGTATTTCATACCTACTCTGAAAGCATAACTAGTCTTTCCTTGCAGGATTTTGGAATGATTGTGTGTACAGCACAGTGTTTGAAAATACTGGTTTCTTTTCCTGTGTAGCTATTCAATGAGATTAGAATTTAGTGAACATCCATCTAAGCAAAAAAGATTTTCTGAAGCAAAAGACTTCTTTCAACACTGGGTAACCAACTCAAATTACATCACATCTTATTTTTCAAAGTATTCTATCCTTTAGAGATGTGTACAATCATGCTTTGTCTCAGCAAAGTACTACTGAGACCACAGGGCAGATTAAGCACTCATATTTTAGATTATTAGGTCAATCTTCTGGGAGGTATCAGCTAGCTGGTATCCAGAAACTGCCACTGAGCATATGCAAGCTAGGATTTTTGCCATTTGGCTACATCTCGATGGATATTCCTCTCTGGTACAGACACCTCTTAGCATCCCATAATGTCTATTATTCTGTTTCAAATCTTTGTGGTCTTAAAATTATTTATGACCCTAGCCTTTTTCTTGAAATTAAATGTATGGAACATATATAAATTCAGTCAATCTCAATAAACCACCAGTTTGCAATGTTTCAGATTGCTCTGTCAACAACTGACATGTGGCTCTGAAAGTCACCTCCTGCCAACTCCGCTGGTAACTTTCTATTTTTCTAAGATAATTCTATACTAACATAACAAAGGTAACACTATTTAGAAGCAGACAAGATTTGCCCACCTCTTTCCCACTCATATCCTTGTCTATATTTTAGAAGTGAAATTGCCTGGTTTAGGTAACTCAGAGTACTTGCAGATTTGGTCATTTTTGTAAGGTAGAGCACAATAAACTAAGTTATTTAATGTTAGCCTGAATGTTGCATTCACTATGGTTGGCATCAAAACCATTGAATACTAAATTGTAGAAGAATGTGTCTGAAATAATTATCTATTAATTAAGCAGACTGGGTCAAGGGGAAAAAACAAAGGCAAAGAGGGATGTCAAAATCACTGATACTCTGAAGTCTTATTAAAAGCTGCAATGAACATGTAACAGTTCAGCTTATGCACACAGAGATGTATAAGTTACTTATTTATAGATCTTCATTTCCAACTAAAATGAAGGATCTGAAATCCGATCTATACAGATAAATACATAGTTCTTATCTTTATAAACTGAACAGAGAAACTATAGAATTTCCCTTAAAACTATCCAGGACAATGAACTCCAAACTTCTGAAACTACTTAATCGCTTCAAGCATAATTAAAAAAATATGTCATACATTTCTTTTCCTTGCATAATGAGTGAAATGAAGCAATGGAATTGCTTGATGGGAAGCTTTAGTTAGGTAGTGGCAGTATTAAGCTTCTTTTTGGTTGCATCTAGTGAAAGACTACTTTGAGAGGGATCTTTTATGTTGCCTTTCCAAACAAGACATCTTTGTGGAAGAATATCACACACGTAAATTAAATCATCAAATCATAGAAGCATAGAATGGTTTGGGATGGAAGTGACCTTAAAAATCACCTTGTTCTAATCTCCCTCCCATGGACACTTTCCACTAGACCAGGTTGCTCAGAACTCCCTTCAATCTTGCCTTGAACACTTCCAGGGATGGTGAATCTAAAAGTTCTCTGGGCAACCTGTTCTAGTGCCTCACCACCCTCACAGTAAACAATTTCTTCCTGATATCTAATCCAAATCTACTCTCTTTCAGTTTGAAACCATTCCCCTTTTGTCCTGTCACTACATGCTCCTGTAAAAAGTCCCTCTCTGTCTTCCTTGTAGACTCACTGGAGGTACTGGAAGGCTTCAATTAGGTTAACTTAGAGACTTTTCTTTTCCAGGATGAGCAAACATAATTCCCTCAGCCTTTCCTCATGGGAGAGGTGATCCATCCCTCTAAACAGCTTGGTGGCCCTCTGCTGGACTCACTCCAACACATGAATGTCCTTCCTCTGCTGGGGACCTCAGAGCTGGACACAGTATGCAGTGGAGAAGAGAGGTAGACTTATCTCCCTTGACCTGATGGGCACACTGCTTTTGAAGCAGCCCACGATATGGTTGGACAAATGCACATTGCCAGCTCATATCCATGCTCTCATCCACCAACATTCCCAAGTCCTTATTGGCAGGGCTGCTCCTGATCTGTTCATTCCCCAGCCTGTATTCATACCAGGGGTTGCCCTGACCTAGGTGCGACACCTTGTACTTGGTCTTGTTAAACTGAGATTCTTGTTAAAATGAGATTCTCATGCGCCCACTTCTAGAGCTTGTCCAGATGACTCTGGATGGCATCCCGTCCTTCGTGTGTGTCAACAGAACCATTTAGCTGGGTGTCATCTGCAAATTTTCTGGCAGTGCACTTGACCATGATGCCTTGGAGCGTTTTTTTTTGTTTGTTTGTTTTTATAGCTTTTAGAAATAGTTGTGTAGGAAATGTACATTTTAATGTAACTGTATTATATCCCTTACCATTAACATAGCAGTTTACACATATCCAACCCTATTATCCCATTTTATGTCAATCCCTCTAAATTCTGTTGCATGTTTAGTCTTTTTCAAGGTAGAATTGCAGAAAAACACCCCTGTTTAAGAACCTCTCGCTCTAAGGCTGGACCAGGAGATATTGCACAGACAAAGTAACCTTCAAGCCCTGAACTTTGGAGAAGCTCCAAGGACTGAACATGCTATGAAAAAGATGAAGGTGAGGAAGAAGGGGTCCCACACGCCTCCAGACCCAATTCCCAGAGGGGAGTACTGGGGGGCAGAATGGGGCAGAACTGGGGGTGGACAGATCTGGGATTGGATGGACCTTACTATAAAATCATGGAACCACTGTCTGGGTGCACACGGATGGTGTGGATCCTCCTGGGCCTACAGCCTCATTAAAGGACCAGCTTTTTTTATCTTATACACTAAATGGGCCTGGAGTGTTTTTCTACGTGGTCTTTTTAGGCAACAACTCCTTCATCTATGTCATGATTGAAGATATTAAGTAACTCTTGTCCCCATATGAACTCCTGAGGGACACCACTTGTAACTGATGTCCATCGGGACTCTGAATTGTTCACCACTACCCTCTCGATGTGACTGTCCAACCACTAACCACTTTCCATCTAACAGTCCACTCATCAAATTAACCTCTTTCCAATTTAGAAAGAAGGATGTTGTGAAAGACCCATGTACACCTATTCCTGGTAAACTATATTCTTCTGCAGTGAAGCAATGACATACATGTGGATTATGAATAAAGTAGTCTGAGACCCAAATTATCTGCCTACAAATGGAAAAAAAACTCTGTGAGATTAAATGCAGCTCCATATTGATCACATTGAACTAGGAATCACTATAAAACAGCAAGAAAAGAGTGTGTGATTTTTTGAAACTAATGAGTTTATCAACATGCAGTTTATTCAGCATGAAAACTTCTGTGGTCAAAATCCACACCAGTAGTAACAGGAGGGAAATCAAACTAAAATGAAGTTCTACCAAGGAATACAGCCAAGTGATGGAAACAGATAACAGGTCGACTGTGACTTCTCCACTTTACTTAGGCTTCCAAATCACGAGTGTTGCATAGCCTTCAATCCCATGAGGAACTGAGTATCATTTCTACAAGCCAGCTGAGAAATTGTTGTCTGGGTTCTTCCTCTTTTATTATTAAACATTTATGGGGATCACTATGCCTGTTCTTTCAGTTAATGGTAAGTGATCAAAATTTCGTGGGTTCAGCTAAATACACCTAGTCAGACCTCTCACACAAGAAAATATAGAGGGCCTACACAGAGCAAACAACACCCTGCAAGGAAAAGAAATACTTCTGATTCAGTTCTGCATAGTTACTTCACTGGCACATTACTTCATTTCACAACTCAGTATATGAAACAACCACATCAGTTTTACTTCAATCAAGTACTGCATTCATATAGAGGCAGCTCTGTGTCACCTTCTCAGGATGCCTCATGGCAAACTGCACACACTTCAAACAATGTATATCAACAAATAGATGGTTTCGTTTCACAGTGTACATTACAGGAAAAATCTTCCCTGACAGCCTATTTGTCAGTGTGTCGGATGCAGCACTGTAACACCAGACCATCTGGAGACTCCAGTGAAAAAAACACAGGGTGAAATTTCTCCTTCGTCTACTGCTCACTGAAAGGAGACAGAATAATGGGCCTTCTCTGCGGTTTGTCATAACATCAGAAACTGGGAGTTGACTATTCTGCTTTTATTTGTGTTGGTGTGAAAAAAGATTGGATATGCTGTAGCAATAAAAGCAGAGAATCAAAATTAAGATTGAGTCATGACAAAACACTGCTAAGATTTACTCCTCCATTTTTGCAAGGGGAGGAATGTGTATTCCACATACACGCATTTTCAGTCTTCAAATGTCACAGCACAAAAGTCAGCACACTACTCAGATTCAAACAGCAATTTTTATCACATCTCTTCATGAAGCCATGCACAAATATTGAATTATTTTGACTTATTTGCATCTAAGAACCCACGGTCACTAATGACTTATGAACACCCAATGCTTAGAAGGAAAAACTCACTAACAAGGTTATTGCCGATAATTTCCAGGTGGAGTTTTAACAGAAATGTTGTCTTACAGAGAAACATAATTTTTACACTTAGTGTGAATTCTGTTACGTATTACATTAGACCAGTCTGTCCAATAGACACAAAGAAAAAGAAAAGAATCTTCACAGCTTTTACACTGATTTCTACTTGCTGCAAAGCAACATTTACTGCTACTGTTGGATGAAGAAGTTATTTGGATTATTGATAGTTATATAAATTATACCTAGGTAAAGGCTACAAATGAAATACCAAAAAGTTGGATTACAGTTAACAAATGTGGATTGATCAATGTATTTGCAAAGTAATTAAACAACAATCCCGCTGTAGCCATGGCATACTTAGTTTAATGACTAAACACTGATTAATTAAGCTTCGCTCACATTTTCTGTAACATATATTATAGCTGAGGAATATCAATTGCTGTGCTTTAGTCTGATTTGCTGCTGATTAACAGCAGAAGAATCCAAACTTAGAGCTTTTCAAGAACAGATGGTATTTCTTTCCTCTTCTTGCTGGTCAGAAATGCAGAGAAAATACGAATGGATGTAGATGGAGAAGAGAAGAACCAAAAGAGGAGAAAAAAGGTTTGGCAAATCCCATAAGCAGCTATAGAAACAAATTATACCCATTTTCCACTGTGGGTGTGCAAGTTTGAGGATTCACAGATGGCTTGGAATTCAGCTCCCCATCAGAGCTGAATCTGTTTCCAAGACAGTCTGAAAAAGGGGTGCTGAGTGATTGCAAAATGTTTCTTTTCCCACTTTTACTACTTGATAGTTTCCCATCTTTCCCTTCTTTTTCTCCAAATTAGCACACCATGAAGTAAAAATGGAAGTTTATTAAGGTACTGGGTAAAAATGGACAGTAACAGTGTTTGCCCAGAAGAGACAACTAAAAGTTGTTTTCACTGTGGGTTTCCTAAAGCCTAAGGGGACTTGAGGAGTTCTCATATCCTCCCACCTACTCCTTATAAATAAAACCATGACTCACTTTTAAAAATTTGGTATCAAGTGAGTCATTTTTTTTTTGCATGAGTAGCTTGAGACACCTTAAAATGGTGGTCTCCATTTCTTTACCAAGAGGGCAGGAACGCTTCAGAATTCCTGGAAATACAACCAAATGTAAAGTAAGGTGCTCTGCTTCCATAAAGAAAACCTTCTCAACTGTGCTGAATAAGTATTCAGTCAGTAGTTGGGTGCTAGAGTAAGTAATTAGGTGCTAGAACACAGTGCCAGAAACAGACTTGCTGCTGTTAAGATATTTGTCCATATTTATTCTAAGCCACAAAAACACTAGTTTGGATCCTGGTATTTACATATACTGACCATATCTCTTTCTTCAAAGTCCACCAACCTAGCAGCACATTTTTTATATCTGAAGATACTCTATTTGCCACCCAATTGCACTGGGCTCTGTCTGCTAGGACTTGTACCTATTGTTTTAAGCTTTAAAAATTCAAGCAATTGACCCTCCTAGCACATCTTCCTATTGATTAACGTTATGAAAGAAGTAAGAAACTTGTTTTGATCTCTGCCAGACTCATGGTGGACCAAAGTCCCCTCCTGCACTGACTTACTGTATAATTTTCATTCTCTGTGGTGACCCTCTTGAAATATCATCAATACAGTTCAGCTTCTTGAACTATCAGTGAAAACCAACTGCAACAGCCTTGCTGAGCCCTTATTTGCTTCTGCCACAGAGTTCATGGGGTGTCTCAAGAATGGGAAAGCCAGAGGTGTGCACGTGCCCTGTTTTACAACAAACTATTCCCCTATGTCCTATCAGACCCAAGCATTTAGTTTTTTCTGTAAAAACAGTGGTTTAACTTTGTTTCTCACCATAGAATAAAGGCAATTACATTTAGACTTACTCTGCTTAAAAAACTGATGGGGATTTCACAATGAAAGAAAGGCAAGACTGCTTGGAAGAGTATCTAGAAAGAGTTAAAATGCTTCCAAGACTAAAATTGCTGTAAGGAAGATTTCTGTGTCGTCTGCTAGGTTCCCAGTAGAAGGTGTACATGCTGAAATATATCCTGTTTTACAGAGCTGATGCAGTCACATTAGTGGCGTAGAAATGTATTGACATGCCAGACACTGAAAAAATGACTGCTAATTGTTTACACTACCAATAAATAGGTAGGTCAAACTATTTATTAGGATACACTACCAATAAATAAATAATGCCAAATAATTTCATAAATAAACATCTAAAAACATAAAAAGTATAAAATGGCATGAAATTAAGTTTGGAATACAGAAATAGTAGACTGATTCTGTCTACACATGTTGCTGTTTGAATTACAGAGAAATGCTATTTCCACAAATCTTTACTTCACCGACATCTTCGTGGGCATGATACAAGACAGAAACATTTATTTTCCTTCACTGTTCTTAATGAACTGCTGAGGAACAGCAGGGAGAGTTAAGCTGAGGTTTTAATTTTCTGAAATGAAACTGTTATGTTAGCAGTTATTCCCTTCGTATAGATGTTATTACATGTTTCAGAACTCAGTAATTTCATTCAGCAAGGAAGAAGTAATTCACCTACTGCATCTCTCAGCAAAATGCTGGGTTTGAATCTTCATTCTCCTCCATGTACAAATACTCTCTTATAAAGTCCATATTTCCAAATTGACCTGGAGGACGGCTGTTTTTTATGATGGCAATACATTTTTACCATTTGTGTCCATGGTTTAAAGACAGTGTTCTCCAAAAAACACTAAAAAAACTGCAGAACATAACACTAAAAACTCAAAACAGCAAAGTCTACTTTCCCCTGTTCATGGCAAATATCTCTCTAGAACTGTCACACCTACGAATACCTAGAAGGTATTAAAACATCTCAGTCATAAATAAAAGCAGCAAGCATATAATGCCCTATGCAAGACATAGCACATATCTTAAATATTAATTCACTTAGCATTAAATAAAAGTTCTGTGAAAACTGTATTACCTTCCATCTCATAGCTGGAGATAACACCCTGTCATTTCCAATGACTGGGAAAAAAAAATAGATGCCCCAAGCCAGTTCATATTCAGTTAATTATACTCTATAATAAGAACTGTCAATGAGTAAATTTATTTTACAACATAAATTTCTTCTACAACACAAATTTCTCCTTATATTTTAAGAAGAATCCTTGAACTTCATGAATCTTCAGAAAGGTTGAGAATGCTATCTAGTAGGTCAGGACACAACCGTATATTTTAATGTACTGATGTTTTGGGGTTTTTTTTTCCCATCCTTTGAAATTACATCTTAAATGACAGAATACATCTGTAGACAAGCTGTTTAAAAACCCAAATGTTTGAAAATCCCCATAAAATGCATGAAAAGAAAGAGCTATAAAAGTAACAACTCAAATTATTGCTGCTACTGCTTCTTATTTGCTTACACATATTGCAATCTGAAATGCTGGAGCATTTTCCTCCTCTCACTAAATTATTGTCAACAGTAGAAAGACTGTGGGTGGGACTTACTTCAGGGTTTAAACACCTACAATAGATATCTATAATAGAGTGTGGAGGCCAACCTATTGTAGTTAATGAAATGTAGAAAACAATCCAATAGCTAACCACTGAATGTCTTCAGATAAATAGGCTGAATTACTTTCTAGACTCCACTGACCACATGGGGTACTTCAATTCCCTACAGATAGCGTATTCTAACACTTCATCTCGCACTTGATCTATTTGACTGAGAAACAAAACAAAGCAAATTGATATTAAATCACATTCAATTCTAGAAATACAACCATTATGGTCCATCTTTATATAAAGTTATATACATATAACGCCAATGATTATGACAGGAATTGTGCTCCATTATGGAGTACAAAACCTTGTAATTATACAATCAGTATGTCATAGAGTACAAGGTAATTTAAAACATTAAACATGTATTAGAAACCGGATGACAAATACTTTGAGGTTTCATCTCACTTGGAAAGAGAAAACATCACTCATACTGAAAGATCTGATTCTCAGGAATTGCTTTTTATCTATCACTAAAGTTTTCCTTTTACAGGGCAATTTTGGAGTTAATCTATCAGATTTCCAGATCAGCTGCTCAGAGCACATATTGTCTAGAAATCTTCCCCAATGACTCCGCCTGCCTATACATCTTCATAAAATTCATAACAAGTCCTAGCAGGCCGTCAGGAGTCAATGAGGAGATGTCAGGGTAACTGCTGGATACCCCAACATTGGCATATTTGCCTATGACCTGCTGTGGCCAGACCTGAAGGTCTTTTCCCAGAGTTGTACAAGATTACCAAACAGCTTCTTCAGATCACAGTGGATTGATTAACACAGCCAATGCAGAGAGGAAAACACACTTTTTTGGCAGGTCTATGTTGAGTGTATGTACACAAAAGCACCCCAGAGTGTTAAATCAGGGGCAACTAATCCATGATGGCTTTCCAGTCAAGGATTTTTTTCAAGCAAAAAATTTGGTATCACTTTTGATGATATCCAGATAAATAAGGTGATTCTCCTAAAAGCAGTACTTATTCTGGTGTAAATAATTAATAGCATCATGTTCACCAGTATTAGATAGAGTTACTTCTTTACCACAGAACATTCAATTCTATACTAATTCCTAAACTGTGAGTTCCAAAGTATTATGCTAAGTCTACTTCTGTCAACAAAGAAAAGTAACCTTAAAAAACCTCAGTGACATTTTTTATACACAGACCAATGAGATGCTAGAACAAGTTAAATATATGTATATTATTTATGGGCACACAAAAAGCTTCCTATTTTCCAAAGAATTCAGACAATCGCAATAGGTTTCTTTCTCTTGTTAGCCAGAGGTACTTGTTTTTCAGCATTTAAAAATCCTTTCTCCAAAACCTTTAATCTCAACAATTACTTCAGATGTTTCTTTTGTATGTTTTAAAGAAAATTTTCTTGACCACACCACATTTTGCCTAGTGTAGAGCTGTTCTGTGAGGAAGATGCAGAGACGTACTCTTAATTTAGGTTTGCCCTAAAATCAGTAGAAAAAAATTCAGCTGCTCCCAAAAGTATTGACATTCTCTTCTCTTTCTCATGGGTTTTATGCTGAAGGTACATATAGTTCTTCTGTAAGCTTTTGTTTTCCAGCTTCTGCAGGTTGCGAGGGCTATTTTTTGTTATATTCTTGCCAACAATTTGGTTTCTTTCACTAAGGCCATGTACGAGAGATAAATTGCACCATTTTCTGATTAGAGAAAGAACTACACAGCCAGCTTAGATAGCTGCCTAATTTTTAAAGAGCTGAAACAAAGTTAATTCACAAGTTTATTCCATCTTTGGATATGGCACTTAGCTAGAGGGCAGAGGAGAGGAGTAAGGGAGTGATGGTCTTAACTTCTTACACCACACAAGCACAACACACAGCTCTGTGTGCATCCTGAATACTTTTCACTGTGCTGCTTACCACCTTCTTATTTCACCATTTGGTATGACAGGACTACAGTCTGCCTGCATGCTGTGGCACTCAGACAAGTTTAAAAAAGAAAAGTGCCTGGATTGCACTGTCAAGCCCTTATCAGTTTGACTTTGTCCCCTCTTTTGTAATAACATCTCCTTCAGGAGACAACTGTCATCTGCGTATGCATAAACCCAAGGCTCAAGGTTTCTTTGTCTCTGACCTTCTGCAGTTAAAATCCTGGCTACATCTATATGTGGCTGTGGCAGCCTTCTGGTCTTTCAGCAAAAATCTTGTCTGCTTCATGCTATTTAAGTCACCTGTACATTTTCAGGCTTGCTCAGCTTCACTGTCATTTATAGCACCCACTTTTTATATGTTGCCTCAGGTTTCATACTAGTCAATTATTACCCTTTTACTTGCCTTAACAAAAATAAAAAAGACATCATGACAAATCTGAGCCTAAACATATTTCAAAGAATTATTTCTCAGAAGAAAACAAACAAACAAAACCCCATAAAACAAACAGAAAATTACATTTATATTAAAATGTAATGAGAGGAAAATAATCACAAGATATAACCTCAGAAGGAGTGGAAATAAAATAGAATTATGTAAACTAATCATTGACCCTAATGAGGTACAAAAAATCACAATTACACCACTGTATCTGTGGGTACAATCTCTCTTTATGACTTATAAAACTGAGCAGGTAGTAAAATAGATGTGTTTTATTAATCTCTAAGAGTCAAGTTCAGAGTTATTTAGCTGAATCCTGAGAGAAACACCTTGTCAAAATATCATGATGACCATTATTTATTCCCAGTGTACACTGCATTTGAAAAGCTTACCAAAACATTTTAACATTGAACAATGTTTTACACAGGTAAGATGGACAATAATTGTTTGCAACATATTAATTATGGCTAAGTTAAGTATTTAATTATAATTACAGAGTTCTTTTATTTTTGACAATGCAATATGATTCAGAAGGCTTTAGACAATATCAGGTCCAACACAAGCATGCAATGAAGGCAAACACTGAGCATGACTGAACTTGACAGAAAAGCACCATAAATCTTAAATCTACAAATCAAATATCATCAGAACTACCAGTATCAGTTCTGGAGACTGTAATACTGTGTTCTATATCACGACAGAACTAAATTTTAGTAAATTTAAGAAGAGCTTACAAGGGCATTGTCCTTCTGGGGTGTTTTTTTTTCCTACTGCCTATTAATAATGTAATAGATTAACAAATAAATAGATCAATAGGTAATAGATTAACAACTTTTTAAAAAGCCTCTAAAAATGCTCTGTACAAAGTAAAAAGGAAACATTTCCAGAATAAGTTACTAAATCAGATTAGCTTTTAAAAAGGTTTTTGTAAATGCAATTTATTTGCTTAAGAACAATCAGCATAGCAATCACATCTGGTTTTCTATCACACTAGTTAACATAAATTTGAAAGGATGAAATAGGTCTTTGATTCTCAAAACCCCCTATCAACATTTCAACTAAAAAAGACAATTCTGTAGGTGGCTCAAAACAAGAAAGTAAAAGAAAAGCAAAAGTAAAATTTCTAAAGTATTTCCACCAGCTTTACTTTGCAGTAGCAACCACACTGTATTTAATTTACTTATGGGCTGACTGAATCAAAAAAAACAAAACAAAACCCTCCATAATTTCACACAGTGCAGGATAATTTTGCAAATTATCTCAAGTATTCTAATAACAATAAAAAATTTACACCGTGTGATTCTGCCCAAGGGTCAATTGACTTGGCAGGGTGAAAAACAAGGCTATTTCACTGTAAAGGAGCCACTTGCACAGACTTCTTTGGGGTAAAAATTAATTTGCAAGTTTCTTTAGGACAAATCATGAGGCCTTCATCACTCCTTTTGGTCCTCTGAGCTCTCTACATTTCCACCTCAAGCTAGGGAGTCATTTGTTTGCTTTAATTTGTCACAGCTGCATAGACTTCCTTAGAATGAAATATCATATTTTTATAATCAGATGAAAATTACTGAGAAGACAAAGCTCAGATTTAAAATCCAGTAGCTACATCAGTGGTAACACATGATTCTCAAAGTATCTCAAAGATACTAACCACCCTCAGATCTTTCACTGACACCACTCTACATGCTAAGTTGAAAGAAATAACTTACGGACGTGGTGTAGAGGTAAACCTGGAAGTGTTGGTTTAATGGTTGGACTTGATGATCTTAGAGTTCTTTTCCAACCTTAATGATTCTATGATGATTCTATGAACTGCCTGAAGACCTTCTATTAATACAAAGAAGAAGACTGTATCGGGCTACCAATAGTAGCATAATAAACCTTCAGTCCAAATCTGGTACTCTCTGATAAGTAGAATAAGTATAGTACTTACTATACTTATTCATCCTTGAAATCAATGACCTATTGGTAGATGAAATACTCTTTTGAAACTGAGCAAGTTGCACAAGTTTCTGCCACCCAGATCTATTGGGAGCTGACGTGAATGAGGCTGAATCTAATTCTGGGGGTATCATCTTCATCTGCTTTAGGGTAAAGGAAACGACAACACATCACCCGGCTTTGCTTCATTCGAAGAGACAAGTGGTCTTCTCTCTGCAAAAGCAGCAACGGTTGCTAGCTTTTAAATTAGTACATTATAAATATGAGGGTTTGAATGACATTCAGAACTTGTGAGTAACAAAGGCATGAAAACACCATGTGAGTTAGTCCAAGTTGTAGAGCAAGCAAGGGAAGGTATCTGAGGCACAATTTGGGTGCTTTGCCTCTAAAGGTACTGTCTCAGTTCCACTAACACACAGTTTCAGTAGCTTTCTGTACCTGTACATGTGACAGCATGGGGACTGGGACTAAATTCTCAAACAGACATGACTATATGTTTTCAGTTAAAGTCACTAAAAGGCTAACAGATTTTCCATGTGCTGAATCACAACTTCAGGCCCACATTCGCAGGACAAGACATCTGATGACATGGAATATTTTGAAGACTGAGTTAAGCTCTTCTTTTGAAATGAACAACACTACTAAGAACAGAATGGGATGAGGAAAGTATTTAAAGATTCATGTTGGGATAGTTAATTCAAATATAGAGATAATAATTGGAAATCATCACTTGACATGTTAGGCACTAGTGGACATCTATAGAACCAAACAACTCCAGCAAAATAATAGAGGAGTGAAATGTAAAAAGCCAGGCTATTTCGTTTTTTAGCACAAAAATAAATACTCTCCAGAAGTAAACTATAATATCAACAAAAAGAAATAATAAGAGAAAAACAAGTCACTACATCTGCACCCTCAGTTTGCCAACATTAACTAATTTCTTTAACTGTGAAGAACAGAACATGGTACTTCCTGGAACTTATCTACGGATATAGGGTGAACATTCAAATAAAATTACTGACAAAACCAGGACCTCAGAAGGCACTGATATGTAGTTCAAATAACATTTTACTAAAAAAAATGAGAATTCACAGAATCACAGAATATGCCAAGTTGGAAGGGACCCACATGAATCATCAAGTCCAACTCTTAGTCCTGCACCATATGCCTGAGAGGATCATCCAAATGCTTCTAGAACTCTGGCAGGCTTCCTGTTGTGACCACTTCCCTGGGGAGCCCAACCACCCTCTGGGTGAAGAACTCCTTTCTAATATCCAGCCTAACCCCCCCGCCTCTGACACAACTTCAGGCCATTCCCTTGGCTCTTGTCACTGGTCACCGCAGAGAAGAGATCAGTGTCTTCCCCTCCTGTTCCCCTCACAAGGAAGTTGTAGAGTTTAATGAGGTGTCCCCTCAGTCTCCTCTTCTCCAGGCTGAACAGACCAAGTGCCCTCAGCCGCTCCTCATACAGCTTCCGCTCAAGGCCCCATCTTCACTGCCCTCCTTTGGATGCTCTCTAATGGCTTAACATCTCTCTTCAAGGTGAGGCCACCCCAGTGCAGAGCAGAGTGGGACAATCCTCTCCCTCAGCCAGCTCATGATGCTTTGCCTGATGCCCCCCAGGACACGGTTGGCCCTCCTGGCTGCCAGGGCACTACTGACTCATATTCAACTTGCTGTCGACCAGGACCCCCAGGTGCCTTTCCATGGCACTGCTTCCCAGCATCTCATTCCCCAGTCTGTACGAACATCTAGGCTTGCCCCATCCCAGGTGTAGAATCTGACATTTCCCCTTGTTGAACTTCATATGGTTGGTGATTGCCCAGTCCTCTCATTTGTTGAGGTCTCTCTGCAGGGCCTCCCTGCCTTTAAGGGAGCCAACAGCTCCTCCCAGTTTTGCGTCTTCTGCAAACTTGTTTAGTATCCCTTCCTATCCTGCGTCCAAGTCATTGATGAAGATGTTGAAGAACACAGGGACTAAGATGGAGCTCTGTGGAATCCCACTAGTGACAGGTCACAAGCCTGATGTCACCTCATTCACTATTACCCTCTGTGCTTGACTCATGAGCCAATTGCTCATGCAACACATGATGTGTTTATCCAGCTGTGTGCTTCACAGCTTGCACGTATAAAATTTATATTGGCTTAATTTTAGGATTAGAAGCTTTCTAGACCCCTTAATATTTAATGATAAAATTGTTATACAGAAAAAAATTTGTTGCTCTTCTGAAGTTTAACTTTGTCCAAGTCTGGCTTCAGAAACGTAGAAGGAAAGAAGAGGTGTGTAGCCTAAAAATTCAGACTAGAACAACAAAATAATTAAATCAGTGTTTCCTCTGTATGTGAATTATATCCAGCAACAAAAAATATAATAAAGAAAGAATAGATGATTTATAAATCTTGATTTATTTTAATATTTCTGGGGGGAAAAGTATCTTTAATCTCTATGGATCCTTTATAGTTTATCTTATCTACAAATGTAACAATCTGGGGTATAAGTTTGGATACAATTTAACAATTCCAAGAATTGGCACGTTCCATAATACTGCTTAAGAAAAAAATGGTGGAACTAGCAGGGAGAAGGTGAAGAAGAGAATCAAAACAAAGGTCACAGACATCAGAATATTTAGTAACGCACAAGTACAACATGCATTTGTCTTTTGTCCTGAAAGATCTTGGGAATTTGAGCCTAGAATGCTATTTACCCTGCCAAAATAAGGCCATATCCTTTAGTGGGCATGTAGAACAGCTTTACACTCAGTGCTTAAGGAAAAAAATATTACGTCTTTTTGCCAACATAATTCTCCAGCACAAAATCTTGCCTGGGTAACAACATGTATGTTATGCAGCAAGGTTGGATGGCAAAAGAAGACAGGCTACATTGAGAACAGCTCAGAAGCATAAGAAATTCAGCAGAAAGCTAAGGTATGAAGAGTACATTTACACCATGCTTCCAGAAGCTCAGCTGTCTCTACACCACGCTGAATAAAACTGTCAACTATATTTTAATCTTTCCCACCCCATCATTCTTTTTCCATGTTCAGCAAGTACTCACCTTCCACTGTTTGACATTGAGATCGATTATTCTGTACTTTCACAAGCTTTTTACAACCTTTGCTGATATTCATACTTGAACTGAAATGAAAGGGTAGGAAACGTCAGGCAATTATATTTTGAAAGTGCAATGTTCTGAACAGCAATCCCATATAAGCCTGGACACTTTCAAACTACATATTCTGAAAGTATTCATCATTTGTAAAGGCCTTTCCATTTTGAGATTTATGAATTTTAACATTCCTGCAGGGAATCATCTGGATGCAACAACTAAAAACTACAGAGCAGAAACTGACAGTTCCTTGAGAAAAAGTAAATATTGTCAGTCATAATCTGCAAATAAAGAAACTAAGATACTCAGAAGACTAAGAAGAACATTTAAACTAAAATACCTAGAGCTTTTCTCCCGTAAAGTCTACTCTTAGATGCTAGATACATGGTCTGATTAACAGGGATGTGAAATTCCAACTCATTTCATTGATTTCATACCAGCCAACAGGGTCAAAGAGCTGTGCATGGGTGTGACATCACTGTCAACTGAAATGGCCCTCAGTAGATATCGCTTGTTCATTCTGTGTGTCATCAACCTGACAATTAGATGAGCTGGTACAATAGGAAAAATCATCTCTCCAGTCGTCTTGGTCCAGTGTTCAGAGTTAGGAAAGTGAACACTTTGGAGAGAGTGATACTTCTGTTTTGAATGATGAAATATACACATTTTCAGAACCACCACCTCCATCCTTTAGAGATAAGTCTCTAAATCTTGCCTAATTTGTTTCTAGGACCTTGCCAGCTCTTTTCTGGTTTACTAAAACCTTATTTTTTCTTGCTTCAGCAATTCTTACATACTTATCAAAGATACCCCAAAATACTTTTTTCTCCTTTTTTTTATTACAGCTGTGTCTCTTGACTGTCTACAGTCCTATTTCAGCTTCTGATCTCTTTCCACATCAAGTACCAAATGTTCATCATGGCCTCAACACCAGCAGGAAACCTGGCAAAGACATAGTACGTCTGCCAGATAAGCAAGGTGTAAAGAGTACACTCACTGATAATAAGTTCAAAGGAAAAAACTAAAATGCCTTTTTGCATCTGTGTTGACTGTAAAAAAGCTTAGGAAGCTTCTAAATCTTGAATTTTCACTTAAAGGGGAAGAAGAGAAGAACTTGCTCATTTGCAATATCTTGCTCAATTTAAGTGTCTATCAAAGAGATTTTGGAAGGACACAGAAAAAGAACACTAAAATGTCCACCACAAACTGGATACATCACTGAGTTTCTCAAGGAATTAGACTGGGAAAGCACTCTGAGCTATCATTCAAATCAGCCTCAGTGTCAGAGGACAACACATAATAATAATAACAATAATGCTGATTTCTGAAGCACTCCTGTATACCCGATTTCTAGCCAACACATTGATAGTGTAATACAGAATAAACTTCATAGACACATAGTAACTATGGGGAAGAATCAACATTATTTTTTTAATCAGAATGCACAAAATTATTATAGGGCATTTTGATAAGCTCAGTGAGCATGGGATACGAGTAAAATGGATGCAACAAAGAACTGGAACTCCAAGGAGCTCTATGAAATCCCTTTCAACTAAAGCCAAAAGAAGTTTCAGAAGTCAAGAAAATATGATTGATATTCACAATCTCAAAATTATTCACAGTAGTCAGGAATAATGCTGACATAAGGGAGTTAATGAACGAAACCTTGTTATTAAGGAACTGAATTTAACCTTTCATTTTCATGACTGATAAAAAAGAACACAAAATAGCACACATGGAAAAGCAATTCTAATCATAATTACATTATTAAATTATCTGTTGCCATACAAGAAAGAGATGCTGCAAATGTTGTTGGTAGTCCTCTGAAGATGTAGTGGTTCTCATTAGTGATCAGAGAGACAAGCAGAATGATAAGAACTGTTAAGAGAGAAACGCATAAATGTACCAGGATAGGTTTGCTTTGAAATCAAAAGATGTAGGAATCTATTATAAAGTAAAAAATTATATGGAAGATTAGGGAAGGGCTTTTTGGTTTTTTCCTTGTGTAAGGCCTACTGAAAACCCAAAAAATTATAAAATGTAAGACTAAAAAGCAAATGTTAAGGGGTAAATTTTCTTTAGACAAGAAATCCGATTATGAAACTCATTGACACAGGATGTGTGTGAACAGTATCAAGAAGTGTTCGTTCATCAAAAAGTATATATTTCCAGATTTTCAGAACTTCAGGAAAATTCACATCATGGAAAAATCTCGAGACACCTAGCGTGGCATCACTGATTCAATTCAGTATGAAATGTAGAGGTCCCTAAAACTCTAATTCCCAGACTTTCAACAGGAAGGATTTTTCTGTACCTTCCTATTTTTTATCCTCTTTCCTCAAAATTTTCCCTTGGCCAGTAAAAGTTAGCATATTAGGTAACATGGTCCATCATAGTTGCTGCTACATTTTCATGTCTTCTTACGTCCTAACCACTTTTTAAGCTCTTTCAGTGCTTACGTCTGCTCTTCTGCAATATTGTGACCTAAGCCCCTAGCTATACAGTGAGATTTGTCTCTTTCTCCTACACATGACTTGATGTTGCAAACCTACTGTTTGGTTACTGATTCTCTGTGTATCACATAGCCCACTATAATCCTCATCCTTCAGCTCCTGTCCTTACAAACCCCTTCCTTCTGTCAGCCTGATAACATTATTTTATTCTCGTAGTTCCTGCTCCCGTTTAATCTCCTGAAATAATATTCCCTTTTCCTTTAGTCCTTTGTTATTCTACCTGTCCTCCAGTGACCTTTGTCACCCTTGGCTACCTGATGTATTATGTCTATTTAAATTACTGTCTTTCTGGGTTTCTTTTTCACTTACTTGCCTGGAAAACTAACTGCCCACTTGTTCTGCTGCCCATATGATGCATGCTGTTGGAAATGCTAATAACTACCATGAATGTTATCAAGTAGGTCATGTTTCCAGTTCCCCAGACAGAACTACACAGACGCTACACCTGTGATCACTGTTTTACTGCCCGTGCTGTAGCCTGTACTCTACATAAAATATCATACACAGCTTCACAAAAGATTTCCCAAATAAATATAAAAATGATAATTTTCTATTCTGTTTGATTTCGGAAGAAGTGGTACCACAGTTCCTATTTGCACAGCATTATATTCAATTATTCAGTGATCCTATTGCAGCAGTCCCTGTAGATTTGTGACACTTATAATTGCTTAAATCTACCTGTAAGAGACATATCGCCCAGCAAAGAAAAATCAGCCAGAAGCCACACAGAGCAGAGAGAATGAAGACCAGACTGAGAAAAGAGACAGCAGAGAGAGAAATACAACCCGCAAAACTGAGTACTGAAAGCTACCAAAAGAGAAATCATAACTTGATTTTCCAATTTTCAGAGGCATAAATATACAGGTTACAGTAAATGGAAAAATAAGGTAGGAAGTGCTTAAGCAGATGAGTGTAATACTACACCAGAATGTCTACAAAGAGGAAAAAGATGAGCTTTGCCTGAACACATCTGTTTTTAAACCGCACAATATAATGTTTCTTAATTTAATGTCAAACTTCATAAAATCAGTCTGAATCTTGTACTCATATCCTGCATTTTGAAATCCTTAACAAACAGTTTGGACCATTTTTTAAACGATGTAGTGCACTTTTGGAAGTAATATTCCTTGAAATTAGATGAATGATTCTACAAACAATAACAATTATCAGCAACAGCCATCAAAATATTATTACCACATAATATTTTGGTGATGAAGGCAGAGTGGTGGATTCTTTTGATATGCATTGTTATATGCACCATAACATCTCTCTGTGATATTAAATAATACCAAAAATGTATGAAGCATGAAGCTGGAGGCAACAAAATAAGATAAAACCTGTACATGACATGAAAAGCCTACAGTGGTAGTTATTCCTGCCATTGCTAAAATGTAGGAATGTGAAATCACAGTAAGCAGGTTCATTTATTCCCGGACCAAGAAACTACAATTATTCTATTAAATAAAAAGTGCAAGGTCTGTAATACTGGAAGTAAGTGGTAAGCAGAACTTGTGGCTCTATAGTTTTTCACACCCCAGAATTGGTGGTCTTGTCTATGGCACATGTTAGGAACATGTCCTAAACACAGTATGTTTGAAGTGAGCATGGACACTATCTGGAAGTGTGTTGGTCCAGCCAAGAACTCTATTAGAAAGTGTGTTATGAAACTCTGAGAAGGATTGTTAAGGACGAATGTGTGACAGTGCTCAAGCCAGAGTCCTGGCTCTGCTGAATTTACTGATGCGGTCGTAACTAGAGGAACTACCTCCTCCTCATTTCTGTGCTCAGCTTTTCTCAAATTTTCATTCTGAATGCATTAAGGATGCAAGACACTTGATTAATATCTCTTGTGGTAAGTGCAGATACTCTTTCTCAAAACAAGAGTAGTCAAAATTTTACTCATAGCATTTCTTTCCCCAATTCTTCAGCAGAATACTTGGACAGAACCACTACACCCAAGCGACACATTACTACCAGGACACACACATTACCAGCTGATGCAGTAGGAGCTAAAGCTTCCTTAGGTATCTCTTGTTTCTGATCTCTGCTCCTGTCCCTTCTAAACCAGTTTCTGTGCTATGTCACAGACAAAAATTAACATTTTGTTTCCTGCAGCTGGCTTTTCCCAGGTAAGAGTCTAGCCCTGAATCAACATTCAAGTAACAGCTCTGAAAACTGTTGCTCCTTCAAAGCTTTTAAAATGAGTTAGCTGTACTTAGTGTTCATTCGAATTCTGTCAATTAGTCAATAATTTAATTATGTCTGTTAATGGAAATTCTAGGAAAAATATTATTATGTGAAAACCAAAAGCCATTCTGACCTGAAATTATACTGAAATGATATTGCACTTAGCACTAAGAGTTCAAAATATTCCTCAGTAAAACAGGTATTATTTTTACTAGCAGCTGCTTTTACCACTAATAGAAATTAAAGATGTTTGGTATCAACAATTTACACGACTTGCATCTTCATATAACTCAAAGGAAGCAATTGAATTACAGCAGGCATGTAGTTTCCTAGTATATTTACATACAGGCTTTAATGGACACTGGGAGACTTCTTCCTCTTATTAATTTCTGTTTAATTGCTCAGTCTTAATCCTAACTGAAAGAAACGTGTCTGAATTTTCAATTAAGCCTCAACTATTTTAGCCAAATTTAGTCTAGTTTTCATTAGTAATTGCATAGCCTGAATTAAGAATTATTCTTTTAACAAACTTCTAACTATCTTTTAATGAGATAAAAGTCAAGTGATAGCATTTGTCTACATAAGTAGTCCTTGAACGCATTTCACACTGTTTTAGCATTTTAATAGCACTTAGCATAACATTTCCCTTTTATTTGTTCTCCACTCACTCTGTAAACAGTCATCAGACAGAAAAAGAAATGTGGAAACCATCAGCCAAGTCTTTGCAACCCCAGCAGAGTGCTCTAGCCAGTTGTACACAGAAACGTGTTTCCTTTTCCTTCTTTCTTGGAGAATCCTGAATGATTTTCTGGGGGAAAAACAAAAACAAAAACAAAAACAAAAACAAAACAAAAAAAAAACCAGCTTGACATGCCAAATCCTGCCTCTTCTCTCCAGGACTGCTGGGTGATTAAGAGACTCTTGAAGATGCGTCTGATGAGTATACTAATCAGAGAGCTTGTGTCTCTGAAACCATTACTGAGCATCTTAATCACAAAAAACCTTCACAAGTAAGGGAAGGTATCAACAGTATTTCTACCTCTTGAAAGACTGATCTCTGCTTGGGTTCAGGAAAAAGGAGAAGAAACCTATGATGCAGCTGTCAAGACAAAGGGTGATGCCATTTGAACACCCTGGCATGTCTCCAGTTGCTGCTACAGGAAGGGGCATCTCTCCTGCAAATCCTGGACAATACCTGCAAGCTATGCGCAGGTACGTCAAGCACTCTGCAGAAATTAGAATAGCACTAGACATGAAACATTAATGCTAAGGCCATGGAATTGTTTTCATAGGGGTGAGTAGTGAAATTGGTTCCCCTGTTAATTAAGCCTAGGTAGCCAAGTCTTTCCAAAATGTTTCCTGTTGAACAAAAATAATTACTCAACTGCACTAATTTCAATAAATAAAATATTGAACTTATTAGCATGCACTGCTAAAAGTGTTTCCTGTAGTCTTCTCCTCACATAATTTTTTCTGGACTAAGCACACTTTTGCCTAGAGGCAGTGAGGACTTTTAGTTAAACAAACCCTAAATATTCCCAGATGCTAAGTTGCAAATACTATATGCCTTCTGTATATGTTAATAATAAATTAATAATGCTTTCAACCTTCAAAACTGTTTATTTCAAATCTAACTTCCTGTTGCTGTCATGATCTATAGTCACTGAAGAAGAGACTTGCAGCAACTTTCCAGCATTGACTTCATACCAGAAGTACCTTTCAGCACAGAAAACTTTGGGAAATTCTAAGTGAAGAAAATTTGTCCGAAAGCAGACGCAAAAGGACAGCATCCAAAATTCTTAGACATCTTTGTGACTCTACTGGCATGTCTTGTTTCACTGGACAGGTCATGCAGTTCTCTTTAAAAATGAGAACTGGGACTGCTTGTGGACGTTGGCAGTGCCAGGGAGCAGGAAAGTGGATCAAGAAAGAAGTTGTGGGGTTCAGAATCTGTTAATTTGTCATAACTGTTTCTGGTAGTACTTACACTGAATTAAAGTCAGTTCAAAACTGAGACTAGAGGGTTAGAATACTCATAGGTATGCAATTTCTCATTGCAGTACACAGGTAAATATGAGTTAACATATATTCAGGCCTATTTCACAGACACAGCTTAAGGAAGCCTTCCGTTCAAAATTCCCAAAAGTTCAGCCAAAACCTGTTCAAATCCAAATTCAGAGTTCATACAAAGAAGAAATGGATTTACATCTGCTACATCTTAACCTGTTTTCCATGCTTATTAACCTGCCCTGACTTTCCCAGCAGTTGCAGTTTGAGGAAAATCAACAAGCTTTGTCTTGAGATTCTGCAAATCTCACTGTACAGCTAGTTTCCCCAGCTTTTCTTCCAGAGCATCCAGCTGTATCCATAGATCTCACACAGAGACTGAGCATAACTACACCTGTCACAGTCCACTGGGCTATCAATATCCCTGACACCATTGCTTCTTTTACAGATTGCTGTTTACCTCCTATTGTTCTTGACCTCTCCTCCCTCCTCTACGAGATTCACTCGGGTTCCTTGGAAACCTCATTACAAAAATAATTAAAGATACAACTGTATCTTTAATATTTTGATTCTGAACCAGCACAATACAAAACAGAATCCCAGTCATTTAGCATGAGAACCACCAATGTGTATGAAGCTAAATCAAAAATGAAAAAAAATCCCAATATCACATTTTCCCTTTTTGACTATATAAATAAGACAGTCAGACTCAAATAACTCTAAGGAAGAAAGTTACTTTGGCTATGTTGTCAATTCTATATAATTGAATACGCTCAGTGATATGATGGTAATGAAAATACTGATGCTTTGAGAAAAACTTGGGTTTACCAGAATACATAAACACATAGAAGAAGTCTACCCAGTCGTAAAAAATTGTTCCCCAAACTGACTAGCACTATCTATATAAGCATTCCAATTAATACTGACTTCATAGCACTCCTCTGAATACCTGTAATGTTTTGTAGTTTGTGTTTTGTTAAGTGACATGCATGTGACTGCTGGATGGGTACTAGATGGGGATCAGGTCTTGATTTATTCTCTGTGCTGGGTTTGTATATTAACAATCATTTTTACTGCGGCAGTGCATTGCCTGTTTTCAGAATACACCGAAACTAAAGTTCAATAATCAGTCTCAGAAACCTAGAAATATTTTACATCTCTTTGTTGACATTTGTGTCTGGTTATGTGCAAAGGCTGTAGGACATCCTCCTGACATGAGACCGAAGGTACAGTCAAGAGTGGAAGAGCTACGGCACCTGTAAGACATGGATTCACTGGTAAAACAAGGGCTGATCCTATGCCAGGATAGTCCTCTAAAAGACTGACGAAATTGTTTCTGCAGTTCTCTATGAAGCATGTGTGGGAAGGGCATTTTGCAATGAAAGCACATCCATATGCTAGGAAACACAGGAGTGAGATAAGAGAGATTTGGGCATTTAGCAGAGGTCGGGGATGGGTGAACTGAGCTCTCCCCTTATTGGCAAGTGTTCAAACTGCTCTGGGCAGCTTGCGGGTGCAGAAGTTCAGCTCGATGATATCAGATACTGTATAAACACAGATAACTAAAAACCTGCCTTGTCCTCTTCCCAGGACAAACTCATTCACAAATAACTCTGTTGATTAAGTTGAACCGCAGAGGCCAAAAATTCCTGCTAATCCTGTATGATTTATCACCTGTGGGAGTTCTGATGAAGGAACATTTAAGTCCCTCTTATTTTCTTCTGTTATTCACTAGAAAGAATGTATACGAATAACTGTGTTTTATTGTCTTGGAGGTTTTTTAATTCTTTTAGAATGTGCATGGCTTTTCCTGTCTCAGCTGGGAGTAGGTCTTTTGCTTCCTTATTTCTCCCATTTGAGCTGGTTTTGGCCGGGATAAAGTTAATTTTCCTCATGGTAGCTGGTGTTTTGTATTTGTGCTAGAAACAGTGTTGATAGCACAGGGATGTTTTCACTACTGCTGAGCAGTGCTTGCACAGAGTCAAGTCCTCTTCTGCTTCTCACTCCACCCCACCAGTGAAAAGGCTGGGGGTGCACAAGGAGTTGGGACAGGACACAGCCAGGACAGCTGGCCCCAACTGACCACAGGGATGGCTCATACCATATGGATGCATGCGTAGCATATAAAGTTGGGGGAATAAAGAATATGGGGGAAAGGTTTGGAGTGATGGTGCTCATCTTCCCAAGTACTCATCTCCCACTACATGTGATGGAGCCTGGCTTTCCTGTGGATGCCCTAACACCTGCCTGCCCATGGGAAGCAGTGAATGAATTCCTTGGTTTGTTTTGCTTGTGTTCATGGCTTTTTCTTCACCTATTAAACTGTCTCTATCTCCACCCATGAGTTTTCTCACTTTTACCCTCCTGATTCCCTCCTCCATCCCACCAGGGTGGGTGAATTGCTGTGTGGGGCTTTGTTGCTGGCTGGGGTTTAAAACATGACACCATTAATAATAACAATAAAAATCCAAAGTATTTGGATATTTTCATCCTTAGATTCTCAAGAGCTGGACTATGTCACTTTATGCCACTTAGTAGGCAGCTTACTATCAACAGTGCAAGGCATTAATCAAACTAATTATCCACAAGTTGACCATAAAGTACCTCTTCTGATGGACTGCCCTGACATATGATAGAAGTCCCTGAGGAACCAGGATTGGCAAAATTCTGAGTAATGCACCACTGAAAATGCTGACTTCTCTGGACTCATAAAGGTAGGAGGAAAAAGGAGACAGAAATTTGAATTTATTTGTTCTTCAAAAGAAAAAGGATAACTCACTTTCATTACTTACATAAAAATCAACTGTTTCCTTTGCCTCTGAAACCAGTGCAAGTTCTCATATTTCAAATTCAACATAAAACAGAGAGCTCCACTGTGTTTCATTCATAGCCAGCAATGTGCTTCTAGTAGCTGTTATCCATCTGCATTAGACTGACTTATACATGGGGGGCACCAGGACAAGGCAAACACCCCCCAGAGTCCCAGCTGACATAATCTCCTAGTATCTTAATTCATTTTTCAGAGGTTTTCACTAAGCAACAAATGTTAAGTTTGGAAGTAACAAATCAGATATAAGTAATCTGAAAGAGGAAAGTTTTCAAAGCAGTATTAAATTTCTTCAGCACGGTAGAAATTTGTTACTAAAGACATGATTCTAAACTGTCTTTTCTTCCTTTTTATTACACACAAAATAATTGCATCTTCAGAGAACATTCCACCATACTGTCCATGTGTTTTGGGATCTCTTTTCTCAGTGTCTGATTAATTAAGTGCCATAAATCAATGGAATAGAAGTATTACTATGTTTTTAATACTGGGATTGAAAACTTAATCCAAAGTGTTAATACTTGCTTTTAATATCCATCTAGTTAATAATGATAATTATCAATTAAATTTGGAACAATTAGTTCTAATTTTATTTTTATTTTACTGAGAATTACACAATTTAAGATACAATGAGAGGGAACTCAATGTAAAAGTTAAAAAAAATCAAAAAAAGATTTTAAAATTTTTTTTTAATTTTCAGTCAGACTGACTTTTTGTTCTTGCTGTGCTTTGGTGTTAATTTTCTTGCTCTGTCCTTCTTTCCCCCTCCTTGAAAAGATGTCTAAAATTTTCCATTTTATGCTGTTCATTAATAAATGTAAAATAAAAGTTTACATGCATGCATTTGGAAGCAAAATCTATTTTTCAATGCAAAGACTTTCTAGTAAAGTTCAATGAATAAATAAACAATGAGCACTATCTAAATACCACATTTCCCAGAAATAATGTAAGAATTTAAAGATGCAAGGTGAATCTACACAGTGTTTTTATATTTAGCCATCTCTTCCAATATTACCAAGTTTCTCAGATAAAAAACTACTACTGACAAGCCAGTAAAAGCTCTACAACTTATTATTCAGTTTGAAAATTTGTCTCCTTATGAATCCACATAGAAATAGCAACAAAGAATAATCTTTTAGGCTGATTCTAGGAAAATGTTCTGTGTGCTGGGCCAATAGGACTTAAAGACGTTCTGTTTCACTGCTGTGTTCCACTGTGTTCTGCAGATGCCCCTGATTATGTGGTGGGGTTTAGAGACTGAATTCCACAATTGTTTTCCTACTACTCAAAATTTAAAATAGTAAACAAGCACTAATGCATATTATCTAAAAAGCTTTCATCGCTATTCTTAATTTGTAAGTAGATGCTTTTTGAAACATTATTAAAGGGAAAAGGTCATAACCTGCATAGAGATATTAGTAAATAAAAGCACAAGAAGCATCAATAAAAAGTGCAACTAAAAAATAATGCAGCAGAAAAGAATAACCAGCTTAACATATAAAAAAAAAACCCCAAAGAACCCAAACAGGCATTTTGATGTTGTATTTTAAGTCAGAGGCAAAGTTATTGCCATTTGGACTTCACATGCCTAATAATAGTGAAATTAGATAATTATCTAGCTGAGAAATAGGCAAGTTTTCAAATGTCCAGATGGTTCCACCACCCACCTCATTTAGCAAAGCTTCCTTTATTCACACTGCTCTAACATGCAGCCTATTTCCTCAATTTGTACCCATTAGCTGACAAGAAAAGGGCTGAGCTCAGAAATCAACAGGCTCTGACAGGAAACCAATTCCCAGGGGCCCCCTTAGAAGAAGTAGGATTTTAACTGATGTTACCCAGGAGATAGCTGTAGCAACTAAGTCCGTATCTAAAGTAATGTTAGTGAAGCAGGTCAAGGGATTTGCAGTACAAAGATCTCTTCATATTCTTGGTAAGCTGCATGGAATGATCTTCAGCCCTCAGGAAGGCAAGCATGGGCTCAGGATAAGAATGCTAACGTAGCTTATTTCTCATTCACTAGTGAATAAAACTTCCATGTGCTGCTAAGCGATCCAGCTACAAAAAGCAGTTTACATGGTTTGGCAGATGTAAGAGGAAAGGTCAGATTTATGGTGGAAGGCATCTTCATGGCTGTGTAAGCATCTAAGAGTTCCCCAATTCTGGAAGCTCTGAATAGGAGTGGTCACCCCGCTGCAGTTGCAGACGTGTTGCAGGCAAGGGCTTGATTTGCTATGGGTCATGTTTATAAAATACAAAGTCTTCTGATATCAGTGGCACACTTGGACTTAAAGTCAGGATAGGGAGGAATACACAAACAAGGTCATTTGACAGATATCATCTTCCAGAATATCAAGATATGCTGATGGCTACTTTATTTTACGTTTATGAACATGCGGACAACAAAGGATAAAAAAAAATGTTTGGAGTTTTCTTTTGTTGCAAGGAAAGCAGTCAGCAAATACTGAAAGCTTAATTTCAAGGTCTTTAACAGTAACTGCATAGGAGAGAAATGTAATTCACCTGACACTGAACAAAGCTGAGATGTTGATGACTGTATCTGTTACACAGCCTGGGAAACATATTAGTTAATTATCTGCAGGCATAATGATTCTCTGACAAAACCTAAATGAAAATGGAGTTGCTACTGAGAGTACATATTAGTAGTTTAAGGTAAATTACCAACCAGGCATTTTATAATTATCCTTAAATATTTCATTTTAGTCTAAGACATTGAATGAAGGTTAAAAGAAGGCCATGCATGTTGCGAGGCAAAAATCTAGTGGGGGGGCCAAAACCACCTTACTTCAGCACTGGCAAAGATGCCACAGATTACCAATGAAATAGATTTTGCATTGAAATCCAGTCCCCAAATGGCATCAGATAAAAAAAAATTCATTTTGCTTGTAAGTGGAGGTGTCAAACTATCAAACTTTTATAATATGGCATAAATAGGGAATGCTTTGGAACTGACAGAGTCAGTCAATGCTAGGTGGCAAATGATCAAATCTTTAATAACTAAAAAACTAAAATTTAATCTAAAATCTTTAATAACAAATAATCTAAGATCTCTTAAGAACAAAATTCGCATTGCGCACCCTTTAGAGAAGAAAGATACTTCTCTGAAGAAGAAAAAGGTGAAAGACATACAGAAAGATTACTTTTACAAGCCTTAACAGTATCAGAGGAAGTCGATCTGACCTGCAAAATACAGTCAATGAAGAGTACTGAGCTGATGGATGCTTTCAGTTACTTCTACCTTCCGCTAAAAGATTAGTAAGTAAGAGATTACCTATATATGCAATATCCCTAAGGAGAAAAGGAAAACAAAATTTAACAAGTCAGTATATTAAACCTCAAAAGGGGAAGAGAAAAGTGCCTGAGGCATTCTAATTTATCTTGTACTGTATTAATATATTGCATTATTAGTTATCTGTTTATAAATAGTGGTGTATAAATACTATCATCCTTTTTGTCCTTCAGCTGTGGCTATTATCTTAGGTAAGAGAAATATGAGGATTCATAAATTCAGTTCAAAAGCAAGAACATCTTTCTTTGGTTGGCTTAATAAATGACTGCTTTTAAAATATTAGTCTTTAAAAACTCCTTTGTAATAGATACACATACATACTTCTTAAAGAACTACGTTCTCATTCCCTCATTACAACATATACATTAAGAAGAACTGTCATCACTTCTGAATACGAAAAAGCTTGAAAAATGTTTTATAGTTCTCTCTCACACATTTCAGAGTAAATATCTCCCAAAAAGTCAAAATAATCAAGAGGTGGGAAAAAACCCCAGCCTATTATTTGCATTTTTTTTAATTGAAGAGAATGGGATTTTAATTTTTTTTTACAATATTTGCAATATTGTAATTCCCCAAAGGATTACAGCACCTTCAGATTTCATCATATTCCCTTAATTCTTTCCTCCATTTTCTGGAAATTTATTCCAGGAAGTGAAACTTAATTTACTTTCCTGACAAATAATGGACAAGGCAACAATACAATTGCACTCTGTGATAGCTCAGAGTTACCAAATCCACTCCACTTGCACGTTTTTCATCTATAACAGGTGAAGCATCAGGATGGAAAAAGCAGAGAACAAATTATGATATGTTTGCCTTGGTAACTATTGTCTAAGGGTGAAGTGTGTTTATTGGAAGCTTTTGTGCATTTCTGGTGAAAAACTGTAATCAGCTTTAATCTCTATGGTTTCCTTTATCTCCTTGACTCAGTAACATTAATACCAGAATGTCCAGGGCTCAGTAACAAGCTGCTTTGCCATAGCAAACACAAACCACTGTTGTTAAGCAGCACTGTTTCACTCAACTATGCTAAGGAAATACACTCCTTTCTCCTTTTCTTTAGATTCAAAATTTGCCATCTAAAGCAAAGGAAGATGTCCAGCTCTTAAAATAGCTATTAATTTCATTTTAGTTGTTAGGTTCTTTGGAAAACAAACCTGTAGTAGGCTGTCCAACAGCATTTCCCCCTTGACATATGATTCCTGATTTTCAGCTACTGGGCATTTGTTTTGGTTAATAATCAGCTAATATCGGAAAATCATGCCTGTACAACAGTGTAATTCATTTTTTTCCCTTGAGGCTTATCTACACATAACTTTTGCACCAGTTTAATTTCCCTACAAGGAATCTTCTTTTACCAAATTATCTAAGCAAATAAACCTTCAATTTTGATTTTAATAAGCTGGTGTTGCATTGTCTCTTACTACACAAAGTACATTTCCAACTAGTATCAAAATAAGCAGGGAAATGATAATGTGCTAGTACAAGTAAAGGCAACAAGACACAGGTAAATATGACTTTGTTATGTAACAGAATACCTATGGATCTTTTTTTTTCACCTAAACTGAAACAAATAATTTTTTTTTTTAAAAAGTGTTTGCAGTCTTGGTATAGAAGGGGCCTCTGAATCTGTATTTACCTCACAGAGCCTGCAGATTTCCTGGGATACACTCTGGAGGTGCATCCCGATTTTCTCAGAGAGAAATATCCTCACAAGTGTGTCTCTTCCCAAGTGTGTGTTCCTCCAGGAAGGACTGCAGTGTGCTTTCAGAGGTATCTGACTGTAAAATGCATTTTAACTTACTCCATAAATACAGATTGTCTCAAAAGATTATAAAGACTCAGAAGTAATGTATGTGTGTGTCTGACTCTTGCTATTCTTGTGCATTTTGTCTTAAAATGAAGGTTTTCTACAGTATACAAAACTAATAGCATATATCCATTTATTGGTTCATACATTCAAGCATACATTCATTTATTCATGACTAAATCAATAACCACATTTCTCACGTCCACCCAAGCTGAAGAGCTCTTTGTTCACAACTTGAAGGAGAAATTCAAGGACAGTGGGTTAATGCAGTTAGAAGGGAGGACAGCGAAGGACTGATCTAGCTAATGCTGTGCTACACTGAAAAGTATTGGAGTGCTTTCTGAGTAAATCATTGACAGTAAAAAGCTATATGGCTATATACCCACAACAAGTCAAAGAAAGGCTGTTCTATTATTCTCTTTCCTGCTACACCTTCTCTTGAAGGACAAAGGGGCTAAAACACAACATTTCACCTTTACATATAAAGGTTTTGTTGCCTTTGATGCTCATGAGAACAGTGTTATTCTTATGCTTTTCAGACTTGAGAAGTTTCGGTGCAGAACTGACTAAATACAGAAATGCATTATATTAAAGTGCTGGTAATTATGAAGGGGAATTACAGACAAGTGCGGATTGGGATATAAAGAACAAGGAAGTATGGTCTTCACTTTTAAAATATCTTATTTTTACACTTCTAAACATCTCCCCAAAAGCAACAGAAATAGCTAATATATTACTAACATGCACACACTGTAACACGCAAGGTTCTTATAGCCCAGTTCACGCCACCTTTAATGGATGTTTAGCTAACACACCTTATCAAAGGACTGCACACACTACAAAGGACTGAAACCCACATGAATACATTCCATATAAAGGTCACTGCACTATTTAACCTTCACAGACTTTGCCATGTTTGTTTTCTCAGGTGCTTTCCCACCCTGAAAAAAATGGAATATATTTAAGGATCAATACTTTCATAAAAGGAATTTTTTTATTTTTTCTGCAAAATTTGAAGCTATCACAAATATTCAGGGAAAAAAATTGTTGTGAGCAAGCATCACAATACTATACCACATAAGGAAATTTTGGATGATGAAGGGAGGTATAAGCAGGTTCAGTGCTCAGGACCATGTATTTAGAAATGTATCCGGTACCGAGGCAAAATGAAGGGCCTAGCTGTTGGTTTCATTTAGCAGCAAATTTCAACAGTACAGTCCTGAATACAAATTAAATTCAGAAACTGATTCTGAAAACCTGACAAGGAATTTATTTTCTGCCAGCAAATGGTTATATTTGAGTAGAGGACTGCAGAAGAGGGAGGACTGGCTAGTTACTGTTTCAGTCAGTATATACTTTGGATGTTTGCAACATTAGCAATCAAAGAAGCTCTAAGTAGCACTTCCCTAATACAGGGAAGAAATTTTCAGAGTTTAACAGTGCAATTTAACCTGTAATAGACTGTACTCACAGAGAATGCCTCGCAATCCTGGTAATGTCCTGATTATAAGCATCGCACTCCTGCTGCTCAGGGAACTGAGAATTGAAATTTCTTGCCGATTTTAAGAAGTAGTCTTCCACTGCAGTGAAAATGCATGCTACTTATTCCCTGCCTGGGAAAGAACCTCTTCCTCAAATAAACAGAAGAAAAACAGAGACTAAAAAACTCATAGCAATTCTGCATTATCTTTTTTTCCTAAAGTAGGCAGACTACAAAACAGATGACCCCGGAGGCTTGTCTGGGTTCATTTTCCATCGGCTCACTAAGCCTGATCTGATGTGAGCACAGAGCTCCTGGGCTGTTCAGCTTTTCCTAGCCTGTCTTTGTTAGCCATCTCTTGACAGACATTCTGAGGTTTGTGGCAGTTGAGAACAATTCATGTTAAATCAGATCATCACATGAAATTTTAGCCTCCCACACAAAAGACAGCAAAAGCTGGCCTCATAGAAGCCACAGCAGATTCTTGCACATGTGCAATTTCTGTGTTAACATTTCATTAGAATGTGGGCTGATGCAATGGCATGAATGAGAGAAACCAAGGAGCAAAACTCAGCCTTAAAATCAGAGCATTCCCACTTTTATGCTATTTCAGCATCCTCAGCTCATCTCTAATGACTTGGAAACACTGCTTGGCCTTGGTTCCTTTCCTGCTTTTAAACATTTTCACACTTCTAGGAAAATTAATTTAAAAGTTTTAACAGTATCTCTAAATGTCCAAAATAAATATTGAAGAAGTTCTGTTTTAGTTAACATGCACTTTGAGTCTCTGCCTCTTAATAAAAGGCAGAAAAAACATCTATTTTCATTTCACCTTCCATCAAGAAATATATCTGACTTCATTAAGAACATACCAAACACAGTAAAGGAAGATGCTTTGGTGGAGGTGTAACACTGGAATAGATTTTCCAGGTGGATGCCCCTTCCCTGGAAACATTCAAGGTCAGGCTGGACAGGGCTCTGAGCAATCAAGTTGAAGATGTCCCTGCTCATGGCAGGTGGGGTTTGACAAGATGACCTTTAAAGGTCCCTTACAACATGTATTATTACATGATTCTATGATACCATATTTTCACTTTTTGTATATTTAAGGAGTGGATCCTCAGGTAGTGGACATGAAGGGATTTCACAGAAGCCATTCCTTGAGTAAAGCTACGTTAGATTACACTAGTTAAAAATACGTCCCTTTAGTGTCACTGCAGGTGGCAGGTGCTTTTTAAAAACACTATTCAGGACTTTCATTCAACATCTCAGGATAAGACCATACCTGAAAGTATCTCCAACATGAGGTAGCATGAGGCCTGCTCAAGGTGCCGCCTCCTGATCTGAGTCATTGGATAAATCTATCAGTAAAATTCAAAGTGTGTAAAAATAAGCTTGGATAGAAATCATCCGGCCAATGTCACTGTACAAATTTCAATTTATGAAATATTTCAGTATTACAGATTCATTTTTTTCAATATTTGTTTGTTTCAGCGTATGTGTCAATATTTGTTTCAATAATGTGCAGATGTTTTATTTTGTCAATGTTATACCTATGGTAACAATGTTCGTCTCAATATCACAATCTTATTTTATTTGTGTTCAATTTGCATATAATATTAAATTTAACACATGATATACAGCATAGTTTCGGAAATGTAATGCAATTTTTTTAATATATTCAGTACTGTCAAAGAAATATTTTATATTATACAAAGTTACATATTGGATGTTAAAAAAATGAATGTTTTAAATACTAAAAAGGAATTAATTTTGTAAAATTTTTTTAGTGTTTGCGATCTCTCTATATATGATCACTAAATACTTAATTTCAAGCAATTCTTTAAAATCTGAAGCTTTTTGTCAAAATTTCCTTGAATACTTTATTTATGACAGGAAGTGTGAAGTTTGGGAAAGAAAACTACTGAGCCTTCTGGATCTCCATCCTATCTTTACAAGACAGGAGAAACCTTCTCCATGAAAACATCACTGTCAAGTGTGTTTAGTTATCGGAACCATGGTGGGATCATGTGTAAAAGATACTTAAACTTAAACAAGTGTTTAAGCTACAGCATGTGGGGTAAAAAAAGAAACAAAAGAGGAGCACCACTAGACAAAAAACCATAGCATGGAAAAGGACACAACTGATTCCTTTCGGAGGCCATCATTCAGGAGGCTGCTGAGAAATCAGATCTGCAGTTTGTAAACTGTGTATTCTGGGCTTCCAAATTTTTGCAGTTGTGCAGATCTAAGCACAATGAGTCAGTCTTATGTATGGTCTTTACTCAGTATAATGCAGTCATTGGCCCTGCAAATTTCATAAAAACCCTGTATAAAATTACTTTTCCTAACTGTGTCCCTCTGCTTGACCTCATTCTTCACAGAGTTTTCTATCAATGTTTGTATTATTTGATCTTTCATGAGGATTTACAATAAGGTTTTAATTACAGTAGTATCCTGTGCTCACGCTTTTAGCACCTGAATGACTGGCACTTATTCTTAACAACACAAGGTTTTTACCTACAATGTTGAGCTAACTACCGTGGTTAGGGTTGTGGTAGATTGCTCTATGCTACCTTGAAGTGAGAAAAGTCTAGGGCACTCTCTTGGAAACAAGACCATCAAGACTCAAAATCTTAGTTGGATTTTTTTCTTGCTAGGAAAGAACAGCAGGTGATCATTTTATATGCTGGATAAATCAGTCCCTACATTTCCAATTGAACACATTTATTCAAAGTGCAGAAGTATTGAAAATTGCTTCAATGTCTGATTGCTTCTCTGCACAAGTGCAAGTATCTGTGGGATCATGGACTATTCTGGGTCTGATTCAACAAAATATTTATATTAGTGACTTTTAAAAGTAATTCTTTTTCTTTTCATGAAGGAAACCATCTATGCAAAATTAATGAGATTACTACAAGCAATTTCTCCTATTTATTAGATCTGGTTATTTACAACCAGCAGAAATTAGACACATGTTTCTGCTTTTTCATTGGCATCTTATATATTTCTTCCAGCATCCAAAAATTACTACTTTTTTTTTCCTAGTTCATCCCACCAGACAACTTTAATCTGGAAGGATGGTGCAATGGTAAAATCTAGTGAAAAATGTATGCAATTCTTGTCTGCAAGACTAGATTACCAACAAAGCTTATTTCAGTAAGGAAATCAGATGCCATAATACAAAAAAATACAATTATGTTAGTATTGTTTAATAGACTTTTAACCAGTTATTGGTGGCTTTTGGTTTTGTTTTTATTTTTCTTACTTCCATACTATATTAAATCCTGCCTGGGAACTTCTTATTCTTTCATTGTTTCTTATGCCGCTCCAAATGTCTTTTCAAATCTTAAGATAAATAAGTTTCAAGGTTCCTTGAGCTTTGATATCGTCACTGCTTCCTCAGAATTTCATTACAAACAGTGCACAGGTACAGTCAGTACAAAACCTGCTTCAAATACAGGAACATTTAGACATACTGAGGTGCCTTCCTCAGGGGGCTCACAACAGCCTAAATCATCTGCACTGTTAAATGACAACCATTGGCTGGTAACCTAAACAGAAAATTGTATATGAAGTGATTTGCAGGGGGCATTCTGTAGTGATATTTTTTAAGTGTGCGTGTGTATATATATACTTAAAATACAAATATATTTTAGACAACAATAAGACAGTAAGCAATACCTTCATGTATTAAGCAGAATCCCTACAGTTAAAAGATAAAATGACTGTGCAATGCAATAGGAAAACAAATGCAGCTTTTCTCACCAAGATTAAAGCATTCAGCTGAATTAACAGCATGACAGTGTAATTGTGGCAAAGCTGTCCAACCTTGCTCCCAGAAATCTATTGAGGCTAAGTCTTATGTCTGTTAATATAATATATTGAAATATCTTTTGATGCTGGCAAATTGGAAGACTTCTCTTTTCCCTCCTTTTTACTATTTTTTTCTTTTTTTTTTTTCTTCTTTCTGACTCTATCTAATACGAGGAAGAAGGCACACTGTACACCTCAGATGCACATTCTTTTAAAAAGATCTGACGCCTGCCAGGTCTATATAATTCCTTATTAATAACAATGCTGTTGTTTAAATGTAAAAACTCAGTTTGCTCTACATGATAGGAGTACATTTATTCATAAGGTCTATGTCTGAATGAAAAACTGCATTTAATGATATTCCATTATGAGCCCTGTGACAGGTGAAATACTTTTTCATGTCACTTCCTATTGGCTTTGCAGCAAAATATAGATATGCAACACAGAAGTGAAGAGGCCAGACCTTAAATTCAGAACAGAATTCTCTAAGAGATAGGTGTAGCAATTCCCCAATACCAAAAAGAATATGTAACCCACACTCTGATTCTTCACATCATTGCAACAGATTAAATGTATTGTCAGTCTGATTCTGCCAATCGCTTCCTCCATAGATATCCCAAGTCAAATGCACAGAGAAAAATTTGTAGAGTATACATTTGATTATGGAATCTGCATAACAACCACAGACACTGTAATAAGCTATGAAACCTAATTTTAGTCACCAAGGCATTGTTTATTTCCCTGGGCTTTTACATGTTTCACATCTCTGCAGAAAACTTCAGTTGTTAAGTTTCTTGGTTGGGATTTCTCTTTCCCTGGATTTTTAGTTTTTCATTTTGCTTTCATTTCTAGACACATCAAGGCATGAATTATGCATCACATTTCTGGCCTGTGCTTTTCGTAGCGTTTAAATTCTAATTAAAGTTAATGATTAGCTACTCTTAACAGAAATGCAAAATACCTCAATGCCAATATTTGGAGTATTTAGTAAATTGTATAAAGCCTGTTATCTGCATATGAATGATGATTGAGCTAGTCATATTTAACTCAATTTCTTAGGCATAAACTATTTAAAGATAAAAATAAAGCAAAATTCTGTCTTCTGATGTGTGTGTGTTATGCTGTCCAAACTAGTTGAGTGACAGCTGGTATTATCAACAGTGAATTATCATTTCTTTTTCACACAGCAAAAGACTTTGCAAGATACATGGTAATCAAATAACGTTAATTTTCATTCTATAAGCAGTTCTTAAAAAGATTTCAAATCCAATAATTGTCTATCATGTCTTTCTTACACGGCAATGGAAGGAGAGCTTGAATTTAAGTTTTCCATGATTTTATTGCTAATACAGAGCAGAGTAAAAAGCAGTGGCAGCACAGAAAATTTCTCTCTCTTGCTTGTCAAAGTAGGTAAACATTTCATTTAGGCCTTAATCTTTTTCCTATTTTCTACATTTTTTATTCTTGTGAAACAGCTAATATTTTTCAACTCCATCATTTTAAACCAACAAAACACTATAATTTCCCATGCTTCCCTCTCTTTGCCCCCACACTCATCCATACTAATTTTGAAAAGACTATGTGAAATTCACCCATCTGCTACTTCTGTTTAACTTGTATGCTGCTGATTTTACATAGTGGTTGCTGATATTCATTTGGAAAAAAAAGACAAGGACTGGAAGCCTGAATTTATCTATCTACTAACAAGCTGTCTGTAAAGTCGTCATTTTATAGATTTTAACAGAGAGAGAGAGAAATAGAGTATTCTGGACAGGATCCTCTAGCTCTGTTAAAAGGGATGGTTTTTTTCTCACACATAAGGGATCAGGAATAAGAACAGGCTACTTGGTCTTAAATGTTTTACTTCAGGAAATCTCTATGACTGGTTGTTTTAGGGTTTTTGTGCATGTTGATGAAAACAGCAGTGGTCAAAAATATCTAACATTAGTTTAGTTTAAAAAACAATTTTTTTTAGTAACTTGGTAAACAGATGTTGTCTATATGTATAAAATAAATGATTATACAGAATGATTGCTTTTTTCAATCTAGGGGATGTAATGACACAGAAGACTAACTATATAGTAAAAAACCCTATAAAAATGACAAATGCCATTTAGGACTCACAAATTAGGATAAGTATATATATATATATACAATTTTTTTTATATATATATAGTATGTATTTTTGTAGTGCCCAGTTATTTGTTGTCTCTTTTTTTCAGATGCATTTTGATCTGGGTACCAGTTTTATATTGTGGTTCGTCAACTGGTACAACTCACATGCAGTTAATTGCATATTTTTGCTCCCTATAGCCAGATAAATCACTACATCTAAATTCTAATTTAATTCAGATTAGATTAGAACAAACAAAAAAAATCCATTATAGCTAATCAGGGGAATCCAGCTCATTCATTTCTCCTATCAGTAACAGTGATTCATACCCAAATAAAAAGTTACTTGCTGATAAAATAGTAATGAATATAAAACATAATAGAATTGTGTAGCTTCCCTAGTCTCCAAAGACTTTATGGTTCTTGATTTTAACACCATGACATTTTTCACCTAACTAAATGTTCTTCTGTTTTGTCAGGCTGTGCAACAATGCAGCACTTCATACGAAAGTAATGCAATAATTTAAAAAAAAACATACGTGTGCGGGTTACGAATACTTTGCCGAAGTCAAAGATTAAATTTTGTCATTTGAAACCAAAACAACTTCAATTAAAGCTGTCTGTATGACAGGTGTGATAATTAACAAATATTTCTGACTAAAAAGCAAGTTTGCACTGGGCAGACCTACTCCCATTATAAAAGGATTTTAAAAGAACATTTAATATCTTCTCCTAGTTTAGTTGTTCACCAACTACATCATGTTTTGGGAAACTTCTTAGTGGGTTTAAATTTTGCGTCACCCTTATATTTACATTGGTTGCAATCACAATTCTGCTCCACAGCCTGTGCATACTTAATTTTGAAGGAATCTTTTTTATTCAGTCCATATTTGAAAATAATTTTGTTTCTCTGCAGTTTCTATGCTGAAGATTATTAACCTGAAATATGGAATTGAATTTAAAATCTGATTTCTAAAGGGCAAAATTAATTCTGCAGCAAACCAGTTTACAGGTGCAAATATAATCACCTACTCCTTTACTTGGAAATCACTCAGACTGTATTTACAATCTCTGATTTTTGCAGGTTTCAAAGTAAACCTCTGTCAACAGACTGACTTGAAAAATGACGTAATGGCATTTCACAACTGTTTTAAACAACTTTATTCACTTTTTTGAATTACCATATATATTATAACAAGTACAACAATCTGAAGCTCCTTCTCTTTCTGTTTTATTGGTTGGTCAAATTCATGTGTAAGTTAATGAAGACCTCAAAAATAAATTATATTTTACAATTTTAATGATCTTCACAATCATTTGTTCATCACTTACTTAGAAAATATACTTCCCTTGCATGTATTTGTGAATTCTTTTTACAGCTATATGCCATTACACACAATAAGAAACTGATACCTATGTATTTTAACTGTTGCTTGGAACTCATTTTGAAGCTAAAAAAGAGGTCTATATCCGATCAGCCATTCAGGATATTAATAAAGTACTACATTGAAATTAATTGCGGATTTAGGAATGGTGACAGATTTATCACATCAAAATGTCAACCAGGCAGAAAGCAGCAAGAGAGAAGAAACAATGCAGATTGCCAAGGCTCCCCCAGAAATAGACTTCTCTGCAACAGGGCTTCCTTACAGCACGGTCCCTGCTGCCTGCCTGTAGCAGAGGGCCTGTTGAGGGCATTTTAGTCATTGATGGCACAAGGCTGGTCTTGATCTCCTTGACTAACGTGACACTAAGCTGCAAGCCATCCTAAAGCTACCTCACAGGAGCAGCAATGCGGAGCTGACATAACCCCACGACCCTGGCCAGTGTCTTCCAAATCAAGATGACATTAACCATCAGTGGCTGGCATCCTTCCTTGGCCAGTAACACTCAGTCAGTGGCTGCCACTGGAGTGGGAGAAGGAAAACATCAGGCTACATGCTGAATCGTGTGGACACAACTGAGTTATCTCCAAAACATTTTGAGACTTCCTCTCACAGTTTTGCAAAAATTATTTCAATAAAGTAGAAACATTCCTTATGAAAATGTGACTCCGTCAATTCTCCTGTATTTCAATTTGTACGTGAAAAGAGCAGCAATATTAAAGTGTTCCCTGGTTGTTACATTGGTGTCAGATCAGGGAACTACCTGAAGTAAAAATAGCATACCTTTTAAAATATTTTCTTCCCTTTCAACTAACTTCATAATTGCTCTTTTGTTGAGCAGAAGTGAATTTACTAAATCCATATCACTGATATGAATTAAATTACACAAGAGGAATTTTTTTTCCCAGGATCTCTCACAATTAATTAAGCATTAGTCTTGGGAAAAAAAAAACCCACCCAAAACCACAACAACAACAAAACAAACCCACCAAAAAAACCCACATAAAACCCCTAAACCCAAAAAAACAAACAACAAAAAACCAAACAAAAACCAAACCAAACCTTTTCATCTAAACAATCTGTCACAATTATGTCTCTAATTCATCTCTCATACAGAATCACAGAATCAATTAGGTTGGAAAAGACCTCTGAGGTCACCGAGTCCAAGCTTTGACCGAACAGATGAAAATGAGTACAAGAACGAGACTGTCAGAAAAAAAGCTTTGTATAATTTTTTCTTTCACTTGAAGAAATGCTTTTGAAATTAAGAAATATTAAAGATTTCCATGTATAATGCATTAAGTACAATTAAACATTCCCACCTAATTTAAGGACCTTAATAGAGGAATAATTTTTTTAATTATTATAAAATCAAGCAGATTTTCATTTTTTATTTGCAGAAATACACTATCAGTTGGAAATGCATATTGTGAATTTGCTTACTGTGAAAAGTTAGCCAGGAATAGAAAATAGATTATGAATTTAAAAATTATCTGAATGGAGAGTTATCATTTTTATTTAGACTATGAAGTCATACTCAGAATTCATCTGTACAATTTTTTTTTCATCTTTCCTACTCTTTTGAATTACAGAGGAATTTGATTTTTTGCAATTAAATACCAGTCTTTCAGACAACTGTTGCTAATTTTGCTATTTGCAATCCATCCTCAGATTACTTTTTGCTGCATTGATGATATATAAATACTGGGTGTAAGACTAACCTCAACTGCAGCCTGAAGTGTGACTGAGGCTTACTCACAACTTTAAATCAGTGTGGGAATTGCACTATGGACTGTACCACAGACCTCCATGTACCCTGAAGCAGCCTAATATTTTGGCAACCTCAGCCTGTGCTGAGCTGTTTCTCCAGTCGTATCTTCAACCACAAGTGAAGAAGAATTGAACCACAAGTGAAATCAAAAGCTTGGCTGAAGGGGTGAGATACAATTTAGCCGTAGGTTGAAACACCATGATTTCAGATCCTGGTTTGGGGGAGCTGGAGGATTTTCTGGAGAATACCAAGCACAGAAACAGACCCGGTGAAAGATGACAGCCTTGAACCTGTCAGATCTAGATCTACTATACAGCATGCTATTTCTCTGAATAGCCAAGTATTTAAGTCCTCTCCAAGACAATGAAATCACTGGCAGCTCAGCAGACCTTGCCTGACCCTTACTTTTCTATGGAGCCCAGCAACACAAAATTAAACACGTGTGATGGAAATATTTCACTAAAGTTCTCTCTCACACAGTATTCACAGTGTTGATGGGCATGATAGCAAGAGACATAAAGAAGAAATGTTTCCTATAAAATATTTTTTTAATTTGCTAATAACAAATATGGTTTACAGAGTACCAAAAATGCTGTCACTGTGAGGAGGACTTCTCATCCCCATCTCTGGGATTACACATCACCTTATATATCAGCACAAGGTGAGTTTTGGAAATCCAGAATGAAATTCTATAACTGCTTCTACCAAACTCTTCCTAGTCACAGCAGAAGCCAAGCAGCTCATCTCAATTCAAAGTGGATAAATCCAGCTGACAAATCACCTTAAGAGCCAAGTAATCTGTGAGTGGGTTACTGCAAGTCCCAAGTGCAAAATCCTGCTAGACATTGGAATTAAGAAAAAGAGAGGAAAAGTAGATACTACCTGTTTCTTAAATAACTACAGCAGATGTCCACATGATTCATGGAGATTGCTCAGAAATATAAAAGCAAATCTAGCCTCTCTAAGAGTTTAGCCAGCTTATTCTACAATTAATGCAGACTTCAAAGAAATGGCAATCGGTATTGCTGTACTAGTTTCTTCAGCCTGGGAAACACACTGTCAGCTCTGAGGGATGTCACAACCCACACAGAGACAGGGTTTTGGGAAGTGGGAAAAGCTCTTTCCAATCCTCTATATCAGCCCTCCCTATGCACATACTCTATGGGAAGGTATGAAAACCATGGGAAGAAGGTGGGAGAGAAGGGCCAACAAGAGTTGCAGACCTACATCACCTATCTTGTTCTCCAAAAGGTAGACGTAGAAGTCTGAATTAATCATTCAGAGTCCATATACCTGCCTATGTCTCTTCATTTGTTCATCAGAAGTTCATCTCATGTCTCAGCGTTTACTGTGATCAGACAAATGCCACCACTAATTTCAGGATCTTGGTTAGGGGACATGAGGAATGGAATTCAGAACTGTCAGGTGTCCAGTTATGCCCAGGACATGAGTCATTTTAGAATATTTAAGGCTAATATGGGAACAGATGATTTCAAAAGCAGGAAAGCTCTGTGGAGGGTGCTACCAGGAGGGAGGAAGGCACTCCCGTAAAATCTCACTCCTCCTTAGGTTAAGAATAGATAGCAAGTGTTTTGTATTGTGTAGGATACTCTGGCATAATTTGTTCTTCTTACTGGCTGCTTTTACTAAAAGTACTCAAGTGATCAGAAAAGATTGTTTGTCATAGATTTGCTGTAAAAAGAAAACTCAGGGTAGGTATTTATGATTTTTTAACCATGCAGGCTGATAGTGAAATACTGGATAAGTACAAGTCTGAATATTAACAGCAGAAGAAAAACTTAATGTTGATCTATCAAAGGGTTGTCTATAAAGTCTGTTGAACTGTTGAACTTCAAACACCAAAAAATAACTATCATCCACACCAGACAGGAAACCTTATATCATGTTTCCAGAAACTTAAAAAGGGAATGTGAATGTCACAACCATTAAAACATATATATCGACGGTATGGTTTATTTTTTAATTATGTAAGCTACTAAAAAAAATTAGTTGCTTAACCTGGTGATATGTTAAAGTCATATATGAGGCTCTAGATGAAACAGGGTCTGTCCATGAACAGTTTAACTCTGCATCACTAATACTGCCTTGAATGAAGTTAAACTCCAAATCCTGAAAAAATATCTTTCCTACCTTTGTTCAGCAACCTCTTTCTTCATCAGTTCTTTGAAGTTGACTCCCTCTTCTTCCCAGAAAACACATATTTTAAATATATTGCAATTTTCACAGTCTTGGACTTTTTTGACAATATAAGAAGCACATGGGTTTTAAACTGTATTATAGAAAAAAATAGTCTCTGTAGGCAATTATTTGTGTGATTTTTAGCAATGTTACTTCTGGCTATCCAGTCAGTTATGCAGAATTGTTTTTTTCCTTACTGCAGTTTGATGACAGGGAATAACCCTGTGGGAATTGCCAGTAGAGCAGGGAACAAAGCAAAGGGCAAAATATAAATATAAAGGTATTTTCTCTTCATGAGAATTAATTATGGCCTCCATGAATAAATATTTGAATAGAGTTGTTGGTACAATAAAATAAGAGCTCTCTGGTGGCAAAAAATTATCATTACATTGCATCTCATTGTTTTACAGGCAATAAGGGGGCTTTGCACTGCACATTTGTTTTCCCATCTCATTGGAAAGTAAAACAAAACTGTGTTTACAATAATGTATCTTTTAACTGTGGGTTGTGGGTTTTTTTTACTGTTAAAAATTTTAACTTAATAGATTCTATACTAATAATCTGTTATACCTGCATTGGTTCCTAACAGAGCAGTGATTTCTTCCCCAAGGCTTGTTTCACAAATCAGTTCTGAAATTGTTTTTTTGTCTTATCAGGTGTTCCTAATAGCTGTATTTTTTTATTTCACTATTTGATACCAATTGCATTTTTCTTTTTTTTTAGTGGAAATATAGAAGGCACCTACTACACAGCGTAAAACAAGCTGCTTCTTAACAGTATGCATGAAAATGCATGAAAAAGCTCCACTCGTTCCTTTCTGATAGAAGCTGACAACACTCCAGCTTTTGTGCTGATGATGTTTACAGTGCAGGCAGGGTGTCAAGACAAAATTGTACGCGCAATGTAAAAAAAAATATCAAAGTACTCAAAAATGCAATACAACACAATAAATACTGGCCCAATGTGTTAGTTGTGAATATATGCCTTTCTGTGTCAGCAAATTAGCTGACAGTCTGCTTGACAGAAACATCTTACTTATTCCTAAATTTTACATCACTGATGCAGCAGTCCCCTCAAAGCAATTCTCTACATACCTTAGTTAATAAGTGACTAGACAGAGCTACTTTGGAAAGTATTGGAGGAAGATCTTGCCCACTTAGTTAATGGGCTTAAAACTACAAAAAATGTCTTCTTTCAGAGCTGGATGTGAAAGGGGGAGATTTCCTTCAACCCTTTGAGCTTGATGTGTCTGTCAGTGCCCCAGGAAAAGCGAGACCCTTATGCCTGACCACTGTGCCAACATCCTGTTATGGGGACCCTTCGCTGAACAGTCCTGCTGGATCGGAGGGTGGTGCAACTTGGTTGGCAGCTGCTATGTGGTTAATCAGCTGCAAGGTACCATAAATTCCACTCCCTGCAAAGATTTCAAGTGTCTCCTCAGTGTCTCCACTCTGCTCCACCCTCCTTTTCATCCCCTTAGATTATGCTTAAGGTTACAGATTGTGTGTGTGGGCAGTCATTGTGGAATAAGTTTTGGGCATGCTGACTGCATTCTACCCTGAGAGAAGCAACTGCATTTCACCCTAATTTCCATATCGTTATAGCTTCTGTTACAATGTCAGTACAACTGCCCTGTGTTCTCTGGTTTAAGTCCAGTCATCTTTCCTCAAGAGCCTTGAAGATATGTGCATTGATAACGAAATAGTTAAGACAAGAATTGTGAAAACAAAGCACTTTTAAGGATATTAGTACATATTAAGACAATGTACAATCAATGCTTTTCATGTAGATTTTGTAAAATCCTCTGATTTATGTTCAGTGCAACGAATATAACTCATATAACTAGCAGAACTCAGGAGAGCAGAGATCATAGTCCAAGTTTGTCAGTCTGTCCCAAAATCTTGCTCTTTCAGGTCACTTGGAGCTGGCCAACACCTAGGAACTGAGCCAGACCAAGATAGGAGGGAGGATTTTCTCCTTTAAATCAGTACAATTAGCAAGCAGTCTCTCACAGGGCAGCTCTTTAAGTGCAGAACAACCTCATATATAAATTACAAAGACTTCTCCTGGCCATCTTTCCTCTCACTTCTTCTGCACTTTTTTTGTGCTAATAGGGTACGAGTCTGTTTTTCAAAGTACTAGAAAAAAATTACTAGAAATTACATCGAAATAGCTGAATTGTACTTTTCTACTAAAGCTCCATCACCATAGTAAAACAGCTGAAACTTTAGGACACAGACTCTGTAAAAATAAAAATGGTATGAACAGATCTCAAAGTCAATGGAAGCACATTTTGTCAAGAACAGAAGGCTTGTATATGCTTAAATATGACAAATTACTTGCTTGCAAAATGCTCCAGGTTGGATGCCTGTCATGCACGCTCCTGAGGAGATGAAAAACCTCAATGGATGTAGACTCTGGATGCATACTTGTAATTAAGAAATTCCTTCCAAAATACAATTTTCGTGTCCTACAAACCAGTGAACTTGCTATATCCAGATTTACTTTTTTCATCATTATCCAAAAAGTCCAAAAATAAACTAAGCAGACTAATTGTTTTCCTTTAAATGTAACTGGAGAAGAGTCCAGACTTTGCTGAATGAAAACCAACTCCTGTGCTGTCTGGTTGCAGTGCTTTAGCTCATCCATTCACACATCTCCCAAGATTTCTCTACCTTTCATTATCTAGAAGTGAACAAAAAACAAATGTGATAAGTAGCAACAAATATCTCTTATTGCAGTCAGTGAAACATCTGCCTTGGCTGTGAATTCAAACCAAAGAATATAGTATTGACACTGTCTGCTTTTACATAGATTGCAGAGACCTACACTCCACACGGAGATTCCTAGAAAAAAAAAAATTTCTTGAAAATTCAAGTTCCTCGCATAGTCCAAAATTCTTTTCAACCATTTCATTTCAGCACTTGCTTACATATATCATTAATTTCACAGTGCTCTCCCTAATGATGTCCTCCATTGCCGTTAGCATTATTACCATAAGCTGTGTGGATAGAAATATGAATAACAGAGACTAACATATGTTAGAAATCCAGCCCAAAAATGAAAGAAAAACCCAAATAAACAGAAATAATTCTTGTCTGAGCTTTGTAGCTTTTGCACAAGATGAAAAATTCAAACCAAAACAGATCTTACCTTTTACACAGCGGTTTTTTTTCTTATAGGGCATGAAACCCATTTTGACAATCTAAATACTCTCCTCAATTTTAGTATAAAGGAAATTGTAATTCATACAGTGAAACCCATTATTTTCCTTATATAAATAGGTAAAATACATTTGTGTTACTGCTTGTGGAGTGAAAGTTCATAAATTGTGAAAAAGACCCCATAAAAATATCTGTTTTAGGACACAGAGGTCAGCCTCTTTGCCTCTTTCCAAAGGGATGAGAAATGAGTGAGACAGTTCAAGTGGATATTTTTTCCTTTGGTCACTCCCAAACGGCAAAACAGAGTTCAGTTTTAGGGAATGCTGCAAAAATTCTCAATGTCTGCAATCTGAGGAAGGAACAGGAAGACTGTCCATGATGCAAATGTCACATTTTATAATAACCAGTCAGCCTTTCCTTCAGTGGCCATTGAGGAACCTCAGTACTCCCCAAGAACCTTCATCATGGCTCTACAAGCATGCAATGCTCCCTTGCCTCTCTAGTACATAGTTAGTCCTAAGAATGCCTTTTTCTAATTCAGAATAGAGCGTGAAGAACAACATTATTCCAGAAAGTCAAAACAAAGAGTTATAGTGAAAGCAAACTTCAGGAATGAATGTGAGTTGCTGCATCTTGGGTAGAAATACAGAGACTGTTTTACAGTTAGCAGCATCATTCATAGCAAATTCCACATATTACTTAGGACGCATACTAAAATGAGGACAAAGATCTGTCTACTGATAATTTAAACCTGGGAATATAAGGCAGTTTTTGTTTTTACAGTATTTTAAAGTACATTTGTGACTCCCTGTTGACATTTCAAGGAAACGTAACTCGACATTTAATTATGGTTGATTTTGTTTTCTGTGTACAATCAGCACCATAGTTCTTAGATCATGTTTGCCTCATAAAATGCAATTCGTGCTTGGAATATTAATACTCAAGAAGGGAAATTTTCACCAAATATAGGGAACCAGAACATTACTCATTAACCTAATATTTGTTCTGCGGAGAAGTTATGCAAAGCTACCAAAAGCATACTGAGATGCACTTACAAAGTAGAAAAACAATTATAAAATTTTTGAAAAAGGAAATTTTGAGTTCTCCCAGCTGAAACATTTAAATATCAATTTATAATGAACTAAACTTAGATGCAGCAAAGAGCAGGCTCTTGTTAGCAATGTGGCAAACATTTGACATCACTCATGGAAAGAAAAAGGATTAATTTGCAATTATAATACTTTTTAAAAGAAAAAAAGGACATCTTTCCCTTATCAGTGAAAAAAGTCTGTTATAAAAAATATAAGGTTTCTTGATATTGCAACTCAGTGTTGATACTGAAAGGGGTCACATGGCATTCATCAGAGTGTTCGCTTTTTCTAATAAAACCTAAAATACTGACAAATTTGCATAAATCTAGGGTCTGGAGCTTTCAGAAAAATTGTCTGTCATGAGATAAAAATCACAAGAACAGGCAACAAAATGACTAAAATATACTGAATTTTGCATGGAAATTAATCACAATTTTTTTAATGCATGTTTACTATAGTTACAGAGAGAAAATAAAGTTGATAATGTTCCTTTTACGTGGCAACTTATATAACTAATATAGGAAAATTACAGTTTAAATATTAACACTGGGAAAAAATCCCATGCTTTCTTGAATCTAAATGAAAATATGTAGGTCTTTGAAATTATAATATCTATCTCTCAAAGTGATAGTACAAATGATACTGAGAGCCAACATTCATCTGCCTCTGCTTTTCTGTCTGTAAAATAAGCATTACTAGATATCACATGTATTATATGCTGTAAAATCATTATAATAATATCTCTTAAAGATTTAAGTTCTTAAATTTAAGTATTAGTGTAATTTTAGTACTTTTATTACAATGCAAAATTATTATTTAGCTGTAGTTTTGTAGTACACATTCAAACATGGCTAGTTCTCAAGTAAACATGTTGAAATTGATTTTACAAATAATTTATTATATACAATTACTTACAAGATAAATATCTTTTTTTTATTAGGGGTGCTGAATTCAAACAACTTTCTGGCTGATTTTAGACTTTTAATCTTTATTAGTTGAGAAGTCTCTTGTATACTGTTTTCTCATACTATGTTTGCTACATTTAACTGTTCTCTCAAAAGCAAGAACAATAAAAAATAAACAAAGTAATTGGCATTGCAGTCTCTGGGATACTTGTACTATGAGCTGGCTATTTTATTTACAGCATAGGAATCTATCAGTTCAAAATGGTTTCATACTCTGAAATAAATACCTGTTTTGTATGTAAAAATTTCTCATAAATCTGTGTATGCTCCTAGTTGGAATCTCTGAAAGTGTTCATAGTCACTTCTGAGATATGGCTGGAGTAAAAAGAATTCATAGGATCTAGTGGTCGCTAAGAGAATCATCTATTATGATAACCTTATATTTGAACAGTGATGATGCACTTTGATTTTTTCCCCCTGCTGGCTTGGAATTCCTTTTTTTCCTAAAAGCAATACTACCTTTCCTCTAGGTATGTAGCTGGATATGTGCATCACCAGCTCAGGTTGCTGATCACCAGCTCAGATTGCTGTTTTCTCTTTAGGATCTTCTTTCTGTCCCAGAATTTTGATAAATCTCACTCTTGATAATGGTACTGATGCCTAAAGGAGTGTTTGATACCCACCTACGGAATGAAGGATGCCGATAAAATCCTGAATGCCCTAGGTACCTATGACTCCCAAAGACTGCCTTGTATGAGTGCACTGTTGTTTACACCCACAACAAAGTCTGTTGACATCACAGAAAAGAGCAATGACGTACATGACAAAATAGGATGAAAATAGAAAAGGCAGATGGACAGTGAGAGAAAGTGAAATGCAGTCACAATTGCAAGCAGGTGGATAGCCAAGAGTATTGCACAAATTAGCTACCAAGCTCTCATTCTTTAATGTTCTTCCTCACGTGATATGTTAGGACAACAGTTTTGACTTTAACAAGGTGTTAGGAATCTTATCAGGCTGCTTTACAGTTTTACAAACCACAAGGAATACTCTTTCTCAGTTCTCTTCCCCATACTGCTGGGCTGTTCAAGGGTTGCTACCTGTATACACATTCTCTTCTACAGAAATAGCCCCTAGGACTGCAGTGTGTATTACAACACACAGTTCTCTGAAGTTCATTAGACTCTGTTTATACACCACTTCCCAGAAAAATATATAACATTATTATTCCACAGTAAAACCAATGCTGTCATGCCTACATAAGCTAGAATCCTGCATTAACCCTCTAAATTTTTTTTTATCATGATTCAGAGAAATCAGCATTTATTGCAACTGCAATATATGATACTGTTCCCAAATCTTTGTGATTGATGTAAGTCTTAGTGATACTCTTTCCTGATTGTGTCCTCCTCCAATTTCTACAAAAATAAACTCTTCGCTCACACTGATGCTCTAAGAAAAGGGAGTCATATAAAACTGTTTCAGCAAACTTGATTTTACCAGTTAGAACAGCAGCAATACATTATATCACTTCCAGTAGAAGTATCTGGGTCTTTATGTTTAGACCCATCCGGGACTGGAAATAAATAAATATCCAATGAGTGAGATGATTCTTCAAGATTTTTTTGGCGTCTAAAATGACATAAGTAGAATATAGAAGATAAATTCCAAAAAAAAATTCAATGCATTGGCTCCAGGTTCTGGTGGCCACTGTGTATTAAACGTACGTATAGTTGATTGGCATCTCCCTTCTTGGCCAGAGGTCTTCCTCATGTTCCACCCTCCATAAAATTTCTATGTGTGCAGTACCATGGTCAGAGGAACATTAAAAGGGGTTCATTTCCACCAGCTCCCATTAAGCTCCCCATGACATGCAGCAGCCGCAGCCACTTGTGTCCAAAAACATAGCTAGGAGAGGCAATGCTACCCACCTTTTACATTAGTTCATTTTCTAATTACAGCACTATTAAATGATGTACCAATTCAATGCTAACCCCCTTTCTCAGTTTTACTGAGACTGTCCTAACCACAAGTTGACAGAAACACACAGAAATTAGAACCACCTCTGCAAACACTTGCAGTTAAGTGCTCTGTCCAGTCCAGTCACTCCTGGATGACATACCCAGAGGATTTCGTGAAGCTGCACAATTTGAAAGCAAAGGCTCTGGTAGACTTTTAAGATATATTAGAAACTGATGGCAGATTGCATCTTCACACAGAGGGATTACTAATGCATACTGAAAATCATGTTGAACCAGGAGTTAGCTCAAAAATGGAATAAAAAATTCTGTTCAGGGAGGTAGTCAAAATGCCTCAGAGGCAGGGCAAATAATGAAAGGTGGTGATAGCTTCACCTGTTCATCTCAGTGAACCATCTGCAACAGTCCCTAGCTTTCCTAAGTGGCAAGGACTTTGATAAAGAATTTGAGACAGAAAATAAATCTGGTTAAAGTTATCATGATTTAATTCCCATGTGATGTTATTTACATTAAACAATAAATTGAAATAAATTAGTAATCAATATGTTTGATTTCAAAAGGGAAATGAGAGGAAGAAGGTTACTCAGCAAGACTAAAAGAAATAAAGAACACAGGAACATACATGCAGAGATTGCCTAAAATATCTGAAGTCAAACCTTAAAATTGTGGGAATTGCATTCCATTCAAAAAGAAATAGGTTAACAAAACAGTGAAGATGCATCTAAAAGCAAAGTTAATCCAAATTTTGTTGGAAAAATAAACAAATATTACTCTAGATTTCAACATGAATGAAGTATTTTATGATAGTTCCTAGGAAAAGTTGTTGTCACCTGTATTCCTTATCTATGTACTTAGCCTCATCAAATTTTTCCCAGACCATAATTTCCAGCACAATGCAATTAAGGTATAAAGTACTTTAGATCTTAAAAATCTATTATTTTCCTTAGGTCTTATTTCACTAATGAGTTTGTGGCTTAATGTTGCAGAGGTTAGAATATTTACTATCTCTTAAAATATTTTTATCATAAAAATATGTTTTGCGTGTAATCATTCCATAAGTCAGATGTGACATTCTCACAGTTTATTATTCACTAAAAATTGCATCCTCAACAGTTAATATTTGAAAGAGTGTTGTAATAAAAGAAACAATGAGCAAGCGAACACAGTCTACCTTTTACAATACTGTATAATTAGTACTGTGTTCATATATTGTTTCAAAATGTCTACTGTTAAGCTAATTAAACTTTTTACCTAGTCTTGCATTATTTTTTTATCCTCTCTTCTATCATACAGTTTATTTTAGAAATATAAACTTGCATATATGAGTTTCTAAGTTTTACAAGACAAATGGCACAGAGTTTGTAGCTTCTGGAGAAAAGAAATAATGGTAACTGCACTTTAGCTTCTGACAAATCCCCCACAGAGTGTGAGTGTCTTCAGGGAGCACGGGGCACAGGTGCAAATTCGTAGGGAGTTTACCACAGACTTTTTTGGGGGATCTTAAGATTAGATGAGAAGATTCCACTATTTTTTTTCTTCCCAGTCTGAGCTGCTTTAGGGTAATAGAGGTTCCTATACTTAAAACTAAAGTACACTTGAAATGCTGTCTAGATAAAGCCACATCTTATAAGCTTACCAAATAGATGGCAGCTTTGTTAAGAGTACACAATACTGCAGCCTCCCCTTCTCTATAACTCTCTGGTCTCCTTGCATCTTCTGTATACAACTAACATTAAAGAATTTATTGGAAAGAAGCTCTTCTAGCTTCATACCTCATTGTTAAAGGGATTTTTCTTTCATTGCATTTTGAGCTTTTACTGTTCTTTCATACACCTTTGACCTTTAAATGCATTGTAACTGCATCAAGAAAAGTCTAAGCTTTTCTTCACATACTCGTGTAGTTACTCAGTTACATATACCTACAAGCTTACAAGCTCTTAAAAGTTAGTCAGAACCTATGAACAACTTAACATAAGAGCAGCTGAGGCCTCAGAGCCCTTAACAACAGGTAGAATTGTGAGCACTCAACATCACTTAAGATCAAACCCACAATATTCTTAAATTATCTAATAAAGCATTAGATAAAGAAAAGGAGCAGAAAACCATAGAAAGCCAGGAAATTCAAAGCAAAGATGAAATTATAAGGAAATTTAAACTCTGAATTGGAAAATGCAAACTTAGAAGTAAGATAACCACAGTCTCATTATATCTCTGAAGGAAAACTCTTCCAATATCAGCCCACTCTAATACTTGGAGTTTGTATATATGTGTGGCTGTGAGTCTGTTCATGTGTGTGTGTGTGTGTGTGTTGGTAACTCCAGAAATGAAATTGGTTACTCTTTAACATGCATATTATGGGTGCTTCATAGTCTAAAACATAATTAGGTAAATCTTTGCCCAAACTTAGCCTCAGTATGAATACTGAAATCATCATTTAAGGCACTAGTGTAAGAGAAGGGTTCTCTTTTAATTTTTATTTTGCAGGGGTTTTTTAAAATTCTTATTCATTCTTTTATAAAATGCTACCAGAGTGAGATTTCCATGTATTTTATCATGCCACGTGTGTTTTAAGCATTCTCTGTTTCTTCACCCAAATCACGCCTGTATGCCTGCTGGATAGTTAGCTAGTTGTGAGTAATGCCTAGACAGGATACTGAGCTAATTCATAGAAATAGCTGCCCAGATCAAATAGCAGGCGTAAATGTATATGCAGCTTGTTTACCTTTACATAAATGTGGTCTGTGATGTTAGCACCCATAACATTAATGATTTATTTGGTAAAGCACACAGAAATCCTAGTTGGGAGCAAGATACCATCTTCATAATCACTCAGTTTAACTATTATGCCAACTGTTAAACAAAGAGAACAGAAAGCACAGAACTGCTTTACAGACCTCAGTTTCTCTAAAATGAGAGCCTTCCATTCCACATTCTGTTAAAAGTAAATACATTTTTAAGACAAAATAATTTAAATGATGAATAATGAAGACCACAGACTAACAGGAAGACCTAGAAGAAATTATCAAATTATCGCTTTGATACCCTTTTTCCTTCTCTCTAAGACGAAACTGATTTTTAGATCCAACCCAAACTTAAAAGCTTTAAAGAAAAATTTATACACAAGGGTCTATGTAGCTATCAACATTAATGCAGAGATTTAGCAAAGCAATTCACCATTCAAAAAGACACCTACCCCTTCTTCACAGAAACTATTCCTATCCATTCATTGGTGGCGTTTTGTTAAAACTATAGTCAGAATAGGCCAGCATCCAATTGCCTACCTCAGAGATGAGCAGTAAAGGGGATAAATTGCTCTAGCATGAGCCTTTCCATCTTCTCTGGTAACACATCTACCTACAGTGTCACTCAAAATTATGGAGATCACTGAAAATGAACACCCTGAAAAATAAATATCCAAGAAAGAAATACTTCTCTTCCACGGAAGAAAAAAGACACAGCAGCAACAGATTTTGAGCATACCTTTGTTTGCTTTTCAGTTCTTTAAAAACAAACAAACAAAAAGCCTAAATCTTCCTTCAACAGCTACAGCCATCAAGGCAGCATTAAAATCATGACCATAAAGCAACCTGATACGAGTTTCTGAGCAAAAGCCTGATAAGTAGCAAGCCTAATTTAGGTCATGATAAAACATATCTGAAATAAATTAATCATTGTTACCACACTGCTTAGCTGATTGTGTTTTCAAACAGTCTGAAGTGTTAACTCCATCTTCTGTCATTGGAAAATCCACTCACCGCTCCAGCAGCCCAGCTAAGAATGTTTCTTTTATTTTCTTACTCTTATGTTTTTTGTTTGTTTGTTTGTGTTTTTAATTACACAATAATGTGTTGGACCTAAGAGTTTCATTGACTTTTTAAACAGGAAAATAACAATTTAAACTAGGCTTTTCCCCCTTGTTTATCTTCAGATTGTTCATATAAATGTGGATATTTACACTCAATGTGCAAAACTGCATTAAATGTTATACAAATATTTCTAGTAAATAAGATGACTTTTATGACTTGGGTAAATCTATTTCTCTTCTTAACTTGTTTTCTAATATATTCTTTCAATGAAGTTATTTCCTCCCTTGTATATATTTCCATATGGAATTTCTACACAATTTAAAGCAAAATGCACTGTTTGAAAACACTGACACATGAAAACATTAATTTAATTTTTCACCAGTGATTGTGAAAGCACAATGCCTGAATCATTGAAGTACCTGTCAGATAAACTGATAATACACCAAGGAATTAGGCTGCTGCTCTGTTCCCATTCCATCTAGTAGCGCCCAACTGAACACATCACTCTGAGCAAGCAGATTCAACTCATTGTCTCATTTCCAGATTTCTCACTTCCAGCACTTACAAAATTGAGACACGACATGGAAATGTTTCAGGTTCTATAGAGTAAATATACCAAGAAAAATGCAAGGCATTGTTGCCATGTAATGGACTGACTTCCAAGTGCTGTCAATTCCAAATAAAATCATGGGAGCTGAACTTCTCTGCAAAGTCATTTTCCTGGACCATTAATTCTGAATTGCCATTTACAGAATAATTGCACTTTTGTTTCCCTGGGGATCCTGCTGCTGTGCTTTAACCTGTGCTATCCTTCTTAACCCTCACATCAAAATATATACAGCTGAAATGGAAGTCATGAGCTTATAGGTCATTAATGCAGAGCTGGGCCTAAGGGTATCTTTAATAGTTCTGTCGAGGACATCCTTACAATGACTGCATTTTTAGGGGAGTGGAAAGATTTTGTCCAGAAGGACACAGCTGGATCTATTCTGAGAAAGGTTAGCTGGGACAGCTGAATGTCCCTGAGGAGATAATAAATTGCACTGGCCAATTTGATAGAGCTGATTCTGAACTGGAGGAAATCCAAACAGCAAAAGCCTTTTGAATGGTAAATACTTCCCCCATTAATTGCTGAAAATAAAGGTAGGCTTGAGGGAGTTTCCGTTCGACTATGCCGTGTTTTTTTTAGGTAACTTACAGATAAAAAATATACTGTACTTTAAAATGACTCTCGTGACTTTGATGAGGCTCAAGTTGAGAAAAATTCCTCTTTCCTTCCTTTTAGGAACCACCAAGGGAGGAGCAAGGCTAACAAAGTTAATGACTTGGTGTCAGAAGCCAAAAGTGGAGGATCTGAGGCAGAAAGGAAGCACGGCTGCCTCCATCTACTGTGCAGGGTAATCAGGAAGGTGCTGGATTAGCAAGGGCATCATTCCGGCCACACTTTTGTCAGGCTCTGAGTAGAAGGTCACCCGTCTCCTTCATTTTTCCCTTCCAATCGATATTGAGTCTGCTGAGCAGCCGCTAGAGCTGGCTGCCTCTGAACTCCATTGCTGTAAGTTACTGAGAAACTGGCTTATTATGACAACAGATCTCCCATCAGATCTGACCTGCAGCGGCTGCCCTGTCTCTTTCAATCTACTCCAAAACACAAAGACGATTCCAGTGCACTGCATTTACTGTACAAACCACTGCAGAGAAGCCCTCAATCAATAGGAAAAGTAACAGACTATGAAGAGATTTGGGGCCAAATATGTTACATAATATAAAAGATTGCATCTAGTAAGGTTAGAGTAATTAGTTGTTAAACTAAACAAAGTTCCAGCAAAAACGTATTTTTCAAAAGGTTGTTTCACATTTCACAAGAAAGACCTTGAGAAAGACACAACCTATGTGTACTGCTACACACCAGCCAGTAATTTTTTAGAGACATATTAGATAAACACACAGTAACAGTGATTTTAATTAAAATTATCATGCAGACTCAGGAATTTACAGGTTCAAATGACTGCTAACAGTATATACAACTTTTAGACCCTTGGATACTATCTGGATGGTAACAAGGGTCTAAACCAACCACTGCAGTAGTTTCAGGAGGTACAAAATGCTGAATGTGAGTACATTTTACACATTGAAATATTTCCATTCATTTAGTTTTACTTGATTTTTACATGAAAGCAACACTTTTCGATCTCAAATTTCAGACTGTTTGGGAACCACGTTATTGCTATAATATAACATAGCAGACCTCCATCCACTATAAATAGGCCTTCAGCTTCAGTTTGAATGCATGCATTCAGTCCAATTTTTTCCTGATAATGAAATTGTTTCAGGAATTAGATGCTGTTGAAAAGCAATCTGATACCATTACAATGTCCTCTTTTACTTCAGTGCGGGAAGTGGGAACTGTAGGATCTAGTTACTGTACAAAACACAACCAGTTCTACAGAAAAGACAACAAATAAGTTTTATTTTCCTATGGTAATCTACTCTGAATTCTCTTGGCCTTCAAGTCACCAACTGCAAATTTGCCTGAAAAATTTCAATGGGATAATAATGTTTTTGGATGACATGTTTAAGCTCTGAAGAAAGATAGTAAAACTGGTTCAGAAAAAAAAGCAAAATTGAGCCTAATCCTTGAACAAAGCAAGCCATTAATGATAAAAATGATAGTAAAAATGTAGCAGTGTATTTATAATCCTAAAAAAAAAAATCTCTCATTCTATTTGGATTTTGTTTCAGGTGGAAATTTCAAAATACCCTTAAAGAGCATTTCTAGAATATCTCCTTTACTTAGGAAGTAGAGATACTCCTACTGGAACTAAACTTTACAAGGTTTGCTTGCTATTTGTGGAGGAGTTTTGATTCACCAAGAACTGTGTTATGACTACCTTTTCATAGATACCTCAGGGGGAGGGAAGTGATATATTAGTTAAGGCACAATTTTGAGCTAGGCTATATTCCAAGTTCTGTCTCAACTTCCTCTGTGACCTTGAACAAAGCACCTAATTTCTCTGTATTTCAGTTCCATTTCTAGAAAATGAGGACAAGGAAACTGTGCTATCTCAAGAGTCTTGTGAAAAGAAATTAATTAGCAATTGTGAAGCACTCATATGCTGTGGCCATGGCAATCTCCAGTCTGACAAAAATGGGGCAATGTAGTAAGGGTTTTTCCATGTTCTGTACACCTACACAAGAGATTCAGTGCTACAGGCTTTATTCTTGAGAAGTTGGTACTGATGAATCAATCACAGTCTGTTTCCATCCCCTGTATGCCTCTAAACAAGAACAGCTGTAAAAAAAAAAAAAAAAAAGGATTACAAAACAACATGTTTGCTTCACAAATATATATTTTTTATTTGTCTGCCAATCTAAAAAGAATAAAGAAATTCAATTAGAATTCTTATTTCTTCACTAAAAGAAGCTTCTCCAAAACGTTTCTTAAGAAATGTATTTTGAGTAACACTAAAACCAGATAAACAACAAGCAAATTAAAAAAAAATAAAATAAGAAGAAAATGGATCATCACATTCAGAAAATACCTAGCAGAGGAGATTCCCTTTTACAAGCTATTTTAGTAGCTAGCGTACTCTGAAACATATGCACAGTGATCTTTCCTAAGAAGACACAGTTTTAAAACTCATGGCTATCTCACACCTCCCACATCCCACTTTTCTCACCTATTTCAATTATTTCCATCTGATGTCTCCTACTAATTCATCACAGATTCGTAAATAGTTGGGGGATGACTTAAACTGGGGGTGGGATTGGCATATTTAGTACTCAGGCAACATTTTTAGAGATTTGAATGGAAAAAACAACATTGAAAAAAGTATTGATAACTAGAGTGATACGAAATGTGCATGTAGAGCTATTATTAATATGTTTATATATTCCTTATTTGTCTTCCCTGCAAGTTAAGCACTTAGCTAAATGCCTTGGTCTATTTTGAATTTTTAAAAACATAATTCTCTGTCTTATTAGTATCCTCACCTCAAGAATACCCAGTATGTTTGGAGAGATTTCAGTATTCTAATTAATTTCTGTGAGATGTGTACTGTGAATACCAATTTCACAAATATAATATGGGTCAGTTATGGTCTGAAAGAGAAACAGGAAAAAAAGACAACATATGAATAGAAGAAACTTCTAACCCTTAGGCTATATTGGCAATTTTAGTACTGTTCTTTGGAAATGTATGCTAAACCTCTGTAAAAATAACTGTTCAATCAAATTTAATTTTAAGGATCTATTTTTAATATTTTTTTGAGTAGTTTGGAAAAAAATATTGTAACATAGTTTCAAAACAGTTTGCAGATATTTTTTTCCCTTACAATACTGGATGTCAAATACTATTGCTGAAAGCCTTACTGGCACAGAGATGATTCTATTGTTCAAGATCTCCCTGATGTTTAAAAAAGAAAGAATCCTTAAAAAGTATTTTATGCACCTGCCTGTAAATGCTCTGAAAAGATGTGAATGCTTCACTACTGTTGTATGTACACATACCTACAAATGTTCAGCATATGCTCCTAATTCAGGAGGCTATTTATGTGCTTCCATAACTTTTGGCATTCCCATAGCACAACAGGGTTTTCCTACGGTGTGTGTGTTCAGCAGCTGGCACAACACCTGCCTAATCCCACAGAGAAAGCTGCAGCAAAGATGATTGATAAGGCAGAATATGGTGATGGAAGTACAGAAGTTATAGATGTAAACTGAAGAATGCTCAAGAGTGGCCAAGTTATTCTTCCCTGACACTTAATTAATGCTCACCTGTCTTTTTTTTCCTTGAAAAAGAAAGATTATTACTCTCTAAACTTTGCTGTAGTAATTTCAGATACTGACAGCCTGTTAGTATATAGCCTTGCTGTGAAGGCAAGAGTTTATAAATGAGTTTTTGAAAGCAGCATAGACAGGCTTGCACTCTAGATTAAACATATTTTAAACATACATGCACAACCTGATTTGAAAACAAAATATGCAAACTCCATTATACGTATGAATTGCCTTAAGCTTTTGTCTAAGATGCTGAAATTACCAGAGATTCCAATACTGGTGTTAGTTTTGTTTAGCAGGCCTTTCAGTAGCTGCTGGGTAACAGACGGGGCTACAAACATTCCAGCTTACGGTGTGCCATTATAAAATCATGCTTTCCTTTCCTTTTTTTCCTCCTGCAAGATATGTATCACTATTGATACAAAAGATGTCTTGAAACAGTAAATTTCAAGCGTACAACTTCTCTTCTACTTAACTGGAAGTTACTTCTTTTCTGAACTTGTTAGAAATATATACATGACAACTGGACTTTTTAGAGATGTAATTTGTTGTGGTAAACAAAAAATATTTCTGGAAAATTATTATTATTATTATTATTATTATTATTATTATCTAACTGGGAATAAGTTTCTATGAAAAAATATTTTTAATTCAGAGAAGCAAAAAAAAAAAAAATCCAAGAAAGGTATCTTGTCATTAAACAACTAAGGATTTTTCATTTTATAATTTTATCTTCAATAGCTTCACTTCCAAATGGCAACATGAGAGAGAGAACGAGAAACTTATTGCTTTATTGCTATTGCACCTAACAGTCATCAAATTAATGTTAAAAACTGATTGTATGGAAAAAGGTGGTTTAGGCTTTCCTCTCAGTTCTCCCTAATTCTGCAGTTACACCATGAGAAAACCAATTTGGGACATGGCAAAGACATACCTGTAAACAACACTTTTCATCAGAACAGATATGATTTTTTTGCTTTCAGTGGGATCCTAAAAATGTTGAATTCCCAGACACTTTGTTGCTGGAGGACACACTCTGAGTTTTGAAAGGTCAGATTCCTTCTATATAGGTCAGAACTATCAAATTATTATGCTGCACTGATGTGTGAGATCTAGATATCCATTAACACGGCAAGAAACACTCAGGAGTTGTTGTCCTCCCCAAATCATGAAGCCAGCTGTGAAGTCTGAGGTCTAGTCCTGTACTGCAGATTGCTCCCCAGAACTTTTCCCCAGCCAAAGAAACTAACCAGAATTAATAAGAGAGCTACATAAAACCCCGTACAATTACATACATTGCCTTTGCATGTCACAAGTCCATCCACAGGGTCAGCGTGCTCCACAGATGGCAGGTTACCTGGCTTTATTGCCTCTGCAGCCTTCCATCTTCCTTTTTGTTGGAGGAAGGAGGGAGCCTTGGCACTTCTGTGGGCAATGCGTGAATTTGTTGCCTTGTCCTTGTGGGTGGGTGTTGTGGGTGTAGGGCTTGATCCTACACAGAACTTCATATGAGTACTGGCCTTGCAGAAAAGAGAGTACTGCAAGACCACAACTGATTTCCCAAGTAGGATTTGTTGGTTGATTGGCTTGTTCGTTTTTCAGTAGAGCTTTTTTATGGATTAGAAACCACCTGAATGTCCCAGGAACCAGAATGGATATTTTTATGGTGGTTGCAATAAATCGGAACCAGGCATAAAATAGCAACAGCAATAGCATTTAAAATCATGTATCTTACCCTACTCTTCCAAGGTTGATAAAAATATCTGGGTTTTATACTTATTTTGCTGTACAAGGTGATACAAATCAAGAGGTTGAATTTTTGCCAAAACCACAGTGCCAGAATATTAGAAGGCAAAATCTTGAAATTATGGTTGCATTTGACTGTTATCTAGCTGTGATTTCAGTGAAAACTACTGGCAGACACTATTAAGATGAAGAGGTGTTGGAGGGCTGTAAAAGATCTCTAGGAAATACATGTAGGGCAAAAAAAGTTTATTGTATCTTCTGCAACAGCAAAGTAGGCAGTGACAGATGGTGCAGAATAAGGAGTTCACAGCAAAAGCTCCTCCTTTATAGATACTTCTGTGGAACAGTATATACATACCTCAGTACAAATATCTAGCCTTAAGTTTGAATTCAAAATGAATATTCGAGTACCCGTCTACTTTGGCTGCTACATAAGATTGTGCTGTTAAAGGCAGACAAGCTGCCTCAAATGACACACAAAAAGACCAGCCTGACTCCCCAACAAAATTTAATCTTGATTTTGGGTAAGAAAATGAGGTAAAAAAATTTTTCCAAGTGCTGTTTGAAATATCAATATACTTCAAATTCTTCTCTGCTTATATGTTTGTTTAAAACAAGCCCAGAAAAATATTGTGTTGTAACTCAGATAAACTCAGACAACTTTTGTGGTTTCAGTAAAAGGTGATGTCAATGGCTTCATCCTTTGAGCTAAAAGAGTTCAAAGGCAGAAGTGTCTCCACTGGTTATGTGGACAGTGGAAGAAGACTGGAATTACTGCCAGCTATACTTGATATTTTTTACTCTACTGAATATTAGCTTCATCTTCTTTACAAAATTTAGCTACTCCTATTCCAAATGCTTTGTTCCACTCTATTGTCAGTCTTCCAGCTGCTGATATAAATTTCACAGTGTCTATGCATCTATTCTCCTAAACGACATATTCATTCTTTCATACAACAAGTTACATGAGCTTCTAAGTCCCTCCAGCCTCAGTATATAACCCCCAGCAAAGCATCATAAATTCAAGGAACAAGCTCAAGACATCAGTAAGGTCCCTTAGGCACTAAAACTTTCATTCTCTTAGCCAGGTCTACCCGCAGTGTTGGGTGTTTTTGTCAACATGTTGCCTGCATTTTTTTAGCTGCTGACAAGATACCCAATAACACTTGATATACACATCACTGGTTCTGAAGTCACAGCATGTACATCAAGCAGAACACAACAGATGACACGGCATGCAAAGAAATGTAAGAAATTTCAGTAAGAAATCTGGCCAAGATTTTGTCAGAAACTGTCAACAAAAACATTCCACTGTAGTTTCTACAGTCTGATTTTATTTTTTCTTCTCTTAGATGGTAAGGATGATGGCTTTTTGACATCCCCTATGTTTTTCTGCTTTCATAGGGAGAAAGAAGTCACCAAAAGTACCCTATCTTCCCTGGATACAATGAGGGATCATTATGACCATTCTATCAATTTTTGAGATGGACCTGTGCCTATAAGTGCACCCTTATAACATCATTTACAACTTCTGATTAACGGCTGGGAAGATATAGATTGAAATAACTGTTCCTTAACTAATAAAGTTTAATCATTTTCCTTTTCCAGTTCTCCTTTTGTCTATGCACCCTCTGGTCTACCACAATGGACTCCCGTTCTTTTTTCTTCTTAGCAAGTAATTTCCCGCCTCCCACTTCCTTTGCAAATGTTCACTCTCTCCTCCGAGACTGGATGACAGTTTCATCACTTCTGCATGACTAAATACAAATGATGCTTTGAGAAATTTTGGGAAAGTCTTTCCATCAAGGAATGATATTCCCATTCTTCAAAAGCAAATTCAAAACTAAATGCTTCAACCACAGGCATTTAAAGTAATTTAAGCATTACAAAAGGGATTTTCTCTACAAATGGTATAATACAGTTGTGTTCAGGTTCTCTACCTAAAACCAAATGGAGAATGACAGAATTGCGATCTTTTGCTACCTACTTTCAACACAGACAATAAGAATCCATTGTAAACAACAGTATTTTACAACAAAATATCAATAACAACATTCTTGAAATAGTCTCTCAAATGTGTTTTATGTGTTCTTCAGTTTAAAGCACTGTGTATCTGTTAAAATAGAAAACCCCAATATTCTCAACATAACCTTCTAAGTGAATTCACAGTATTTAATTATTTTTGGTCAAGTGTTCCAGAGAGACAGTTGTGTTAGAAAGTTTAGTATTTCCTAGTTAAAAGCGATAGGAAAATGTTCACCATGTTCAGTGGGGAAAAGCTAAGTCTAAAGAGAATATCATTAATCCACTACAAACCCAGAAAACATATGCAACCATTTAAACTGCAAATGCATTTTCAGAGAGTGTTTTCATCCAGATATAGGCAATAGGTTTTACATCTATGGGAAATAAGTTTTAAATCTAAAAAAGTGATGACTCAAATATTTTTTTGCCTTATCTCTTACCATATCATACATTCAATGCAATAAGCAATGCCAATGCAATCTAGATGCTTAGCCAGCTGTCTCAGACAGCTCACAACGTGTTCTTAAAGATTCTTTCTGGCACATGGTTAATGATAATACAACACATATGTTTCTGAATTGTTTTTATTTTCTTCTTTTTTTAAGCATGTGTTCTGCTTACTTCAAGGAAACACCAAATAATGTGATAATGATTGTCTTTTCCCCAGATAATTAAAGAACTTTCCTGAGAAATATCATGCTGTTGTTCAGGCTTTTATATAACGATTACCAGCAGATATCAAGTGTTTACACTGAATATGACACAAATTAACCTAGCAGGAAACTCATTACTGCTGTGTACTTAAATGGTTATGAATTAACATATGTACCCATCTAAATTTGAAGGTGGGAATTGTTTAGTGTGCTGAAAATGGAATGGTGTTGCTAGTTCTCATAAAAGACACAGATTCCATTCCGGGCAACCAAAAGCAACTTGTTAAAATCCAAATAGCTGTCACAAAATTCAGGTGAAGCATGTGGCTTCTTCTTCACCACGTTTCTCCCATAGTTTCTCCTCTCTGTCTTTACTTTCACCACACCTGTGGGCCAACTACTTCTACTCAATAAAATGCACTTGCTTTCTGTATTCTTTGTCTTTTACTGATAATCTAATTTACAGCAGCTCTGTAGCCTAATTTATGACCTTTTATTTTAAGACTGATGTGGAAGTTTACAAACCTTGGAATTTACCATACATGTAAAATAATTCATCATATCCAAAATGAATGTTTAAAAAATTGAATATTGTAGTATAAACATTTATGCTATCTATTTGTATTTTTAAAAGTTTGATAGACATTATATACAATCATAGGAGGTTGATATTACACAAAATCAGATAGTAACTTAATAGTTGATAAGTTAAAAGTATTTTAATAATTTACTTCCTGCAGGGTTGTAATGGTTGTAGTGCTCCATGTAAAACACGTAGTTTGAATACTATTCTGATTTTAATTTAGAGTGACAGTACTAAACAGAGAAGTAATAATATACACGACAACCTAGCCCTGTGATTTCCAAATCTATGAAGAGGGCCATTATGAAACAAGCAAACGAATACTGCAAAAATAAGATATTTCTTGATGATAAATCTAAAACTCTGGTACGGAGAAAGCTTAAGTCATAACATATTATTAGTTATCATTATAACCTAATATTTATATCAAAATTTTGCTTTCTTTGATGAAGGCCTATGGCTAGTAAGGAACATAGCAAGTGAGGATGTCAGAGCTCACTGAAATTGGAAAAGCTCAAGAATTCAGTAATATGTGCAGTTAAGGTCTAAGACTGTTCTGAAAAATGAGTGAATTTTTCAAAATTCATGAGTAATGTGACTTATATAAGATTATAACCAGAAAAAAACTTTCAGGTTTTTTAAGAGAAGGAGATCTGCACAGCAGACAATCTGACCTTATCATGTTAAAACAAGAATGTTAAACAAAAGATCAAATGTGCCTTTGCATCTTGCAATGATGTGCACAGTGTGCAAATAGAGAAGTGCCTTTAACTGTTTCTTTTCATGGACACTGCCTCTATTGATTTAACAAATTGGGATTTTTCAAGCACTTCAAAATGCTCAGGAGGAAATCCTGGGTACCCATGCACACTGATGCAAAGTGGTCTCTTAATAGCTACGCACTTCTTGGAAATACATAAAAACTGCTTTTTAATGCACTAACAGTTATGAACGTCTAAAGAATTGATGGGAAGTGATCCGGTACATGTAGTTAAATGATCTTGAGGTAAGAAAGCTACATCTTCATCGAAATGTTACAATATTCCTGATATAATGATAGCAGCTTCCACAATAAAGATTCTATATTTGAAAAATTCAAGCTTTAAGAAGATCCATCAACTATTGCTCAGCAATCTATCCTGTAATCAAAAAAAGTTTAGTTCTCGAGTTGCTACAGAGTTTGGAAAAAATCAGTTGCTACAGTGCAGATGCATCCACCTTAACTAAAAACTAAGTCTGTGAACCCAGCGCTCGCTGTTGCCTAGATGTCTGTGAAGGTCCAAATCCAGTCCGTAAGACACTTAACTGGATATGCATGATAAGTTGCGTTTAATCAGTAGTTACTCTGTTCTGACAGGGGAAAAAATGTTTCCCTCAAATTAGTTTTATAATTATAATTATAGTAAGTTTGATGAGGTTCCTAAATAGCCGTAAGCATCCTACGTGCTTGTAACAATACAAACAAAAATACACTGACTGAAGTAATCCATATCACTGACACTGAAATATCCCAGTGAATAAGTAGACATGTTTAGTTAAGAAGAGGATAAATCAATGTTTTTATAATGCTTGAAGTTTGCATAGCATTCCCTGGGAATTAAAAGGTTTGATGCATGTCTTGAAGTGTTATATTCAGAAATGGATAAACACAGAAACTGAAGGCAATAAACAAAAGGAGAAGAAGAGAAAGGAATGCAAGAAAAATTATAAGGTGCTGTAATTACATTATTGCACAATTACAGGCAAGTCTTAGAAAATGAGACTGCAAACTCTGATTCATAAAATTGGTTGGATCTAGTTAGAGCAGCTAAAGGAGTTGCTCTTCCAAGATATGTTCCCACAGTCTTGCTAGAGGCTAGGGACATTCCTGAATAACTGCATTTCATGTGGTGTTTTGTTAACTCAAATCTCCACAAGTTAGATGAAAGGATATTGTTTTGGTTGGTAGGATATAGAGGCTGTGGCAGCTCAGAAAAAAGTCTCCTCGATTCCAGTGTCCCTGTCATGGATGCAGAAGAGTAGTGCATGCAGAAGAGTAGTGCAAGCACCCCAGAGCAGCTGCAGCTATGCTTCTAAGAACTTAGGAAGTGAAGTTTTAACAGCATGGAAGATCTCAAACCCACTGATGAAAAAGAGAAAAAAAAAAGGAAGGGAAAAAAAGAGTCTTCCCTGTTAAGTGAAAAGAAAGAGAGAAGATTCATGAAGAGAAGGACAAAACTGAACAGCAATTGGTTGTAGAACCAGAGTGAATGACACAGACTGGGTATGCCCTTTCCAAACAGTAAGAACTGATGGGTTAAGCAAAAGTATGGCTGAAGGTCTCTTTTCAAGAAGTTTTACCAACGACAAGCTTTCCCTGGATCTGACCTGTTAGCAGCTCCAATTTGGAACACTGGCCTGGACTTTAGTCTGTGTAGAGGGTTGTCAGCTAAGCAATTGCCCTTTCAGGCAGTGAATTAACCCATTTTGCATGAATTTGTCCAGGGCATGAGAATATGCAGACATATTCAAAAGCATTCACTTATACATTTCACTTTTGTCTAAAAACATTCCAATGTCATCTCTAAGAGGAATACTGTTTAATAGACATCCCATCATGCCTAGGCAGGTTCTTTATCAATGAGGATGGCTTTTAGGCTCTAAAGGCAGCCATGAGAATGCAAAGTATAAATATGTAAGCCTTGAAACATTTTATATCAGCTTTTCCAGCTAGGATATTAATCTAGCATCATTCTGTTGTTGCTTCTGTGTCATTTAGTCATAGAATGGCTTGGGATGGAAGTGACCTTAAAGATCATCTAGTTCCAATGCCCCAACCATGGACAGGAACATTTTCTTAGACCAAATTGCTCAAAGTCCCATCCAGCCTGGCCTTGAACATTTCCAGGCACGGGGAATCCACAGCTTCTTTGAACAGCAAGTTCTAGTGTCACAACACGCCACCTGTAAAGAATTTCTTCCTAATATCTAATAATACAAACTTACTCTCTTTCATTTTAAAGCCATCATTCCTTGTCCTATCTCCATATGCCCTTGTCAAATGTCTCGCTCTTGTAGGCCTCTTTAGGTACTGGAAGGCTGTTGAAATGTCTCCCCAGAGCCTTCTCATCTTCTGGCTGAACAAATCCAACTGTCTAAGCCTGTCATCACAGAAGAGGTGCTCTAGTCCTCTGATCATTTTCATGGCCTCCTCTTGGTTCTGTCCAACAGGTCCATGTCTTTCTTACGTTGGAGGTTCCAGAGCTGGATGCAGTACTCCAGGTGGGGTCTCATGAGAGTGGGCAGAATTACATCGCTTCAACTTGCTGGTCATGATTCTTTTGATGCAGCCCAGGATAAGGTTGGCTTTCTGAGCTGCAAGTGCACATTGCTGGCTCACAATGAGCTTCTTGCTCAACACCTCCAGCAATCCATTCTCTGCCCAGCCCATATTTGTGCCAGGAATTGCCCCAATCCATGTGCAGGATCTTGCACTTGGCCTCACTGAGGTTTGAATAGGCCCACCTCTACAGCCTGTCAAGATCCCTCTGGGTGGCATGCCTTCCCTCCAGTGTATTGACCACATCACACAGCTTGGTGTTGTCAGCAAACTTGCTGAGGGTGCACTCAAAATCACTGTTCATGTCACCAACAAAGATGATAAACAGCACTGGTCCCAGTACTGATCCCTGAGGAACACCACTCCTCTCTGGTCTTCACTTGAACATAGAGACATTTACTGCAGTTCTTTGAGTGTAACTATCCAGTTAATTCTTTATGTACCAACTGATCCATCCATCCAATTCACGTCCCCCCAGTTTAGAGACAAGGCTTGTACAGGACAGCATCAAATGCTTTGCAGAAGTCCAGGTAGATGACATCTATCACTCTTCCTTCTTCCACTAACACTGCAACCCTGTCATAGAAGGCCACCAAATTTGTCGGACATGATTTGCCCTTAATGAAAGCTTTGCCCTTAATGAGGCTTCTCCTTATTTTCCATGTGCCTTAACATAGTTGTTTCCTAGAAAATACAGGGACCAGTGGTTTGTGTAGATTATGTCTGCCAGTCTGATTCAGTGAATGGTGCCCTTAGTGATAATGGGAGTGAGGATGACATATGAGCTCATTGAAAATCAATCCATCTTGCTGTAGGTGCATGAGGGGTACTTCTGAGAAATAGATTAATGCATTGGAGAGAGTGGAAAGAAATGCAGGGGATAAGAGGGATACCAGAAGCTTCATCAGTCTCCTGCAGTTTCCAGATGGACAACCCTCTCTTACCTAGCAGGTACCTGCTTTAAGAGTTCTCGCAGTGTTTGCTGCATGTGGATGCGTGCCCACACTGAGTCTTGGAGTTGAAAATGAACTGTTAGCTGTCTGATACAAAAGTGAGAATTCTACAGGTACCAGATCATGGAAAGAGAAAAGATTTATATTATGAGTTCTAACAGCCATGATATCAAATCCTATACATTATCAAAAATCTTAAATTAGCTATGTCCAAACTTATCTAGTGTCAAACTTACCTATGTCTTTTCTAGTAACATGGATAACACTTTAAATTAACAAGAAAATATGGGCTTCAAATTTTTTTAGAAGGTGAGAATGTCAACTCCAACCTCCTTTAAAAATGCGTTAATAAATTTTCTAGTTTGGCATGTAATTAGAAGACATATTCCCAAATGTTAAAGGCATCAAGTGATTCAGCGGAAACTATGAAATGACTAGGACCGTCTGTAGTCAAGGCACTTATTTAAATGCTCTCTTAATGAATTAAAGCTTACTTAAGGCAATACATCATACACTGACAATAGTCTATTGAAGAACACCTCAACAGAAGCGCTCTTCTTCTGTTCCAGCATGCTGCCCATAAACAAGGTTTTCATTGTCACGTGTGTTAGTTTCCAGGCAGAGCTATGACTGATCAGTAACCTCTTTAGTTTATGTGGTGTAGCTGGTCATCAAAAATCATTGACTGCATATCCAAAAAGTAATATAAAAGAGTCTAATCAATGAAATTAATGTGAAACACTGTGTTGAGCATTTTATTTATTGATTGGGTTTCACAGAATCATGGAGTAGGCTGAGCTGGAAGGGACCCATGAAGATCATCAAGTCCAACCCTAAGGCCTGCACAGAACACCCCAAGAATCATATCATGTGCCTGAGAGCACTGTCCAAAGCTTCTTGAACTCGAGACAGACTTGATGCTGAGACCACTTCCCTGGGGAGTCTGTTACAGTGCTCAACCACTCTCTGGGTGGAAAACTTCCTGGTTTGATTTTGTTGTCTTAATGGAAGCATCAGGTAAGCAGGCTTCCATCCAGATCTAACTCACTTCTCAGTTAATGCTGCTTGGCATTCATAACATTTACATATGGATAAGAAGAACAGAGCAATCGCAAAATCTGCAAACATGGAAAAGCTGTCATTTTTACCACAATAGCATTTGCTGCATGGATAGAAACCTAAACCCCAAACTTCATATCACAGTTATGCAAGTATTTGCTCACACTTTAACACTGAATAATGCTGCAGCAGGCATACTAGACCTCTACTGGTAATACTGCCAGCAGGATATAAAAATAGTCTGTAGTCCATTTTAAGATCAACACAATATACCAACCATTAATTTACAAGAAACTCACTGGCTGAGGAAACAGAATTAAACAGAGCTCTATTCTCAAATCTTTCACCTTTTATTCTCTTTGTGTTAGTTGGAATTTGCAGATTTTTTCACCACATCACAAAACTTAAACACTCCAAAAATACCACTGAAAAAGCACACTTTTAAAAAAAAATAACCATAGTGAGGGTATTTTCAAGCTTGTAGTAGTCTCCCGCACATATTTTTCCATTTCCAGTAGGTGAAAAAAATTCAAAAACTCCTGGGTTGAGAAAAAGACAGTTTAATACGTAAAGTAAAGCTTTAAAAACATCACTGTGTTGTCAACAGTGTTTGCTTACAAATCCAAAACATAATACCCTGCAAGCTACTATGAAGAAAATTAATTCTATCCCAGTAAAAACCTGTGCAGAATTATTTCTAAAAGACTGAAGTGTCTGGAAAGTGCTTAAAATTAAGCCTACATAAATAGGCAAAGCATTGTGAATGACAAATTATTTTCCTTAACTTCCAGTCAATCACCTGGCTTAGATACCCATTTGCATGTCAATGTCCATTTCAAGTCCATACTAGTACATCAGTAATTTCTCTAATTTTAAATCTATTGGCCCAGTGCACATTACCACGTAGCAGTACATGAAACCACATGGCTGCTTCATTATCAGCTCTTTCAACAATTTTTACTCTGTGTCTATATGTGAGTCTTTAATACCATACATACGGATGTAACCCTTAGATGAACCTTCGCACCTACTTTAGGGTTTGGTTTAACCCCAAAAGTAAAGGACACAACAAACAAACAGAAAAACCAAACCAAACCCCAAAACAAAACAAAAAAAAGAAAAACCAAACCCAAACAAAACTACAAACAAAACAAACAAACAAAACCAAAGAAAATAGCAGGACTTGTATGCTAGCCTGATTCTTGTGAACCTTGTAATTCAGAAGTAAACCCTGGCAGAGGAAAATCAAATCAAATTGAATTGGAGGTCAAAATTGTATGCCACAAAGATTTTCTAAAAGACCTCATGAAAATCTCTGCCAAAAAAAAAATAGTGCGTGCTTAAGAGGGAAGAAATAGCTTTGGGAGGCTAGCTGGGAAAATAATCTTCTTTTCTTCCCTTACTCTTCAATTCAGGGTAATCAACTTCCGATTATAGTGGTATATACTCATTTTCTTCCCTATCACCCAAGAGTCTAGTCTGAATAACAGTTTTCCCAGAGCTACACCATTAAGAGGCATAAAAGTGTGTGTTTGTGCCTGTGTCTGTGTTCATACCTGAGCAAGGAAGCAAACTAATCTCAAAATTGAATTCTTCAGAATGTCTCACAAGTTTCACACACATAGTATTGCAGGGTTTTTTTCCTACTATGTCAGGAACCAAAAAACAAACAAACAAAAATAAAGACAGTTCCTAAAAATAATGTTATTAGCAATGGCATGTCTTTGTGGCATGTTTACTGTCTTTAACCCAAAGAATGTTTTGTTAAAGTCCTTCAGCAGAATACTTCCTCTACGTTCATTTTAATATTGTATTATACCTGCCTAGCTACTGAATTATTTCAGATCAGCTGCAGCTTGAGTTCTGTTCTTTTCTTAAGAGTTCTGACACACCTCCTGCAGGCAGGTCTCACAGGCTGTATCAGAAAAAAATGTGAGAGTGATCCTGGGACCTCAGGGGACGTCAGCCAAGAATAAACAAGTGTAGATCCTGAATAGTAACCAATCAAACCTAACACAACAAAATAAGGAAGGAGTTTTGCAAAATAATTCTGTTTTCCCCTGCTGAGAGCTACAATTTTCAAAAAATCACATTTTCTTCCAAACGACTCCCAGTAACCTTGGCTAGTAGCAACTCTTTAACATGAACAATTTAGAAAATGTGAAAACCCTTTTCTCGCAAAATTCCTTTGCTTTGAAAATGAGGCTCAGACACTAATCGTGTTTACCTATAACCTACAAGACAAGACTGAGCTTTATCTGTGGGGTTACACACTGCTACACCAGCACAGGAGGAAAAGGACCCTGCCTACCAACCTCCTCGCACTGCGCTCTAGAGGCAGTGAAGCCGTTTGCTACAGCCACCTCCTGTCACTTTCTCTCCCTTCCTACATGGACATGGGCTGTATCCATACACTGACCTTTTTCGCTCCCTGACCTCAAGTGCATGTTCAGATTGCACAGATCACATGAGCCGCACCTGCAGTCTGAAAGAAGCTGTAGCAGAAGGGGAATATGCGTCCTTGGCCGTGCTCTCATATTTGTTGCATAGCAGCTGATAATTAAATTGATTAATAACCAAAATGTAAAGTTGCGAAATTTTTAATGAATCTGTTTTTCCTTTCATTAGGACTATCATTCAGTGAAGTATTTCAGAACATCATGTTTCATATTTCTGTTAATATTTTCCTCTTTTCATTTGTATTAACATTCTACAATCTCATCATCGTTTTTGACATTTACTCTTCTATTTCTTCCCCGCGGTCTTCTTCATTTCTCTGTCAATTATCATTTTATACACATTATGAATCACTTCAGAGTCTGCCCATTCCAAAACATTAATCATTCACATTTTTAATAAACAAGTATTTTAAAAGAGCTAGATATAATGGTTTTTTTCAAGAACAGCACATAAGATTTCCACCAAAAACTCCAGTCTTACCCTCCTATAGCAACATATAGGGCTGAACCAGTTCTGAATTGTAGGGGATTTCAAGGCTCTTGTTTAGGTAATACAGAACCACCAATTGCTTCAAGAGCAGCTATCACATAGGAAAATTATCACACAGCTGTCATATCTCACATCATCTCTAAGCCTATTCATTGTATGGGAAAACAAGAAAAGCCTCCTCCTGTCTCTTTTTGTTTCTCCTACTTTCACTGAGCTGTGATGATGGAATCTGTAATTTTTTTATGTTATTAGTTTACAAAATCACATCAGAATGGTGCCAAATGTCTAATTAAATACTTACTTGTCTCAGGTACTGTGCATATCTAACAGTTTAACAGGTTTTCTATATCAGATCTGCTCTTAATTTATATATTAATTTCTCTGGGACTCTGTATCTGACATACCATGTATCTGATATCCATAGAAGCATCCTGTTCAATTTGAGCTGGACCGTGGTACTACTTGTACTCCTCTGGTACTTGTAGACAGTTCTGGATCTATCTTTGCAATTTTGAGAGTGTTCCTCCATATCTTCCAACTATCAAATTAGCATCTCAAGTTCTGTTGCCTCAAATGGTCTTCATCTGACACAATGATTTATTGATTGTATTGTTTATGATGTTACTGATGTTCAGCTGCAGCATTAATTCTCATTATTCTTCCCAACTGCTTTCCCCCTAATCTAATCAATGAAGAGAAGCCTTGCCTTAATTTGAGCAATACATGAACTCTGGGCAGCTTGCTCCAGATGACCAATCAATTGGACCACTCAATACCAATCAAAGGGCTCTCATTGGAGGCATTACAGCAGAAATCCTTATTGCTCTGTTGCACCCTTAGATGCTATCTTCTTGGTGGTGTCAACTATCTTTCGCTATTCATTACTACAGTGTCTGTGTCAAGACTCTCAAAATGATTTTTTATAGTGACTTAGTACACATAACATTTCCCCTCTTCTTCTTACAATGTCATATCTTAGTGCACTGATTTTCCAGTAAATCTGTCCTTGTTCCTGCTTTCTCCTGATAGACATATTAAAACACTTATGAAATTTATGTTCAATCACCTTACTGGCAAGTCTAAGTTCAGTAATTAGTAGCTGAATTATGGTTGTTCAATCAGCACTAGTACTAACTGTCAAATATTTAAATGTAAAGACTTTGTTTATTAAAAAAAATAAATAATATCCTCAAGAAATATTATGAGAAACTTGCTGTATTGTCAAGAAACTTCTGCATAGCTTAAAACATTGTCCAATATATAATCCTCACATTGGCCCAAAATATTCCAGGAGCAGGTAGGAATATCATCAACTAATAAACTAATAAAGACAGAGAAACAATTGTGTCCTCACTGTTTAGGATGCTCACAGGTATACTAAAAGCACATGAGTTCATTTGGTGCATAGTATCATGCATACTTTGCACTTGTAGATCTGAGAAGATTTCAATGTATTCTCAAATGTTTTAGGTGTAATTAGCAAAGATTTTGTACATTTGATTGTATATCAGAAATTTGTAATAATTGCATGAATAATTCGTTATGAATATGCTGTTTATAAAAACAAAGAATGTACCCATATAAAAAATTATATTTTCCTCAAAAACTTTTTATATGTATAAAATCCTAAAGTCAGGTTTGGTCTGAGATAACTCTCAGGGAATTATAGATTGGAAAACTTGACTTTACACTGCCACATACCACAGCCCCCAGCACACACACTTTTTTGGGTAGACTTGATTTGTACTACGCTAGACTCAGTCCTGTGGGTCCTGTCTGTTTCTGGAATGAACTTACATAATTTGAAAGCCCTTC
>JAWMRA010000001.1:80387560-80412012 GCA_035584735.1 Pseudotriccus pelzelni
TCTCTGGGATCTTACACGTGAAGCTACAACTCAGGAAAAGGACCCTCCGTTGGTCTGGAACTGACCCTGTCCCCATAGCCGGGACAGGTGCTGTTTCATCTCTCTTTCCAGTCTCAAGTAGAACAAACTGGGTCAATACCTGCAACATATTTTGTCAGAAAAACTCTTGTACATATATATGAAAAAAAAAAGTAGAGAAATAGAACTTTCTGGTGGTTCCTAGACTGCATAGTGGAAAAAAAAGAAGCTTTTGGATAGAGTAGATTATGCTTTTAGAGGTAGATGCAGAAGGCTGACAGATGTTATTAGCATATAGAATGGGGGTGCCTTGACAGATAAAATGAAGACTCAAGTGGCCCCATTACTTACTTTGGGCAGTCAGAAAAGCTGGAAAAAATAGATTGTATCGGGGTAAGTGAAGAATTCCTGGATGCTGACTTGAGGAAAATGAGAAATGGCAAGTTAGTGTCATAATAAGTTGTTTTTCTGCACTAAATGGAAGACAATCTGGGAGTGATTCTTGTGGTTCACACTGATTGCCTAAGGCTAGACCCTTCTCTAGAGGAAATGTACTGAAAAAAGCCAGATGTAGTTGTCCTAAAGAGACCTAGGAACTGTCCTAACTGTAAACACTGCAGTTGTGGACCACCACGGCTACAGTGCCCTTGCCCTTTTTAATTTACATGTATATTCAGCAGTGTAAAGGTTTTCACAAAGTACAAAGCAGGATCAGAATAAGAAGACATTAAGCTACGTTGAAGGAGTTTATGTTAAACACTTAAGTGTGCAGAAAAAGGTACACTCTCAGCAGCATGGCATGCAATACGGTTATTTGTGGTGATCTGAACAGGTCTTTCTCAGCTCACTGGGAAGCCCCGCTCCAGCTTGTCTTCAAACTGACTAATCTGAAAGGACGCTGTGCATGACTGCATGTCTCTATTCCTTCCTAAATTATCAAGGGATAAGCTGTTTCTGTAGACTTTTGATACTTACTAACTAAAGCCAAAGGAAAATTAAAATAGTAGCTCCAAGTATTGCCATGCCTGGGGAGCTTGCTGGCTTCCCAGAGGGCCCCACGAGCACCGGACTGTGATATCACAAAATTCACTTTCAGTCAAAATCCAGGGTGAGAAGCAGAGTAGTTCAACTCTGTCCACCAAGGATCCTAAAAAGACAAATAGGACCAATATCTGTGGAAGTACAGTCCTTTCTTGACTGCCCGTGGGTCCCACGGTAAGAAACCAAGCCTTTTGCTATTCCTTAAGAGGATACTGCACTATCATCTTGTGCTTTCATTCACAGAAATCAAGAAGGCTTTTTTAGAAGGTTTTATTTATATATATGTATATGCAGACAGAGGGAAAAATAAATTTAACATATGTGTTATTAAATATTTTAAATATAATGTTCCCCTTCTGTCTTATTTACTATAACATTTTCTCCCCATCCCATGTATAGCTAAACAGGAGGTGGAACAAAAACGGAGGGAAATGTTGGCCCACTGATGAAGAAAATCACTGCCTGTTGGCACAGGTGTCACACATTTGTTGTGGTTTTTTCCTGTGCTAAGCAGTAACAAACAGTGAATTTACACTGGGGATTTCAAATATAATTTTGTTTACTTGTTCTTCCTGAGATGATTTCTCTTTCTACTTTCTATTTTGAATGGATTTTATCTCTGTACCTTCCAAAGCTGATATATATAGCTCCAGAGGTATTTCCCACTTTAAGGCAAAGGCTGTTTAAATGCTTTTTGCAAGCAGATTTAAAATAGAGCTTATCTGTCGAGAAAACATATGTATCAGAACTTGATTAGAATAATTTTTCAAACAGTTATAGATCAAAGCACTGAATTTCTAACTTGTAAAACAGTATCTCTAACAGCAAATGAGAATTTTTGGAAGTGATGAACACAGCTTTAGAGGAAAGTCTGAGTTCAACTTTGCAAGTTGGAATAGGAATTGAAGCATTCTAGTCACAGCATCCTGTCAGAAATCAGGGAATTTAAACTTTTGGTATAGAATAAATTTTCTGCCAAGTTAAAACCAATTTCTACTTAACTGACTGATTATACTGGTTTTAAAATGCCAGTCTAAATATTGGCAGAGCATATTTAAAATGTTCAAGTCAAAAAGTTTCTTTCTGAGAAATTGCAGAAAGTTATTTCATCATGAGCACAGGGTTACTTTCTTTAAATAAGCATAAGGTCAATTATGTAAATATACTTACGTAAAAATGATAAGGGATCAGAGCTAAGCTTGAGGCCTTTATAATATACATATTGCCACTTCTGTTCTGTAAACATTAAAACATTTTGGGCTGGCATTATTGTACCATATTCTCCATTCTGTGAACTTCCAATCTACATTTTTTCTAAAAAATAGCATTTGGAGCATGTAGAAGGTTAATATCACTGATGTTTATACTGTACAACTGAAGTATCAACCATGCCTGCCCTACAAAATAAGTGGGCAGATAAACCCTGCATTCAGTACTCAAACTGTCTCTACCAGCACTGTGGCATCCTCAAGATGAGTATGCATCTTAAATGGGAAATAAAGGTGATCTAAGCAAGTATATGTGTTTCAGCATCTTGTGGGAAGAACTTTCTTTAGACCAGACTGTTCTCAGGTCAATTAATATCAATATATTACATTAATATCAATTTAATAGATTTATATTGCTATAGAAAGAATTATATTGATATTAATTGTACAAGCATTTCACCATTCAGTATCTCCCTAGTATTGTGGCCTGCTGTCCTAATTTAAGAAAGTACCTAGGGTGACCAGCTTCAAACTCCCTTGTAAAGTCATCTATTTCATTGTAAATGTGCCAGAGTTTTACACTGTTTTTCCAACAGAGATAAGCTCAGTTCACTCCCATACTATATAAATTGTTCACAAATACTCACCTGAAGCTATGACTTGATAGAGGTCTGCTTTTTGGTAATGAGGAGGAAATTTCAAGCAGGAGCAGTTGTCCACACTTCCATAAACAAGATTCTGCAAATGGCACACTCAACTACCGAAGCAAACTTTGTGCTACGGAGGCAAATGACATCTGCACCGTCTCCCACATCCCCCACTCCTTGCTCAGAGTCTTGTCCAAAACCTGCCTCCCAGCAAGCTGACCTCCAAAGTTAAAAAAAGTTTATAGGAGGGCAATTTGATTCTTTGCCCTGGACTATGGCTTGAAGTGACCTGATCTTGAAGTGGAGCATGGAATGTCCGTAGCACATCTTGTTGCTCCACCTGAAAACTAAAACACATTTTCAGTTCTCCTAACCCACATGAAAAAGTGGGCTTTAAAGGGATTAGGAACAGACAGAGTAGGTGGTCTTTCTTTTATGTGTGAGAAAACTTGAACAAATACATGGACAAGGAATTCCATGCAGGAACAATTTTAGAGTGTGCAATAGACTTATATTTCTTGACTTCTGATTTTCATTAGTCACATGTAACCTTTGTAGCTACAAGTAAACATTCATAAGAAAAAAGATTTCTAAACAAAAAGGTCATTTTTCACAATCAGATGGTATAGTTTAAAATTATGAAATATTTAATGCACATAATTTTTCTTTTTCTTCAATACCACAAAGGCATAAAGCTCAGCTTTTTTTAAAGGAGTCAATGTTCATTTCCAATTTGGTTGCGAACCAAATCAGTCTACTCAAACTTGACACAGAAGTAATTTTTTTAAGTTGTCAAATAAATACATTTTAATTAAAAAAATTACATGTGATTTTGGTATTCTGTTGCAACAACTGAAGCCTCCATTAGTTTATATTTAATTTGCAATTTAAAGTCTAAAGATTAGCAGTGCTCAAAAGAGAGTTACTGGTCTGGTAAAAAAAATCAGCTCATAAGCCTGCCTTAATCAAAACTCAAAATCTGGCAACAAAATGTCATTGTGAAGTGTTTGCTTTATATCCTGCTGGGAAAATGTTTGCAATGTTAATATTTCAAAATGAATAATTTTGTAGAGTTTCTCTATCATTAATAAGCTTGCCATTTTTAATTTAAAACATGAAGGAAACATTTGTATTCCTAATAATAAGTAGATGGAAGATTGTAAGTGCTTCAAGAAAATAAATTATATTATTTTTTAACGTCATGTTCGCTGAAATCATGAATATCACAGTCAAGAATGACAATGCAGAACCTGCCACATTATGTGGGAAAAACAAACTAAATGTTTCTGGTTTGACCATGAGATACCCTACCGTATTCACAGAGAACATTTTAAATTTTTAGTTTTATCTTGATGTCTTATCTCTTTCCTTTTAGCTTTTTTTTTTGCCTGATAACTCTTTACATCCCTTGGCAGGCAATATTGTTACAATTTCTATGACCAGAAATTATTATTATTATTACTCTGGCCAAAAGCTGTCTGCTTATCTACCCAGATTCTCAATGTGAACCCACTCTGTGCTATTTCTGTGCCGCTACAACCCCATGGCTGGCAGAGTGTCACCCAGCATGGGGAAGGCAGAAGCACTGACTATTTCCAGATGCTCCCCTTGCTGCCACTCTGGCAGAAGGAGTGAGCAGGGCTTGTCTGCCAAACGTGGCAAAACTCTACTCTTAGCTCAAGCAAAATCTTGGCTATGCTGAAACCTGGGGCACGTTGCCCATCCTCTTCTACAGAGCTGGGCTTCTGGCACTACAGCGGTGATGGGGAGGGATACAACAGTTTTATAAAGTGAGGAGAGTGCTGGGCAAAGCAAGCAGAGATGCCACCATGCACATGGGTGAGGAGAGGCTCTGAATGAGGCCAGGTAGCAATAGATCCTAGGTCTTTGGTCTTGCTTGATGTGATATATAAAGATGGATGATATTCACAACATTACTGAAATGATTTATTGACCAGAGTAGGCAAAACAACACACTCACCATTCTATTTTTCTTTATTATCTTACGCAATTTATTCTTATGCCTAACCTGAGCCCTGTAACATTTCATCACAGTGCTCTTTGTGCCTTTTTACCCCATCATCCTTTTTACTGCATGTCATCCTCATTCATCATGTCATATTTAAAATTTAGATGGTAAGATCTCTTGGAACAAAGCTATATCTCACTGAAACTCCTGAGCAGAGCCTCCAGCACATCCTTCTTTGCATGCAAAATAATAAAATCAATACAAGTTTATTTCCATTGTTCTTTTCCTATAGCAAGAGATAACAGAATGAAGTTCCCCAGAAGGTAAAACTCTCAAGACTCTCTTTGATTTTTTTATCCTTGGGCCCTCTACGTTATGCAGTATTTCCTTGATTTTGAGACTGCAGATTGTTAAGAGAGCAGCTGAGACAATTTCAAGGATCTTTTCCCCAAAATGCACTTTTCATTCTCCATCATCACTTCAGAAACCATAACATATACCATCATCATCTTTTCCTTGGTGACACACTGAGGAGCTGCTTGCCACCTGTCACCTAACTCAAATCCCCTGTGAGTGGCCTGCCTTCATATCAGCACTCAATTGCTTGGTTTCTGGTTCTTTTAGGTTTAAAACCAGAAGTTTTAAAACACCAAAATCCTTACTTTGTTAATTCTCCTTCATTTTGATGATGTTATGTGGATTCACCCTCACAAAATGTATAGTTAAAAGGCTCATGAGAGTAATCTGGCCAACAGACCTGTCCAAAGGCAGAAGTATCTGTACCTACACCAAGTCTTGTCTAATCTGTGGTGGCTATGGAGAACCGGACATTTCTTTTTTCTGTAGCAGTTCTTAACTTAAAGACTGAATACCAGGCATGTCGGCTTACCAGTGCTAACTCAGCTCATCTGATTATTTTGCTACCAAGTTTGACATTTCTAGGCATTTTGATGCCCTTTCCTTCATTTCTTTTAAAATGTAATTTGTTCAGCATATGTGCAAGCTCCGTAGGGCAGATGTCAGCAACCAGACTAGAACAGTTTGTGAACTGAAAGTTTATTTCTCAAACCCAGGATTATGTTTATTGCCAGTCACCTAATCTAAGATCTAACCCTAATGGCAAATGCCATTAAGTTCCTGCTTATTTGGACCTCCTAGAGGGCAAAGAACTTCACTCTTCCCAAACTTCCTAAGGAAGCAGAGCTCTCAGCTCCTGGCTTCAACACTGAAGTGTAGCATCCAAAATCTACACCGCTTCTATATCGTAGGTGGTGTCTTCTTCCCAAGAAGACTTTTCCTTATCCCTACAGCTTCCCTGGGACTTTAAAAGTAAAGAGAAATAGAAGATTGTAAGCTTCAGAGGGGACTGACAAACTGGACATGCATAATAATAACATTTTAAGATGCATGAATTCACACACAGGTATTCTGCAATCCTCAAAAAGTATCAGCCCTTGAAGATAAATTCATAGAAAACTAGCAGGGTTTCGTGTTTTCCATGCCCTTAGATGACCATGTTAGCATTAAAGGACAGGGGAAAGTCTGCAACCTATCAGGGTGGAGAGTAAAGAACAGGAAAATTAAATGTTATGTAGTAGCACAAGTAAAGATGATATAAATAGAAGGGTTTTTGGTAAAGTCTCCTCTTATTCCTTCAATATAACCCCCTAAAATACTATTGAATTTCAAGGATGGCATAAGGTTTACAGATAAATTTGCTTATGCAAGTTTCCACTATTTCTAATAAATTCTTCTTCTACTTATTAGTATATTAACAAATAAAACTCTATTCTAATTCAGTAATTTCAAAAGTAAACACAAACTAACACATTATTTAAAATAATAAAAAAAAATCTGTGAAAGTATTCTGAGAAATCTGTAGTATTCTACATCAATTATTGCTCAAAGTTGCTGATTTCATGTAAAATTTCAAAATGGAAAAAAAGAAGATACTTTATTTTCAAAATCTCAGAATATAAATTTCATATATCACATTTTTCTGTAAAGCTTAGGCATGAGGCTATGTCTTATCTTTCCTGTCTTACATATCGTCCTATATGTTCCTTTGCCAGGTTTTTCAGGCAGAAGCAATAAACATCTTCCCTACCACAGTATCAACTACAACATTACGTTTCCAGCAGAGATCTTCTTTAAAGCTCCATTGGTTAAAATGCTTCAATGCTAAAATTTAGACCAAGAAATTACTGGATAGACTGTAAAAGAAATTACAGAAGAAATTTTTTGGGTTTTTTTCTCATAAAGACTTCAAGACTTTAATTATTTTTTCCACTATGAATGGTATGATAAATCAAAAATTAGAGATTTCATGAATCCAAATAAAATAAAAAGTAATCAAGGCAAAATCGTTTAATACTTTATCCTAACTTAGTCATTCTAGACTTTTTTCCTTTAATTTTAGACTTCAGACATGTAAAATGTTTTGCTTTTTTAACTTTGAAACTCTCAGCATGCAAAGTATCAATATTTCAATTTCATAGCTTTCATGCTAAATCATATCAACCATGCATACAAAAATATCAGAACTAGGATATTCTCTGAAATTTGTTTCTCTACAAAATTTTTCAATCTATGAACAAACGAAGCTAAAACCCAAAACAAATTTATCTCATAGAAAAATTTATGACCACCTATAGTAAAAAAAAATTCCATAATTAAATTATTTCCCTTGAGAATGTAACAGATCGAATGAGAGGAGGGACAATAGAAGACAGTGAGAAAAGAAAAAGAAATCAGAAGCTAGCATTGTTAAGAAAAAGTAGCACCTGACATGCTTTAATAAATTGTATTCTGCTCTGATTGTGCCAGGTTAGCACTAAAGACAAAAAGGCCTTTTTTTGTATTTTCTGGGAACCTTTCCCATGTCATGCTGATGCATTTACATTTTACACAAAATAACGTGACTACTAGACTAGATGGCTGATAGAATACACGTTTAATAATGTGAAAGCTCACATCACCTAAGAGTATTAAATGAGGTACCATCACCTCCGCTCCCAAAAAGGCTGCCAGCGGTGCATCAGAGACAAAATACTTTCCAAATGAGCTGACTAGGAAACAACAGTGTCTCACGCTAGGAGGATGAGAAGATTCCCAGAAAAGAGTCTGCCTTGCTCAGTCATATCCACCACATCTCAAAGAAGTGTTGCCAGACAGTTACCTTATGCAGCGGACTATGTGGAAGCGGTGTAATATATCACTCACAGCTCCCCTGTCCTTATCCAAGAAGAGACACTTGTTGTAGTTGCCAGTAGAATCGATAGACTGAAATTAATCATCTGCTAGCTGAACTCAGTAGGAGTCAGAGGAAATGCAAGAGAGCTGCACTTTTTGTGTGTTTCAAATTTGTCTCATAATCAAAATAATTTGAGAACTCTGTAATATTTTTCAGCTATGCCAAGCCTGAACCATCACTTTTGGATGTTTACATAAGACAAGGTCCACCACAGGACATCCTCTTTTCTTTTTTTCCCCAAAGGTGTAGGTAAAGGAGGAGAATCTGTCCACTACGTATAATCTGTGTCCACTGTCCCTTGAGGGGAGACTCTCACAGTTCCCAGTAGAGCATGAGGAGTCTAGCAGAAAAATGAAGCAACCCTAGGACTGGTTTCATCACAGTCTTCTTGTCTCATCTTCAAGAGTCAAGCTCTGTACCTAGTGACTCATTTTGCCATCTGCTCAGCAACATAGGAGTACTGTGAAGATAAATACATTATGAGTAGGAGGCACCAAGTTACTACAGCGATGAAGGCAATATAATATGTCGGCTACCAAAATGAAGGTGTAATTGTAGCTTATACTATGTTCTTCTGCAATAGTAGTAAAGAAAAGCCAGCATAGGCTTTAGTAGGTAGTAACTGCCATCAGAAAAAAAAAAAAAAAGCACTATTGTCCAAAGAAGCTGAGAAGCTATGTAAGAGATATTGATTCTATTTAGTTGTAGCTTTGCTCACCTCGGAAGAAAAATCTCAGGTTTAATTTTCCACACCATCGACAGTTTATTTATGTAAACTGGAAGAGCATCAACAAAATAAATATAGAATAATTCATACTCCATCCAGAAAGTACCCAGCAGGTACTCAGTTGGGCTGGCCTGCACTTGACTTCAAGATCTTCTTGTGAAAAAGTTGAAATAAGAAATTGAATTCATGTCTTCTGTGTTCCATGACAACTGCTTTTTATTTTTTCCAGTTTCAGTAATTTTAAGCAACTTTTCTTTTTCTCCACACAAAATATTTTTTAAAAACTAAATTCTTGTTGCATGCATCCTGGTGGGCTTTTATTTCTTCTGTTGTGAAGAGGACAGCAAGGGCAGTTTTAAATCTGAGACACAGGTACCCCTTTATACCCTCAGCAACTTTCTTCTACACACCACCACAGCAGTTTTTTATTTTACCCCTTACTGAGAGTATCTTGGTTGCTAAGCTATCTTGATGTGTTGAACATCACACCCTTCTCTTAATATTTGCTATTAGTTTTTAATTTCACTGCTGTCCTTATACATAAAAAATATGGGAGAAAAAACTGTGAAATTCTGCTGATGATTTCCAAAATGGACTGTCTGTGATCAAAAACTTACATCAATCCATGTCTCAATAATTTTATCTACAAAACCAATGACAACAACTGTCTCTATACCCATGGATTTCTCAACCATTATTTGAAAAGAGTTCTGAGTTCCTAAAATTAAATGTGCTCTACAAATTAAAAATATTTTCTTTCTGTTTTATTTTAAATGTTTTTTTCCTTATTTGTTTATTAACAATGACTGTGAGATTATTGTTGGAAATTAATCAACAATTTAAATGTGTATTTATTTTATTTCTTGTACACAGACTTCTTCAGAGGCTTGCCAAACAGTAACCGAACACCTGAATAATCATAAATTTTATTTTTTTACAAGTCACTGTAAAGAAAAGCATGCAAGCTTTGCTGCTTACCAAGGCTGAGCAGTAACTGCATAAATAAATATCTTCAAGTCCAACGTCACCATGATCAAAGGAATCACTCCAATGCCTCAACACTTAATGTGTCAGGCTGCCACCATGGGAACCCTACCTTGGCTCAGAGTAATTGAATTACAAAGTGATTTACTTTGTGTCTTTTGCCTTTTTTTTCACCAATTGGTATCTGTATTGATCTTACAAAAGAACAGTTTTAAAGGAGACAATTTACAGAGAGTAATGACTTCTGGTAATTTTCACAAATATGAATGCATATATTCTCCTTGTGGGTTTAAGCTCCTAAGTTATATTCCCTTCTTCAGGGTATTGACTAGTATAATGCTCCTTTAATGTTCTGTACTTGAAACAACTTTATAATTTTCAGGAAGGATTAGGTAAAAAGTTAATTTCACCTATGAACAAAAAAGATGAAAAGAATCTTTTTTTCTCAACCTTTGAAACACACGCTTTTATTTGAAAATGGTCAATTATCAGCCAACAGTGTCAGAAAGTACTCAGTCCCACTACGCAAATCTATGACGCAGCAGTGCGAAACCTGTCACTCCAATGCTTATTCATACTTCCAGGCACTCAGCAGGTGGTAAAGACCTTAAGCATCTTAGTAAACAAAAAGGGTATTTGAATTGCCATTTCATGTCATCTCTTATCTGTCTATAGGCCTTGACAAGAGCAGTCATCTTCATGAGTACATCTACATGATTTCACATGTACCTGAAATATCCCTTCTACTCTATACATAGAGCTTCAGCAAAAATACTCAAACAAAATACAGAAACAAAACAAATAAGAATGAAACAAACAAACAAAAAAACCTCTGTGATGGATAACATAAAAAGTGGTCTGAAAGACTGACAATATGGAATAGGTTGCCCAGAGACGCTGTGGATGCCCCAGCCCTGGAAGTGTTTGAGGCCAGGTTGGATGGGAGCTTTGTCTAGACCTGGTCTAGTGGAAGGTTCCCTGTCTATGGGAGGTTGGACTAACTGGCCTTTAAGGTCCCTTCCAAACCCAAACCATTCCATGATTCTGTGTTTCTAAGAAAATTATGTACACTTCAGCTAACAGCTGATCTTTCCTTGCTCACAAAGCTGAGCCTTTTTTCTTTCTCTTATAATCTGTATAAACTCAATCCTATATGCTAAGGAAAAATCCAAATATACCAAGGATTGAATGGATTGAAACATGTCAGGAACTTGTGCACTGCAGCACAAACATCTTTGAAAGAGCAGTTGTTAATGCCACAATATGAGAAGCAGCAGGCCAACAGACAGCAGTGAAACAGCAGCCTGCCATGGCATGCCATGAGAGTTTTCTGGGAAGACAGCTCTCAGGACTGATAAAAACTTAGATGAGCACTGAGGGGTGACCAGCTAACTATGTCTCCCTCCCCAGCACCATACTAGGTAAAACAGGACTTTGGCTACACTGTTCAAACATGGCAAGTGAAAACAGTTCTAAAGTAGATGCCACACAGCAATTTTTCCACATATGCTTACATAGACTATTGTAGTTCAGAACCTGAGGAGTGCTAATGTGAACTAAATAAAAGAGCAAGTGTAGAGGTGCTTATTGTTTTCTATCAATGGTTATCAGCAGTAAACCTAACAGATCCACTGTTCCAATTAATTATTTAGATTTCCACCCTGGTGTAACAGCATCTGAGGCAGACCAATGCAGTAAAACACTGAAAACTATTCCCATAGAGACACAGAAATATGCAGAGATTCTTTACTAGAGTTCTGCATTTATCTGTTCAACTATTATGCATGCATTATACTACTTAAGATATGTAGGTTTTGCAAGCACCAGGCATTTTTCCTCGAAAAATGAAGTTCAGCTCTAGATTACCAAAACATTTAAGAAACGTTTCTCAAACTCCTGCAGTGAAAACAATTAAGAAACATGCTAAAAAACTGTCCAGTTGTGTTTGGGATGGATTCTACATTGAACACATTTTCATTTTGTTACGGATTGCTACAAATACTTCACTATAACTCAGAAAATGTTAAAAACCACTTTGAAAATTAAATTAAACCTTTTAAATAAGCTGAATTACTATATTTCTTTTTTTTGTTGGTTTTAAAACTGCAAACATCACTTCGGGCATGAATCAAAATTTTTTTAAAACTTTATAATATAACTGAAGAATATGAAAATCAAATGTTTATAAAGATATACCCCAAATTAGTTCTTCTAGAATTTTAAAATGAAAGGTTGAGAGAGAGTAAAAGGCATGAAGCATTCTGATTCATATTACTGTGCATAAGGGAGTTACAGGCTCACGTCATGTACCTATCCAAAGGATAGACAGTCATGCCAATACATAGCCTGTTTAACCATTTATTTGGATTAACAGGTTATTTGTGTCTCTAGTGCTATCTTCCTAGTACTTTTCCTCGTATCCTTCATTAGGAAAAAAACCTCTTCTCTGGCATCATTTAAGGTACATTCCATTCCACTTAGTTTATAAGAGTAACACTTAAAAGCGTATTTCTAATGAGTCATTAGTTCTTACATGTTTTTCAGTAAAAGAACTAATGGTCAAGGTTCATTAACTGCATGAAAACATCCTTCGAAAGAAGACAGCTGGAGCTACAGTTATAACAATTGTGATGTGAAAATTATTAACACACTGGAATCTTCTTCGATGCTCCTAATAATTACTCAGAATGGTTTTGGCTTTTACAGTTCAAACCAGCACACAGTTCATAACAGCATAGCAAAATACAACAAAACATGACTAATTAATGGCACTGTATTTCCCTATTTTATTGTGAAAAAGCACTTTGCTATGACTTACAGGAAACTATAAAATAGATATGTTATATTAAGAACTCAACAATCTACACATTACTCATATTGAAAGGCCGATCTACAGATTAATCCTTTGGACAGGGCCTAGAAAACCATAATAAAAGTTTTGTATCCATAAATCGAAATCATGCATTTTCTATTTTATGTTGCAAATAGCATATTCAGTACTTTAGAGACTTAAAATTTTATTGGTGCTTTATCTTTGCCCTTAAACTAGGACCTCTTATAAATACATGTCTGGGAAGGTTTTTGGTTATTGAAAGGAAAAAAAATCACCAGCAGAAATTTTCAGATTTTTAAAAATATGCTTTATTAAATAATCTATAAACTTTGCTACATGTCTCTTTATGTTTGCAGGTTTTACAGAATATTATGTATTAGGTATCACTGAGGTAGGTGCAAATGCATTTATGAATGTGTATACCAGCAGAGGGGTGCATTAAAATGGTGTTATGCATGATATCTCCTAAACTCTGATCATCAGACAGGAGAGTATCTCCTATATGAATATCAAGAACTCTCTGAATTTCCCAGTTTGGGTTTAATAATCCCATTTGACATCAGATCAGTTATCTTTATGAAGACAGAGCTGCTAGTGGCCTGGATTTTAATCTCATCTGAAAAAACAGATACAGTTTGTATAATTTTATGTGTGCAAAATCCAAACCACTTCTCTTAGAATGGCTTTAAAAACAATGTTTAAAGCCCATCCCTATTTGAAATATCAGAAATCTAAGGGATACTGCTTAGCTATTTTTGATCATATAATTTACCTTATGCTCACTAATTTAAATCAGAGTGATATGGCAGAATATTAATCAATTTTATAATAGTCCTATGACTTGGGCTGCTAGTTGATGAGAAGCTCAGCATGACCCGGCAATGTGTGCTGGCAGCCCAGAAAGCCAAATGTGTTCTGGGCTGCCCCAAAAGCAGCGTGGCCAGCAGGTCAAGGGAAGGGATTCTCCCCCTCTACTCCACTCTCATAAAACCCCCACCTGGAGTACTGCACGCACCTCTGGCATCCTCAGCACAAGAAGGACATAGATCTGTTGGAGCAAGTCCAGAGCAGGCCACAAAGATGATCAGAGGGCTGGAATGCCTCTCCTATGAGGACAGGATGAGGAGGTTGGGTTGTTGAGCCTGGAGTAGAGAAGGCTCCAGGGAGACCTTATAGCAGGCTCCCAATACCTAAGGGGGTCGATAAGAAATATAGAGAGGGACATTTTACAAGGACGTGTAGCGATACAAAAAGGGGGATCGGTTTAAGTACAGATATAAAGAAGAAATTCTTTACTATAAGGGCAGTGAGGCTCTGAAGCAGGTTGCCCAGAGAAGTTGCAGATGCCTTATTCCCTGGAAATGTTCGAAGCCAGGTTGGATGGGGCTTTGAGCAACTTGGTCCAGTGGTTGAAGAGTCCTTCCAATCCAAGCAGTTTCATGATTCTATGATTCTATGATATGATTCCACGTCAGTCAGAAGACTGCAAGTCTAAACCACTAAGCAGACTTTAAAAATTAACAGCAGCAAAGTGACCAGTGACTAATGCTGCATCCATGTAAGTTGTATTGCCCAGCAGCTCTAGCTTTTATCTTATACTGCATCATATAAAAGCCCAGAATTAATTAACCATATCCCCTCACTACATCAGCATACTACTAACTGTGAAGTTAAGTATTCAACTTGTAAGGCTTTACCTATATATATTTTTAAGATATCACAGTATGTACACATAAATGTTACCTATCTTCAATGAATCAATAATCAATTAAAAAAACTATTTTTCTTCCTTAAAACATGCCATCCAACTTTCTCTCAATAAATTCACGACGTCCTGGTAAACTTGGGGGGTCGGGATTTTTCTGATACACAGCATTTTACAAAGGGACCTACGTATATTTGGCGTTCATGGGTATAATAACATCCACCAATTAATTTTAAACAGAGATGGAAATCTTGAATCTCAGTAGAATACTCACAAAATTTCAGAGCAAAAATTTTACAAGTAAAGAAAAAAAATCAATTGGCATCAGAGGCAAGGAATACCAGTGTATATTTGGAAGTAGAGGCAATGAACCATAGTGTCATATATTTTGACCACAAGGGACAGACACTACCAAACTAAGCATCAGCCTCCAGTGCTTACATATATATGAACCTGCATCACTAGTGTGTTTTCCTTACAAAGAAAACATGAAGGAGGAAAAAAAAAAGGGAGAAATCATAAATTAATATAACCAGTAGTTTCAGATGTTATCTGAAACCAGAAATGCTCAGCTCATTTAATTTGCAGCAGAAAATCCAAAACATTACTTTTCATTATACATACTTAATAATAGTGGATAAAAATATCTCTGCTAGTCTTATGGAAAGTAGTGGCTTTGAGATAATTTTTAATTTTGAAAGATTCACAATATATTGCATTATTTTGAGTGAAGACTTCATGGCTGTGGGCAACTGCAGCAAATGGCATTCAATTTATCATATGCAATATCATTTTATAATATAGATAACACAATATTATTTATCTCAATACATATCATATATCATTTTCTATAATAATAAATGTGTATCTAAGGTTTTTTTAGAATGTTGTTTACATTTTAGCAATCAAACTAAGAATAATCAGCTGCTGCCAGCCCTGTAACATCACCGTGCCAGTAAAAAAGTGGCAAAAGGCACACACACATGGGGGCAAAAGCTAAAATAATCTGCTACAGATGCTCACAAGCAAGCAAGATAAAACAAATGGTTCTGCTTCATGTCTGAATTTCTTAGATGACCCATGGTATCTGAAGTCTCAAACAACCACCAGTCAGTGTAAGTGAACCTGTCAATTACAAATCAGAATCAAAGCCTTAACATCCCCAAGTAATTCCTCACACTGTGCTGGAGATCAAATTCAGAGACAGCCTAACTTTTGGCCCATTGTGTGGTCCTGAAATAAAAGCTAGTAGCAAAATTTACTGGCGGTGTAATAACATTTCCTGATGCAAATGTCTGGTTTGTCACTTAAAAAGACTCTAAAACAATCAGATTTACAAAATTAAATTACTGCATATAATGCTTCAGTGTCTAGATTAGCCATGACCTTTCTTCATCTGATGCCTTTCTGAACATGATGGACATTGATCTGCAGCTCAGTATTGGAGAGAAGGCATTTAGGATTTGAAAATATAAATTAGGCTAATTCAGATGTGATGCTCAAGTAAGGTGTGCAATTTAATTTTGATAATTCTGTCAAAACATTATTCAGTTGTAACTGTACCTTCCCAAATGTGGGATGATAATTTCCTTTACAGGAAATCACTCAGAAAGGTTTCTAAGGAAACCAGGCAAGCACACCAAACTAATACTAGGTTTTATATGACAGTGATTATCACACAAGGGGAGCTGGAAGAGAATTTTCAATGGAAAATGTTGTAAATGTGAATAAAGATACATCTAGGTCTAAACACTGTCAATGTTAGAGAATTCTCTGCTTCTGACTTAAGATATCTTCCTAGGTTAAGCAAAAACATGTATTCATCCCATGATGGAAGGAACAAGCACATGAACAGAAGCATCTGGGATACAAATTATTTGGCCAAATTCAAATGCAACTAGAGGAAAGAAAAATGCAGATTATTTTAATGGCAAACTTTCAGAATGGGCAAACTGAGTGAAGTGAGCGGAATCTCATCACCACAGTAAAGATAGGTTGCTTACAGGGTTTGACTACAGTCGGCTAAAAATATGGCCAAGGGAGATAGAAACTACATGTAAGTAAACTAGATGGGAATCTTTTTTCCATGTGCAAAGCATGTCCAGCCTGAATGTTGCTAAAAATCAGACTCCCAGAAGGATAAAGGGGAGAGGACATGTCTGGATTTTTGATTTTTCAAACTTCAGGGGTGCTTGAGTGCTTCTAACCCAGCATTGAATGTCTTTAATTAAATATCCTTCTGCAGACACTGCTCCTTGCTTTCTTCCACAGCAGAGCTAAACTGGTCTTTTAATGTGAATAGTTCAAGCAGTGACAGGCCCCGAGCAGGATTTAAGCTGTCCTGCTGTTAAAAAAAATAATAAACAGGCTAGACACATTAGGGTTTTTTTCCCTAGATGAAAATAGGGAGAAGCAACAAATGCAGGCATGCTTGCTGGGAACTGTGAGCAAACCAGGTGACTGTACACAGCTCTACTCTGGCAGGTGCTAACTATGAATAATAAAGAGGCTCTGTGCTACAAACTGAGCATCTCTTAAAAATGAATAAGAGAACATCTGATGTAAATGTTTGTGATGACACGAATGTGAGCTTTCCAAGCAGAATCAATATCTTCCATTAGATCATCTCATATTGTTGGGAAAAGTCACACTCCTGGGGGATGCAAACATTCCCTTAGGCATCTATGGTTACATCCAGACTAGGGGCCAGATGGAAGATCATGGGCAGTGAAAAGCAACTCACTTTCCACCCACAGCCCTTGCTTTCTTCCATTTGAAACCAATGGGGAGGACTGTCATGGTATATACTGTATTTTCAAATAAAATAACCTTGGACTGAGCTTTACCAATCTTAATAAATGGGAAGATCTCTATGGTCCTATAGATATAACCTAGTTTATAATTATGTAGGTGTTATAGCATAGCACATTATGTATTCTTCTAGATTTACATTTTTCCAAAGATACTTTAGAGTCTAGGTCCCTACTGAGGGGATCTAGATAACCAAATAACAAGTTTTAAGTTCTCTGTTTATCCAAGGTACAGTCTTTGGGTTTCATTTCGTAGATTGCCTCATGCTTAATAAAAATATATAGTTTCTTATATTACTTTGGTCTTTCTTTTGCTGGAATACTGAGTAGCTAATTGCATTTCAAATGTCTGCAAGAGGAGTTGTTCTAATTTTTTATTTAATACCTGACTGAATTTTCTGGACAGCTTTCAACTACTATAATGCATCAAAATCACTCTTTAATATCATTAATAATATCTTAACAGCACAAAAATCTTTGATTTACCATATTAGATAGCTTTTCTGTCATGGTAAAGTATATACCCTACTTTATTTACCACCGCTTGGATACCATTATCATACAGTAAGCCACCAGAATGTAATATGTCATTTGCAGATTAAAATACACGTCCTTTGGATTACTCTACTATAAAGACAGTATTGAAAAATATTGAACAAAATCTTTCACTTATAAACTATAATGCACTATGACGTTAAAGGGAACAAAATAATAAGGTTGCTTCACTGTACCTCCTGAAAATATTCGCTTACTGATCACACAAACAGCTTTTTAACCTTCCTTATTCAGTGGTTTGATAAGCAATATGCTGTTCTGCAACTGATTTGGAAGTAAAATTATTTTACAAAACAAAAATGTCAGATCTTCACTCAGCAGATCTTTACCCAGGACCTCCTCAATGCAGGTAGCAAAACCCTAACTACTTTATGTGCAGCTACCTGCAGCATGGTTAAATGTGCCTTTAAAAACAGGCAGAACATGTTCCCTTCAACTGAACTTTGCAGAAAATGAATCCTTTACCAATCTCTGCACCTTAAAAGAAGAAAAACTAACATATTTTGCCATCAGAGATGAAAACTTCTGGTGAGAAGATGGCTTCTGTATTTTTGTTCCAGAAAAAAAACAACATATGGAAATGAAAATAAAGAGCATGCATTTCCCTCTCTGAACTAACCAACAGAGAATCCCTGTTTATCAACCCATCAGCAGAAGATGAGATTTTTTTTTTGGATCCTGCTAAACAAGCAATTTAATTACCTGTTTTCTTGTCAACAAATCAAGCTCTCAAGATCTATGTCTGAAGTTAAAGGGAATTCCTATTTAAAGTCACTTTAATATATATTTATCCTTTTGAAAGTGAGATTTTTTTTTCTCCCTTATACACACTGACATTTAATTAATATATAGACACTGGGGATTTAACATCATATAGTCATAGAAGAGGAGAAATTAATGTAAATCATAAACAGAGTACCATACTTCCTCCCTAAAAAAAAAAAAAAGCCTTTAAGCAAAAACAATCAACAGTTTAACTAGCAAAGGCAGATGCTAAAGGGTCACCTATTTTCCCTCTTGCCATTATCTGTTGCATAGTTCTGTAGATATAAGGAGCAAGTCACTGAGCCAGATCCTGCTGTTCAAGAAATATGTTTCACAGCCAGGTAATTGCTTTCCTCAGACTGTTGTCCTAAAAGGAGAGGAAAGACAGACAAAAACCTAACAGTAGTGCAATAGACGGCTTCAAGAGGATCCTGTCAGAAAACACTTCTGGTAGCTTGTTTTATTGCAACTGTTTGTAACTACATATTTTCTGCAATAAAAAAGTAAACTTTCACAATGAAATTCCAGCAGTGTTAGATTATAAGCAATACTGTAGATTATAACATACCATAAAGATCAATAATGCCACTTAGAAATGAAAGAATGCTACCAAAGATAATCAAATTATTGTATATACACACATCCGCACATTTGAGAAAAATATCTGCATACTATACATATATAGTTTACTTATATAAACTTCAGTCTTCACTTACATTACTTTTTTTTTTAACATGTTACTTTACATCCTTAGACACAGAGGATTCCTGTAATATTTTACTACAGGACATTTTCATAAGATTCTTACGAAATGGAGATGCTGATGTTAAAAACAAACAGGTAAACACCCAAAAAAAGTTTCACTTCTTTGAAAGGTATGCACAGAACAGGCAAAATTAAGGTCTTTTCTTCCACCATTCAGAAATTCATCATATCTCAACAGGCTGAGAGGCAGTATCACTTGCAAAAATGAGTTGCTACTGGTCATTTCAATCCATAAAACCCTATTTATAAGAGTGCCACACAGTTTAAAGGTGGACTTTGACAGAAAAAGGACCTCCATCTGACTCCTAATGTGAGCTAGTTATGAATTTCACAGACTTATACCTTTACAATGGTGAACAATTTACCTAACATTTACCTAAACCAATCCGCCTATGTATTTGATGTTCTTTAAAATTATAGGTCAAGTTCTGTGCATGGTAAAATCAATTATTTAACCCTGATGAAAAAAATCAGATTTTGTACTTTTTTGAAGGGTAGAAATAATTTATATGTGACAGACATTCAAAGGCTGTTATGAATTTATGCATGCAAGAACATGTCAAAAGAAGCAGTGCAGGCCTATTCTTGTGTCCTTGATGAAAATAGCTGAAAATTGTCTTGTTACAACACGGTCAAAGGCTGATATTTCTCTGTCCAGAACAGATGAACATTGGCTTTATGTAGGTGTCATTGTCACACTTCCGATTTTTCTACAGTTGATGCAGAAAGTTATTTTCTTGTAGATGGCTTTTCAGCAAAGGATGTGCTGTAGTTTTTCCACAACACTACTTGCAGTTTCATCAAGAGCCTTACATTGCAACAGGCTGCCCAAGGTAGAGTCCTATGTCTACTCTATTTTCAGTGACACAAGCATGAGGGATTCAGTATAACATCTAGTCTTTTCATTGTATTTTTGGTCTGTGCAGGAAGGGAAAGAGCCAATTTCTTAAATGACCGTTAATTAGATTTGAAAAGGTAGTAAAGAATCTAGTAACCTTTAGGTGCTGAAGATGTAAATTGACCAGCAAAGAGTAACACAATTATCACACTAAATCAGTAAGTCAGGGACTGGTCAAGGGCTTTGCCATGCAGAGCATCTGTATATCTCCTTCACACATTACAAATTTTTCCCAGTGTTGGGTATCTGTTGAAAAATTGCCCAAGTGCATATCTGCAGACTCAGATCTGCAGTGCATTGAAAGCATTAAATATGTACTTATTTGATTCTCAAGACATATTCTAGCCAGTGGCCAACGTTCTAGCTCTTTTTTCCAACTTTAGAGGAACTATGTCAGTTTATATCAGAAGATAAAATGACAAATAAACCTGAAAAATGGAAAAAAAAAATCTTTACCTCTAAGTAATACATAGCTAGACCAAGTTAAACTAAAATTCATTTTCAGCTTTCACAAAATGAAATCCCTTTCTAATAATTTTGTTGCTACAATAAAGCTTTGACAAATCAGAACTTACCGTGGAAGCTGTGACAGACCATTAACTATAGAGGATGTCAGCCCTAAAATTGCAGGGAAGCTGTCAGTGGGAACACAACTTTCAAGGTATTTACTTTTGTAGTTACATAAGAATATTAAATAAAAGTAATAAAATACAGGAAACCCTACTACATTAATTTTGACAAGTTTCACAGTACCTGTTTTCCTTCAAAGCCCCTTTTCTCATTTTTTCATCAATATTCTTCTCAATGGGTAAAAACTCTTCAATCATAGTGAACTGGACCATTATACAAAGATGAACCCACAGAAGCATGCTTAAACCTGAGGATTCAGAAAGCATTCTGGTCAATCCCATATGTTTTCAAAGGCTAGCACTATTTTATTGCTGAGACACACCTGATGGGACATTTCCAACAGTTGACTGGTGTTGGGAAGAACTCATTAGGGATGAAAATGGAAGTCACCTCCAAAACTCCATCAGCTTCTCTGTGGGGAAAGGGTAACTAGCAGTTTCTTACTGATAGAGCAGTAAATGTTTTGCCCACTACTGACTTCTTTATGGTAGAAACTGTATTAACTGTGCTGCTAAGGAGCTGTGGCTTTTCAGTTTTTCTCTGGTTCAAAAATAATACTCCCTAGAGTGAGTTGGGTTTATGTTTATTTTGTGTTTTCCTCTGTTATTTGTTTTTGTGCAGGTATAGACCTGAACTAAAATACAAGGCAGATATAATCACACACATGGACTGCATGAAGCAGAGTGTCTGTTCCAAACTAAAGCAGAAAGCAAGTCATATAGAAATTAAGTTAAATTAGGAAAATTTATAACTTGGTCTCTTGTTAAATTTTATCTTGTCTGCTCCACATTTTTGCAGCTTGTAGGTGGTGGAAGAAAAAAAAATGAATTGTGATTGAAAGCATACCTGAGTCATCACAGATTTCCAGAGGAGATTTACAGGTAACAAAATTGTTGGCTCTGTTTGGTTAAGGAGGGTATCTGTAGGAGGCTGAACTCAGACATAAGGTGGAGATTTGGGTTCTAATCAAAACAGATGTGAGTCCCAAATGGTGAGGAGTGCTCTCAACTGAGTTTGGCTCAGCAAAAGCACAGTTATCATATACCTATCCATAGTCCTAACCCTGAAAGACAATTTTTTAGTACAGAAGTGCTGAACAGTTTCAAAACCTAAATGGTCTTTGAGCAATTTTGCTAATTTAAACAGTTTTTCCTTTACTGAATTTAATTTCCTTTACGTCCTAATCAGTAACCAACTTTCTTCTTTTTAAAACGACTGGGAAAACTATAGTTCCAAATGTGGTGCCACCAGCTTTAAATTACATGTATGTTATACATGTATATAACTCATGAATACAATTGATGGAAATCAGTCTCTGAGATTTTATTATATTCGTACTGTTGTCTCGCTACTTCTATTTCATCAGGACAATCACCCTCTTCATGAATTTCTGATGAAGCAGATTCAACTGATAATTTTCACACGTTGGGAAAAAAACTTAATTACTAATACAGTGAACACTAAAGTAGTCTTTAGTGAATGCTTTTGGAGTTCAGGTTTTTATGTATCAGGTTACATTTTAAAACAAGTTTAATTTTGCTTAAAATTTCAAGAAAAAATTACCAAAAATTAATATTAGAGATGTTGTTTGTTTCATGGTTTTTAATGAAAATATGAGAAGCGTTTTATTTTGAGTTCGTATATTTGTTTTTCCAGTGCAGGATGTCTTATTGGCCTGATTCCCTTTTGGGCCTCAGTTTTGTAGTGAAACAGCAAAAATTGCCAAATTTATTGTTTTTCACCAGCACATTACCATCACCTCTTTTTGCCTTCATCAGTTACCTGCATTATCTGTAGTGACTGTACTGTCAACAAGAAATGATGTTTGAGGTTTTCTCCAGTTACACGCAGTGCAGTTCAGTATGGGTGAATTTATGGATTGAAGCATTTGGTGCTGATGTTCTGATGCACATTGTATTTATGTTCTGTGGGACAGGGATTTCAGAGTATGTCTAGCACGGTTGCACAGACTGAATGCCTATAAGCAGCTGAAGCACACGTTCCAGTTGAAATTCAACATGAAGAAATCTGGTTCACATGCTCTGATGCCACCTATAAGGTGAACCAAAGCTCAAAACAAGAGTCATCCAGAAATACACTTCAAAAGAATAATATAGATCAGAATCAAAAAGGTAAAATATTTGTGAAAGCCAAGTCCCATGTCACTGTAGCAACTGAAAAATAATAATTTTAAAAAAAACCCAACTGTTCTTTTGAGAAGGATTAATCTAATTTATTTTTGAGTATCAACAACTGATGTCAGATGTCCACATTTAAGCCAAACACTTAGATTATATTTACAACCAATTTAAGAAACAAAGACCTACAGAAAAATCCCATTTAATCATGTAGCACAAATATGATAAATCCCACCTTTCTGTACCTATTTCACCTCAATGGACTTTTAAGTTCAGATTAAGCATTAACATAAGATATGTTACATCTACAATGGCCAGAGGAGCTCAGTGAGTTTTCTTATTTTCCATTTTAACAACTGAAAAAATATTGCTACTCGCACTAATTTTTGCTCTCCAAATAAAATATTTCCTTTTTAAAATCATTGTTAAGCTTAGAGGAAGCATGCAGAGATTCATTTTCCCTCTCACAGTTAGACATATTCTAAAGTCTAATGAACATGAGTGCTAAATTAAGACCACCTTTGCTCCTAACTTCTTGTCCAGTGAATATACAAATTTGTTTCAAGGATCTCACAAATCTCCCCTCTCCAATCATAAGAGGCATTAAATCAGATAGGTTTTATATCTATTGAAATACTGAAAGATTCTTTCATGTTCCTTGTTGAAAAGGATTTTACTTACTTACTTTCATAAAATGTTAAGTAACACCTAGAAATGTACTATACTAAATTAAAGAAGCAAAATATTAAACAATTATATGTTCAGAACTAAGACAGTTAAATAATTTAATTTATTAATTACTGTATGAATAACAAAAATAATCTTTATCTAGATGAAAATGAAAGTTATATGATTATAAATGTCAATAAATAATTATACAATATCAATCAGTTCTGCCTTTCATAGAATTGAGTGGTTTAAACTGGATTCAAGTTACTATCTGGCAGAACTCTATAGTCATTTATATAATGATTGGCTTTAACCACTCTCAACTCATCTCTCAGTAGAAAGGTAGTATAGGCTAAAAGTTTCATGCAATTCAGAAGTCTATGTTCAGAAAACTAATTCAAGAATGCCTAGTTAGGATTGCAAGATATTTTAAAACTTGCAGTTTTCTGGGGAAATTCTGTACTTGTCTCAAGCTGTGCTATTACATAAACTCAAAAAAGTTCCTATTTTCCTGAAAGCACTCATCCACTCAAGTACTCTAAACAACTTGTTTGCAACTATGTTTAGTACATACAGGACTGCACAGATTTCAGTTGAAAATGGTCCTACTACCAGGATAGTCTTCTGGTGATAAGACTTACACAGAAAATGGACCCTGTTTTCTAACCTTATGGAATTTTGAGAAGGTTGAACTTATGGCCATGTCATGGGTTTGCAAAAGTCTCCCCTCCTTGGGGATTGGAAATAGTTTGTCCTGATGAATTTCTGGACAAAGGCCAATCAGGAGTTTAGGTGACGCCTTTGCCAATTACATCTTCAAGAAGAAACGGAAGAGAA
>JAWMRA010000001.1:80412112-80429690 GCA_035584735.1 Pseudotriccus pelzelni
GTTTTTATTTTTGCTAATAATAAATCCTAATATTATTTTCTCCCCAATCAGATCTCTTTGTCTGCATAAGCTTCTCTTGCCTTAGAGCAATTTGTGGGGGGTGTGGTAAAAATTGTCCCCTTAGGCAAACCCATGACAGGCCATTATTTCCCAGTTCAGTGTCAAGTAGTATGCTACAGAATGCACTACAGCCGAAAATAGAAACACCATAAGAGCAAAAGCAGAGGGTCCAGAAGGAAATCAGAATCGAGACTGAAAAATGCAGACTTCAGGGTAAAGCATCTTTTGTCTTATTGTCATGGGGGTCCAGGAATTTTGCATTTCTGCTTGCACTGTAGCATAGAACTAAGAGAGGAACTAAGAAATAATCATCTACAGAAATCCTTACCTTGGTGATTAAGTCATAGAAGAAGATCACTTGAGGCGAAGTAAGCCTAGAACCTCTGCTTCCTAAACAAACAGCGCTCTCACTTCTGAAGAAAAAAGCTCATATGCCATAATGCTTTTGTGTTCAGAATTCCATTTCCACAGACGTGGACATGGCAAAGATAAAGAGTTTCAGCCACACCTCAGTCAAACCTTCTTCTCTGACTTCAACACACCAGAATTCAGCACTGTGGCTGGTGCCAGCTCTCTTCTACACCAACATGGTTAACTTCAGCCTCAGTTTCAGCTGTCTGATTTGCTATACAGACTTTGTAACGACTTTAAGGTTTCGGGATAAGAGGTCCTAGTTGCCTTTGCTTTCTGGGTCTTCACCAAGTAAACCTCTATCACTGGAGGTTATAAGGTAGAATCTGACCCTTTGACCTTTTTCTTTCAACATAAAACATGTGACAGGATGGATGCATTCTTCAACTCAGTAGTACATGGAGGAGTAAATCAGTGTGTACAAGATTCAGTAAGTGCAACTGCATTCCACGATGAGGGAAAGCACGTAATGGAGTAGGCAGTACTTATGCAGAGTAGAGGACTTCAGCCTCCTTAAGTACTCTGAATAAAGTAATTCTTGAGCCAAATAGAGAGAAAATTATAATTATGTCCTGAACACTCCCAATAATAAGCAAAACTCTTGTTTACAGAGCAGTTCAGAAATGTAAAATACTGACTTACTCATGAGACACAGCTGGGTTTAAAACAAGTTATAAATGCCAATTAATCTTCCTAAGCAACAACATTTCTCCATTTTTTAATTCTCTGCCAAAGTTGTTGTAACATGGACTACCTGTACAGAAGTAATGCATACATAATGATATGAGCTCTACTATTGACTGAACTAAAAAATGATTGCTCTTCTTTCTTTCTCTGCTTCATTTCTTTTGTTGGCTTGAATATCATTCATATACAGATTTAACAAATGTTTATGACATATGGTTTTAAATGTTAAATCACTTTGCCTAAATGACAAGATAAATCTAGAAAGTAGATTTTTTAAAGCTGACAAAACCAAATATTTTCCATGTTTCTATGAAAAAAAATGAAGAAAACTAATCACCTAAACAAATAAAATCACTGCAAGCATATTTCAATTAACTCAGTAATTAGAATGGGTTGGATTTGGGCTTTTTTTTTTCCGCATATGAGTGTTGGGTTTTGATGTATTCCATATTACAGATAATGTTTACAAGAAGTTTCAATGAAACTGAAAAAGTCAGAATACATAATCTTCTATTCAGGCGTAATCTAGAGACAGAGAATGACAAACAATGACTGAATTCGTTTAAGTATTGAATGAAGAAGCTCCCTTCAAAAAAAAATAATTTCCTGTTTAGTTTCCCTTTTATTTTCAGAAGCCATTACAAAATGTTGAGTCCTTTCATAATCATAATACAATAATTATATAAATCATGCTTTGATTTAAGGAAATCTAACAACTCATAATTTGACAATGGAATATACTTTCAAAGAATATAAATGGTTTAATATTTCTCTCCACTGTTAATTTAATTCAGTCTTGCCTCTGCACACAGGAAACCCTTGCCATTTTGACATTGCCCTCTCCCCCACTGCCTCATAGTGTCAAAGTTCCTTTCCACACACAGTAAGGTTGCTTCTGCCTGTAAATATCTCAGTCAGGTGTTATTCAGCTGAAGAAGATATCTCCATGGTATTTTTTCTGATGCCACATGGATATTCATCCATGCCGTTTTCATCTGTGACTAACTGCTTGCAACTTCAGCTAGGCACTGGAAGCAGCCTCGCTGGGAACATTTGGTGTCCTGACTCATGGGTGCTGGAATGAGCGAATAGGAAAAAGCTGATACATCCGGAAGAGCCTGAGGCTGAATTCTGAAATTCAATTTCCATTCTTTTGGACTCCTAGAGAGCTAAATTGAGTGATACAAAAATCACTAAAGACTCAAAAAAAGACATCTAGATTTATTTTTTTTCCAGAGTAATCTAAGTAGTCAAGAGAACTTGTTAGTAAGAACATTCATAGAAAAGGACTGATAATGACCCTCAGATTTTATATTTTTTCCCCCCTATACAGACTATAAAAAAGACCAAGTTCAACCTACAGTCTGCCTTGGGATCCACTTTTGTCAGTTTCTACAAGAGCAGAAATTTATCCAAGTACCATAAAATTGATGGGTAAGTATAGAGTAGCTACAGTGAGGTTAAAGTATTTTTCAACAAAGCATGAAACTTTCTCTATTTGAACAAAATCACATGCTTAGACAGTACTTCGCATTGGTTATCGAAGACAAGCTCAACCTTTGAAAAATAGGCTTCTTAAGAATACAACAGAGGGGGGACAAAAAACCACAAAGGTTCCCAGAGCCATAGTTAGTGCTTTGAAAATGTAGACTTCTCAGCACATTGTAGGAGAGAACCATATTTGAAGTAAAGGCATTTTTAGGATTTTTAAGTATAAGTAATTTAGATGTTAATTTTCTATCTCTTCTGTTCTGATGCTTACATGTCCCTGCTAAAAACATGGGATGTGGATTTTTCTTCTTTTACAGCTTTCTCTAAATTTAGAGTCAAATTGTTCTTGTTTTATCTTCAGCTTTATTCTCAAGGTTCCTGCTTTTTCCTTAATTTTTAGCCTAGCATAATATCAGTGATTTCAATTCTGTTACAACTGAACTACACATATATACAGGATAGGAGAACCCAACACCTTCCAACAGAAGTCACACCAGGTTTACCACTTTCTTCCGAGTCTCAAGTTATGCTTTTGCCTCACCCAGTACAATTAGCCAGACATTTCCTAATTTGGGTTTAATTGAATCAGTCTTGATGAAAAGCTGTGTGGCTCTCTCCTACTGGCCAGGTAAATATTTTGTAGCAAGGTTTTGGGAAACAAAAATAAAAAATGTTTGTTTCTGGGAAATAAAAGACAAAGCTCAAAATGCAGCCAGAATGATTTCATTTCAAATGGTCTTTCAAGTTTCAGCTCCTAGCTACAGATTTATTCACGTTTTTCACTAACCTATAAATCATCTGATTCACTCTTTAAGTTTATTCCATCTCCTGACTGAAGGCAAGCAAAAATAAGAGCTTTTGAAGGTTTTACTTGGCTATTTTCCTGGGAAGCAGATTTGTAGCACTAGCTAACCCATTTTTCAACAGCATGAATTCTCACTGCCCTGATTATTATGTGCTCATTTGCACTAATTCAAAGTCAGTTCACAAAGATAACACAATCTAATTTGATAATAATATCTATCCACCTATAAACTGAAACAAATTATTAGACATGGTTCAGCTATGTAGAGAGTCAGACTTGGAAGCCTCTTTCAAAAAAAATATTTTTAGTAATTTTAGAAAAATCTTTCTAAAATGAATGGCTAAGCTACAGTTGCCAAAAACTGGTGTCTTTCATGCTCTGGGAAAAAGAATGGTCTCTCTCTGTGGCTCTGCTTTCCTCTCAAAGATATAAACCCTATTATTCCTATTAATTGCAAATGAGAAAAATCCCATTCTACATTAAATTCTATCTTTTTAATATGTACCTATCTAAATGTGAAGTTCATCCAATGAAATATAAAAACAATATTCTAGAACAATGCAAGTAGCTGAAAAAGACACAGACTGTATGACACAAGCTATTTTTTAAAACCAAGCAAATTTCAATATCTCAGCTACACACAAGCAACTCGATGTGATTCCTCTTACCTAGCTTTAATGAGGCAATGTCCAAGGAAGTCAGACAGACTCTTAGTCAACAGTCTGTGTTGCGTTACCTCCACAGCATCATAGATCCCTGCTAAGAAATAGTGATATTCTGCTGGCACAGGCACCCCAGCTAATCTCAGCTGCAGTTGTCACAGGCGGTAAGAAAAGTGGTATTCTAAATGATACATGCTTATGCTATGCAAAGCTTTCCCTTTTACAGACTACCCTCAGCCACAAAAGCTGCTCCCGTGCAATTGCCAGAGATTCAACGTATCGCACTTCCTTTAACGAACTCCACCGAGCGAGCTGAGAGTTGAATGATGTGAAGTATTGTGACTGCCAAACTTTAAATTATCATTATGGCTTTAAAAAAAAAAGGCAATGCTATTTTGAGTGCAGTTACAATAAGCACACCACCTGTGAACAGCTAGTTGGAACGCCACATTGACAAAGCCTCATTGGCTTGCATGAACTAAATTTCCCCCCTCTAGCAATAATCTACACTATTCAAATATGAAACTCGCTTGTCCTTCACTGCTCTCTAAAACTACATCTGTGCACCAGCTATTTTCTCAAGCATTTTTTCAGACATTTTCTCAAGAACGTAGAACAATTAGGCTCGTATATACAAACAGATCTATAAACTGACAGCACTCTCAGGTGGAACTGCCTATCACAATCTACACCATTTTGATGGGCTATTATCATGATCAAATTTCTCTGTCAAATTTATTTATTTCTACTAACAGAGCATCCCATTGCTACCATTAGCCTCTGTCTAGAGCAGTGAACATATTTGAAGCTGTAAATCAAGAAGATGCTGACAGACATGAGTATTTTACTGACATCTGACGGGCGGTTATGCTTTCAAAGTTCTAACTCACTGATAATTAAAATTCAGGATTCTGTCTCACAAAGACATATGCACTGCCTTGGTCTGCCTTTCCAGGAAGTACTTGCTGTGCATAAAATTAAACACATATCACAGTTCTAGTAGATCTCTTCAGTTGAAGATTTATCAGATTGATATATTTTACTCTAGTACAGATCCTTCTTATGCTTCCCTTGCTTAACATGATTTCCCCAAATTTCCTAAAAACAAGGAAGAACTTTCCCAGCAATAAAACCAGGCAATTTCCCTGACCAGCAGCATCCACTGCCGTTTCTACAGTAGCTTTAGTTTGTCCTCTCCCAGAGTTCAAACCTGTGGGAAACCATTTCCTTCTTCAAGAACAAACAATAAGAAAGCAAACAGTCACAAAGTCATGAGTTCTCCATTTAAATTAATACAGTCTACATAATTAGATAAACTCTAAATCTCTAAACATCACTTCTTTGCTACCTTCACTTTATTGTAATTCATAAATATCTGATCAGTTTAGGATGTCTTTTTCTCTAGATCTGGCTTTCCTTCTGAAATGTGGAGTCTCGCACCTTTTTTCCACATCTAGTAAAGTCCTTAATTTAACCTTTTCTCTCTGCTATAAAATGATGACCCTCTTGCATACCTTTCTTTGCCCTTCTTAAGGGAACTTCAAATTTCTCTTCTCTAAGTTACTCTTCTTCACACCTTTTCTCTATTGCTTTTTTCTTGGGGAGTGGAGACAAGGAATTTTGTCTTTAAGACCATGCACTATTATCTACCTCTGTTTTCCATGCCTCAGACTACATTACTAATAAATGGGAAGGAAAATCTTGCTTCATGTAGGATGCCACCGTTCTGGTAGCCTTACATGCTGTTATGTCAATGGGATCAGTCAAGGTTTTAAAGACTCTTGTGTCCTTCTACTGATAGGATACCATACCTGATAGCAGACCATGACTGTCACATACATATACTCAGGATATTCAGTGGCTCCCCTCACTACAAGAAAAGACATTTTGGTGCTGGAGCATATCCAGAGAAGGGAAATGGAGCTGGCAAAAAGTCTGGAGCACAAATCCTCTGAGGAGCAGCTGAGCGAGCTGGGATTATTTAGCCTGGAGAAAAGCAGGCTTGGGGGTGGCCTCATTGCTCTCTACAACTACTTGAAAGGAGGTTGCAGGGAGGTTAGTATCACTCTTCTCTCAGGTAACGAGTGACAGGGCAAGAGACAATGGCCCCAGGTTGTGCCAGTGGAGGGAGGTTTAGATTACACATTAGGAAAAATTACTCTGTGGAAAAAGTTGTGAAGCATTGGAATAGGCTGCCCAGAGAAGTGGTGGAATCACACTGCAAGTGTTCACAAATGTGTGGATATGGCACCTGAGGACGTGGTTTAGTGGTGAACATGGTGGTGGTCCTGGGTTGACAGCTGGACTTGATGAGCTCTTTTCCAACCTTAATGATTCTATGAATCTGTGGTTCTCATACATCCCCTTGCCCACACATGTATTTCCTAGACTGTCACAACATGTTTAAGCCTTTTTGAAGGCCGTGATTAAACCCATAAAAAAGGTTCTTTTTATAGATAAGAAGCTAAATTCCTTGACAAATCCCATGAGCTTACGGTAGCATTCTTATGGTTATTCTGTGCCATAACTGCAGTTTCTGATATAGCTTCAAATATGTTTTGAAGCATACCTGAAATTGAATTATACATTCTGTCGTTCTTGTTGATTTTTCATACTGCAGTCACATATATTATCTGGATTTAGAGACAGTTAAACTAAGTACAGACTTTCTAGAGTGTATTGATACTTTTTTTTTATTTTTGATTGTGACTGATATAGTGGGCTGGCTAGTCCTTTTCTAGTCTGTTCCATTCACTAAATATGTGCAACTTCTGTTCTCAGCAAAAGACCAATCAAAGTTAAAATCAGCAAATAACATCTCAGAAGTACAGTTGAATCCTCTGGCCTTAAATCTGCCCTATGTCAGTCCATCTGTCTGGTGAGATAGCATTACTGATAGCAAAGGCATCACAGGAGTTAAAAAACAGAGCAATATCATAGCAATTTCTGCCCTATTTCCCTATTATGTTTAGCTAAGAGTAGCTGACAGTCTGCTTTTGAGAAGACAGCAAACTGAAGATAAGGCAAGTTGAGTTCAGATGCTTGTTTGAATATGAGAGGTCAACTTGAGGGATTTTTAATCTTGCTCTTGACAAAGACATTAAACTGCCATTGTTACAATTTGTCAGTGTTCAACTATTGAAACATGCATTGTTAGATTTCAGAGTTAGTGAACAAAAAGCCATAAATATTCTTGTAACACAAGTTAATAATTTCACATGCAACATTCACAGACTTCAAATAGCAATATTAGTTTATGTTTGGTTCAGATTCAAGCTTATCTTCAAAACCAGACTATGGAGTTCTCTTTATTTATTTAATTCATACATAGAAAACTTATTTGGAACATAGTATTTCTGAACAGTCTGCATTCTGGAATATTTTCTGAGAATCAGAAAAAAAATCCTGTGGCTAACACTCTTTCTCTTCTGAACTCAAGAGCAGAGTTCCTTTTTATGCTCAGAGCTCAGTGTATAATAAAAGCATAACAGGCAAATTTTGAGATTTAAGCACATAATGTTTTTCTTCAGTTCTGACATCACTCAGTTTTTCTATTCAAGACTTACTCTAGCTTCTCTTTAAAATGTGAAGTACATCCTTTGTGCTCTGCAGATCATTACAGTACTCAGTGCTGTTGTTACTAATTATTTCAATGAATTTCACAGCATTGCTCTGAAAGTTTCCTAAGGGAAACTACTACTTTTCAACTACTTTTATATTTATTTTGCCTCTTTCCTTTCTAAAAGTTCTATAACCATGTGGTGTTTAGAGTGTTTGATTTGCTCTATGTAAACAGAAGTTCACCTAGTTTAGCATGAAATTTGCTTGATCTTGATAAAATTACTATAGCTAGTACAAAACATATATTTGACTTTCAAATTGCATCTGGGAGATGTGAAGGCTTCCTTCAATTTCTTTCAGCCTGGCAGCAGATAAAGACTTCCTATATTTCTCCCAGATTTTCTTCTTCCTTCTCCCGTCTCTCTATCCTCATTTTCCATCTCCTTCTCCACTGGGACAAGCACATACCAAAGTGTCAACATGGACACAGACCTCTCCCTTCGTTCATTAGCTCTTTCCTAAGCCCTGTAATACCACCCCTTTAAACCAACACTATGTGCTACAACAGTTATTTTTTTTTAACTCATTACTCCTTTCTTTCCTCTTTTAGACTGTCAACTCTTTAAATTCCTCATTCTTTTTCACCTAAAGTATGTAGCAACAGTGACTACTTTTCCAGTGGTTTCTACTGTAATTCCCCACTATGCCACAATTATACCTAATTAAGTCTTATGCTTTCCCCTACCATATGCTGAACATTCATTTGATGGGACAAAATATGATGTGAATCTCAGACAGAGACAGATGGTTATTCATGCAAAAGTCAAATAGTCTATATGCTAAGCCACAAAAATGGAGATTAAGTAGAACATTGGATCAATGGGATCGGAAAGGGACAAAAAAATAACACAGAAACTACCTGGCAAAATCTTATTTATAAATACCCCTTCTGTGAGGTTTAGAACTTGAAGTCTCTCATCACTTCATTATAATACAAAAGAAATTCTCCTTTCTCTCAGAGAGCTCCGCACAGTTCTCAGGCTGATCTTCCTGATACCTCCATTGGTGGTGGTAATCGGGCATGTATCTTGTGTTTATCATTCCTTAGCAACCAGTGTACAAGTAAAGGAAGGAAATCGAATATGAACATGTTCATTGAAGATGCCCTAAAAAAGATTAATGTTTAGTAGTATCAATCACATTGAATTAAGGTTAACTCACAGCACTGCATTTTTCTTTCTGAAGGTGTCATATGCTGATGTTGTGCTCTATAGAGGTAATTTGGAGGTAATTCTCACAGCAGAAAGAAAGAGGCAAGTACTTAGCTTTGTTTTTTCCAGAGAACACAAGAAAATATAAAACTTTCTAAAGCAAAAACAATAAGCTAAATAAAAATAATGTAATTTAGCAAATTTTCACAAGCTTTAAATATTTTGGCTCACCTTCTGCTTTTGCAGAGCATACTAATTTTTAATTCAGAGGGCTAGATAAACTGCTAGTTTCCATTCTTTTCTTGGTTTGGGTTTCAACTAGAATAGTTCCAAGAGGAATGATGATCATAGAAAGAGACATATGGAGACTGAAAATAAAAAGACCAAGTCCAGGACTGAATAAAGCTAGAGTGAAACCATAAAAATATGGCTTTTTACTTTTAAGGATTACTTTTAAGGATAATATTAAGGATACCTTAAGGAACTTCAGGATAACCTTATTACAGTTGCCTTGGTAAGAAAGGGTAGCTTAAAGACCTTAGATTCACTGTTATAGCTCTAACTTTTATTTGGCTTTTCACCATTCCATTGTTACTATTCAACTTTTAACCATCCCTCTTCTACGAACAACTGACCTGAGAAGTGCTTATTCTGTCTTTTTGTTCCCCACACTTTTTTGGTGTGATCCTGGATGAAAGGGAGCGGTGGGGAGAGAAAGAGAGGGAAAAACATTACCTCTTAATATATCTTTCAGTATGTCCATATGTTTGCTTAATAATACTGACAATGTGGGTAGAATAAGTAGTGTTGAACTGCTCTCAAAACTGTCAGAGAACAAGCATATGCACACAGGCAATTAGAGGATAGTAGCTGGCATCCTGCACATCTGTATTCTACTTGATACTGCAGTAATTTACTCATTAAACCAAAGCCTAGAGAAATAGGTTTGCAATCAAACTAGGCAGCAAGGACTCACCGATAGTAAAAGTTGAAAATTTTCTAAAAAAACCCCAAAACCCTAGTACTAAAATCCAGACTGCTGTTAAAGATAAGCTTGTTTTCAAGTGTGAGTTAAAAGGAAATCACTGAATGGTAGAGAAGTATAATGAATATTATGCAGAATGACACAATTTTATAAGAAGGGGAACCATGTACATCTTGAGCAATTGCGTTCATTAGATTGCCTAATCCTTGCTGTTGCATGGAAAAGTAATTTGAAGCTACATCCCTTGGCACATAGAAAATGTAGTATTTTCACTCACAAAGTCTTGTTGCAAACAACAGTCCCACCTTCTTTAGACATCTAAACCTGCGGAATGCCTGTGGAAAGCATCCAAAGGCACAGCACTCAAGAGTCTCCACTGTGCAGAAGGCTCTGATGCAGAGATATCCTGCAGAGGCACTTCACTTCTCAAACATATTTTGAAGTACCACATAGCTTTTTCCTAACACAAGCTCAGGAGTAAAGGCAATGGGAGATCAGCAGCACATCTATAACATAATGGCTTCATAGCCCTACTTTCCTTGGAGCAGAGAAACACCTGATCTGTAGTTATCGTGGCTAACTTGGTGTTGGAGTAACCAGAAAGAAATTCATCTTGTTTCATTTTAGCTATCTAGTCTAACGTTCCATCTTTTTTTAGATACCTCTTTAGGTTCCCTTCAGAGATTCATTTGCCCTGTCACAAATGCCCATGTTAGAGGAAGATAGATGATTCTTTGGAAATGCTATTTTTTTCCCCGTTTGATACACAGAGTTTAACTAAGACTTTGAAGTCTAACTTTTAGACAATGAAGTTGGAACTTATTAATCTCTCCCTAATTAATGGAGAGAGTGCAGAAACTCCAGAGGGTAATTCAACCCATCTATTTAAATGCCTATTTAGAGAAGAGAGGAAACCATTTTCTTCCCATTAACTATGTAGGGAGCCAAGTTAACTTGCTTAACTGAACACTTAGCTTTCGAACAGTAAAAGTTGCTAAGATGAATTATATCCCAAGCATTCTGCAGCCCATAAGGGGATTTCTTTCCAACCCTTCAAATCCTAGCAAAACCCCTCATAATGCTTGTTTATTCAGACTTTACAGAGGAGTCATGATTTAGCTCTCTGACAGTGAGACAAATATAATTCAGGGATACCTGGTGATGCTTTTCTTCTTCTTTTTCTTGTTTTTGTTTTCGGTTTTTTGAGACCAGGAAAAACAACTCCAGGCTAAATATCACTTTTAATGTGCCAGGTTATCTTCAACTCCTCAATCAATACATAGCTGGAATACAATTGCAAAGGTCAGCTTGGAAAAATCTCTCTTCATTAAAAATTGCAGTACAGAAAAAAGGTAACTTGCAAATTTCTTATACAAGGCCACTACTTCAATACACGTTCGTGTTAGCAAATCTGATTGTTTTAGGAGTGATCAGAATCTTTTAGGTTGAAGTGCTAAGTACTGAAGGAACAAATAATTTGCTTGCAAATTATCTCTGTAAGTGGAATCTAAAAGTCATTAAATTCACCACATTTTTATTCTTAGGTTTTGCAGCACTCACACCTTTCAAAAGGACACTGTCCTATTGCTCTTTCACATTAAGAAAACTTAGGTCATTTTATGTCTTTACTAACTCAGTAATGGCCAATTACCAGACTAAAGCATGTAGTAACCTTAAACACAAATTTGAGGCACAGAACATCATTCATCTCCAGGTAAGACTCTTCATTATAATATAAAAATATTAATCTGAGAAGGTGTTTTTAACTTGTCCCGTCAGCATGCAGCTGGTCCCTCAAAAATAAAGATGATGTTTCTCTCTAAGCAAACTATTGATTACAAACACACTTGATCCCCTAGATCCAAGAAATTCTGGGATCCCATACTTGATCCCTGAATTAACAAAATAGAAAACAGGCTTCTTGTGCATAACATTTTTTATTGAGTGAAGGCATACATTCAGTTTTTTTATTTACAATTTCCTTTCAAGCTCCTTTACACAAATAGAATATTACAGATATTAGAGACAGACAGCATCAAATTGCAGTCGGTCTAAACTTCTTGTAATGGCCAGTCAAGTTTCCAGTCTGTAATCATTTGAGACATTCATAACATTGCTATTTTAATGTACCTTGAATTCTGACCTTAATGTCCTAAAGTGCTATGCATTTTCTGTACATTGAAAGTTTAAAGATGCATGAAAACATATCATCTTCTGTCTAATAAACTAAAAAAACCAAGACAAACAAGCAAAAAAAAACAAACAACAAAAAAAACCCAAAGCAAAAACAAAACAAAACAAAATTTTCCAAAACAGCCACACCTCTAGTTCCCCTTTGGACACAGGGAGCTCATCAACTAATGCTGTTAAAGCTAATTTTGTTGACTTGGCAGGAAAATAATCTCAGAAAAGTAGGTGTTATGTACAGAAAACATTTATACTGCACAAAAGGATAGTTAACCCTTTTTTTCCAACACTCATTCAAAATGTCTATTTCAGCTTGTCCTTAACGGCAGCCACTAGCAAAACTATGAGTCACTGCTACTTATTCTTGCTGATGATCTCAAGGAACTGCTTCAACTGCTAGTGACTGCCAGCACATGGGAACATCTTGTACAAGGAAACATCTCACAGCCAGGCCAGAGAGAACAAAATATATCTGGTTTTAGGGTAGGAAACCACAAGGTATTATTTCAAGACAGTCAGTTGCTTTCCTGAGGAATGTTGTACAAAGCGCTAAATACGCATGCCCCACAGTATGCTCCAGAAGATCTCACCTGAAACACTATGGCCATGGAGTGTCACCTACAAGGAAACAGTTAGTTAGGGCTGCACCTGTTTTAAAAGGCATCAGTATGGAAATTGCTCCCACTCTGTAGAGAGAGTGTAGATGGTCTTTCTGTCTTCGAATGGTGAGCTTCTGCAAGAGGAAAGTAGTTCTGGCAAATAATCATCCTTCTAACGGAGGTGACTATTAGAAGAAGAAAAAGACAGGCTTTGTGTGAGACTTCTCTTGACTGAAATATTACCCAAAAAATTTGGGCTCACCTTTGTGAGAGTCTTTTGAAAGGCATTTGGGTAAGAGAGTTTTATTAAGATGGCATAAATAGGTAAATGGTAAGTAGGTATTTTTCTCATTACAGAAAGGAAGAAATCAATATAGAACTTGTTCATGAGGAGGAAAACTGTGTGATAAAGTTTTTGATTTTCAGTAAATCTTTGAAAAGTAATGTGTATGGAAAGGTTTCTCCAAACAGTTTCTATTGTCGCTATTTTACACAGTGAATGCAAGAACTTCTTTTAATATGCTGCTTAACCAGGAAGCAAATCAAATAAAATATTTTTTTCTTATAATACCTTTGCAGCTGCCCATCAATTGTCTTTTTCTAGCTAAACAGAAAGCAGAAATACTTTACCACAAAATCCCTCACCCTTGCATGTATGACTGATCACATTCAAACAGAACGCAAAGCCCGACATGATGTCAACTTGAAGTGAGTTGCTTACAAGCACAAAATTCCTAGTGCTATTTCAGCTAAGCAGCTCAGGTTTATATTAAAGGCATCTGCAGACCAAATTGTCTGTATTTCTCTTCAACCTAAAGACGTCATCTCCTGCCAGTTGATAGATATCATGTTCTTTCTCATGTAAAGAGAGGTAGGCATTGCACCTGGCTGTGAATGTTAAGTCTAGTGCACCAGCAACATCTTCAGATGAATCACCTGTAGTGAAGACAAACATTTTCCTGTAGGCTGCCTTCACTACCTATTTGTGTTGTATATTAGGAAAAAAACCCAAAGTCTTCCAACAAAATACACTTTAACGATACTATGAAATACTTCACTCTTTATAACGGCATTAAGAAGACCTTACAGAAGCATCCAGAATGATCAGTAACAAACACCAAAAAATGTGAAAAAATATTTCATATTCAAAAAGGACTGCATTATTTCCTACCAAGTACCTTAAACTGTTATCGGTTCATTAAAAAACATTTCTTCCTGTGTTTTTTCACTTGATAGAAATTAGATCCTAATTTGTGTCCAACTCAGAATATGAGTGCTTAGCACCTCTGAAAGCCAGGTCATTCCTCCTAATTTCCTTTGGACACTGTTTCCTGAGACTATCCTTCTAAGTACTTCCTACTTGAACGCTTACGAGAATAGAATACAGAAGGGATTCTATTTCCATCGCTGTAAAATGCCCCTAGAGGAACTGAAATGTAGCCTGTACCCACTGAGCATATTTTGATGTTTGTAATAAGCCCTGGTGTATGCTGGAAGACCCAAAAGAAGCTATTACTGAGACAAAATTTCCTCTGGGTCTTTTGCTGCATATATATAGCTTTGGTAAACTTTCAAACCTTGTAACCTTTAATGGTTTAAAACATTCCCTGGAGGGCATATATTGATGTCGGTATGCTCAGGTGGGAATGGCTTCAAACAGGCTAGCTGTTCCACTATTGCTCTGGCCAAAGCCCAAAATCATTAATAGGACAGATAGGAGAGTTTGAGCAGTTACTTCACACTTTTTGTAGCATAAAAGCACCTTTCTTTACTCAGAGGATGAGGGGGTTTGTGCACCATCAGTTTTCTATGAGGCAAAAGAGACAGCTGAGACATATGTGATCAAAATAATTCAATAGATGTGATTGGAGATTTTCTATCAAAATACTTCTAGAATTATTACTAGTACTAATCATATTAAAAATAGTTCTCAGCAAAATCTAACTAGAAATTTCAAAATACAGACCAAATGATTTTGAAGGCAGAGCAATTTATCGCTACATATTTCTCATCTAAAGCCCGTCAACTACCACTTGGTAATGTGGTACTGCTTCACGATGTGTAAGTGCCTTTGAATACCTTCGAGCTGTGGAGGGCACTGAACACAGCACCACTAAGTTCCCTACATCTTAACTGACTTCTCCAGCCACCAGGAAATTACACAAATAGTGGAGAATGGCATTCCAAAGCCTTTGAGTGAGAGAGTTTTTAAAGAAAACCAAACTGCATGCTACGGTGGTTTTATAATGCAACACCTGAAAAATAAGGCATATGTGTGCATAGATGCTACGATGCACCCAGACAGAGAGACCTAGAAATCAGGCTACTTAGATGTGAGTATGTCAGGAAATATTTCCAGGATTCTCTTTTGTTCTAGATTTCTGATCAGAATGTAAGTTTACCCTGTTATTCCCTTTCAAGCTGTGACCCTATTGCGTGATCCAGCGCACATGGCTCCATTTCTGCACCTTTTCTTTGAGAAAAATATGTTACTCTCCCTTCCAGGTGGTAGAGAGTTTAAAATACAAATAAAATAAATAAATTACACTTCAACCCAATCAGATCTTTGAATATGGAAGATTCCAGTTACTTTGGGGACTCCAACATGTAAGCTACCTGTGGATTGTCCAGTGCACCTGGCACAAAACACTTATGGTCTTCAAGATGTATAAACAATGACAGGTACATCTGAATAGGAAAGTAGGATGGCTAAATGAGAATATATGGAGTAACTAGGTACAAAAAATATGACCAAGAGAGATCATGAATTCTGCCCCTCCCCCAAGGAGTTACAGGAGAAAATGAACAAGATAAGTATATAGAAGAGAAAGCAATTTTTTTTTACATCGTTTTCGTCTCAGCAAACCAAGGAGATACCAGCATTTCCAAGTTAGGACAAGAGCTTTTGATGATTGATATATCGTAAGAGGAATGGCTGGAACAAATCAATAAGTAAAAGATGAATGTATCTCAAGAACGGGATGTTCTCTATTCAAAAGTCCCATAGCAATTTAGGATTAATCAAAAGAAATCCATAGTTATGTAGTTTCACATTGAAATCAGTTTGTATACTGAACCGCGCAGGACAGCAATCATCTTCCTGTAACTACTGAGAGAAACAGAAAAAATTCAGCTTCACACACATATTAGTGCACTAATAATTGAGGAACCAATTAAAAACAAGAGTGTTAAATATGTAGATTAAAGTTAGAAGCCTTAACGCCTCGTAGATCTCTTTAACCTATTAATATTCTTTTAGTATGTTAACAAACAGCAGATAAGAAAGAACTAGCTGATACAAGTTTTCTGGACTTAAAAAGAGCCTTTGAGAATGCTTCTCAAAAAAGGCTATTAGAGAAACTAAGTAATCACAGGGTGAGAAGTAAAGGAGAATGCAGAAGCAGAATATATTTATTAGTGGCCACTGTTCCATGTGGCTAAAGGTTAACAGCAGGGTGCCCTCAGGTTCTCTACAAAGGATGAGAGTGTTCAATCTCTTTATTAATCATCTGGAAATTGGACTAACAATAAGATGGATATGTTTACAAGGGACGCAACAAGTCTTAGATTAATCAAGGCCAAAGCAGGCCAAGAAGCTTTTGGGTTCCTTAAAAGAGCTCAGTGAAGGGGGAAACAATGGCAGATGGAACACAGCACTGTCAAGCCTAATAGAAGCATAGGAGAAAGAACCATATGAAATACTTAATTTTGAATTAAAAACTTAGTATGACCACTGAAGGTGGGAAAAACCTCTTGATATACACAGATCGATGAAAATTCTTCTGTGGGACGAGCCACAATCTAAAATAAAAACATTTTTGAGAAAGAACAAAAAAAGGGAAGAATACTTGTATAAAGGCTTCAAAGGCTGAGCTTTACTTATTTAGGAGGGAAGCCTGGCATCTCCAAAGGAAGAGTTTAAAAAGACATAATGAATAAGTAAAGATAAATAATGAATATAATAAATTATATTATTGCTTAACTCTCTTCACAAGACAAATGAGGAATTCAGCAAAACTGAAAATTTAAAACAGAAAATTTTTTTATTATTTTTTTCAACCAAATATACAGAACTCCATAACCTAGTCTAAAGGTAACACCATTTTAATGAAGTACTTTGATTATTCTGTGTATTTATACATAAAAGTTCTTCACAGTTCTGTGAATCAAAGCAAGCCAGAATCAAAGCAATATAAACAGTAAATAAAAAGTCAAGCTACCTCTGCAGTTTTGCTCTTCTGTTTCACGGGCACACAGCTTATCCTTATCACAACTTCTGCACATCATAAGCCACTCTTTTCAGTTGCTAGTCTTCTGTCATGGATACTCAGACTTCATTTACCCTTTCAGAAAACTGTCCTTCTTAGTACAGTATATTACTGCATCAAAGACTCACAGCAAAGGTATCAGGAGAGGTTGGTTTGTAGAGAGCTTAAGGAGAGGAAAAGAGAAAAGGCTAGGTAGTGGTAAACTATAAAGTGAAAAGAATAGCTGTATCCTAAAAGGTATTTTAAATTGTCATCTTTACCATGGGTGGGCACGAATTGGAAATGTATTCAACACAACCCTGGCGGCATCAAACCAAAGTGTGCTGTGTTACAGTGTCCTTTAGTGTGTTAAAGTAACAGTAACTTGTGAAACTGTGCCTATGAGAAACTGCTACCAGGGAAAGCTTAATGCATAAGGACTTGATACATGCGTGCTTTTTACCAAGAATCAGAGGTAACGTCTGCATTGCAATGTGTCAGAGCTGCAGGAAACTCTTGTGTTACAGCAGATGTGCAGACATTTTCATTTATATGGACAATACACAAAATCCTTCTCTATCGTGTAATATATAAATAATGGCCAGTCTTCGCGAACGAAGATCCAGGGAAGGTCTTTACACCTTCAAGCCTGCGCATTGGATTTTTTAGGTG
>JAWMRA010000001.1:80429790-80560542 GCA_035584735.1 Pseudotriccus pelzelni
AGAAGGGGGAAGGGGGGAGAAAGGGGAAGGGAGGGGAAGGGGAAGGGAAGGGGGAGAAAGGGGAAGGGAGGGGAAGGGGAGGGGAAGGGGAAGGGAAGGGGAAGGGAAGGGGGATGGGGGAAGGGGGGGGAAGGGAGGGGAAGAGGAAGGGAAGGGGGGAAAGGGGGCAGAAGGGGTAAGGGGAAAGGGAAGAGGAACGGGAGGGGAGAGGAGGGGAGGGGAGGAAGTTGTCAAATGGTCATAAAACGGTTAGAGTTCTCAAATGGTCGTAAAAGATTCCTCTGACACTATTCCCTACAAGATTTCATCTAGAGGTATGACCTTAACTCATAACAACTCTGTAACCTGCAAATGCTTACAGAAGTCAGCAACTTAAGAGTTTAAGCCTGATGCTAAAATTGATTTACATTACAAGAAAAGTATGATTAATTATATTTGAAAATAGTTTCAGTTTTTCAGAAAAAATGTTCAAAGTCATATGAAATTACTTTGGTTTTAAGCAGTAATTAAAATAATCTTTGTATTGCATTTTTAAGTAATTCAGATTTGAATGATAGAGATAATATATCATAGAACTTTAAGTAGTATTTAGGTCTGTCTGTGCCTTGAAACCTTTTGTAATTATTAATACAATATGAGAAATAAGTGTATCAACTTATTTTTTTCTGAATTCTAGCTGACTACCCGTAATCAAACAATTTCCTTATAGTACTGGAAAATACCTATATGTCAGGATTAATGTGACGACTCATATGCTATGCAATTATTTTAAAGGCAATTGTTTCTATAATTATAAGGGATGTCATAGTAAATATGCTAAACACCCTTTCTATAACCCATTATCATTACTTAAAGATATAAATAAACTACACTAGGAGCATGTCCTTTAGTTTAATCTAAAATTTTACTCAGTAAGACTGAATGCTTATGTATATCTATCTTCCAGCAAACCTCAAACCGACAGCAAGATTTTTTGCAAGCAGTGCTGTAATGCTGGGTAAGAATAGCTGTCAAAATAAAGATCAGAGAATCAATTTATCCAAAATTTCTAGGGAGAGACAACTCACTGGAGTCTTTTCCACTGTTCTCTCTTGGAATAGAATTTACATGTTATATCTATACCACATGATGACATAACCTGACAATTCTTTGTTAGGTCAGGAATTTAAACTCAGGAATAGAAATGGTAATTCCTTTACTCCTCTGCATTTGACAAAGTTCATATATATTGTACAAAATCCCCTCAATCAAACATCTGTTAAAAGCCTCTATAATTCTGACAGAAAGAAAGAAGCCATACAGAAGGAATGGGATATCTATGATTGCACTCAACAATAAAGCTGACTCTACCGTTTGTCAGACAGGGCAAAACTGGCATTCATTTTTCACCTTGTAGAGTTCCCTGGTACTTAAAAAATAATAAGCATCGCTGTATAACTATATTTCAGAATATGGATGTGGAGAAGTTTCCAAAATAATTGGAGCCAAAGTTAGTGTAATACTGACATAATTTATTTTCCTTCCTTGTTCTAGTTTTGTTTTTCTGCACACACTGTAGTTACAGTGCTGAGGGAAAATAGTCTACATAATACTATAAAAAGCACAAGGAAAAAAAATTTTTATAATAACTAAAAAATTCTTTCTCAAAACAGAGGGTAAATAAACAAATATGCCAAGACTTTATAGTTCTCAAAAATCAGCTTTTGAAAGGTGAAGCAACTAAATACCACAATTAAGGTTCTTCAGGATTGCGAACATTTTCTTTCTTATGCCTACCATCATTGGTGTACTTTATGACTGGTTAGCTAATTCAACAATTTTTTGTCTACAAAAGACTGTAGAGAGTGTCAAAACCATTTCTAAATAGGAGATGGTACCAAAAGAATTCTTGTTATTTCTTTACAATTACATTCGGACACAGAAGCAGAAGCAGCTTTGGAAACTTTCAAAAGTATCTGTGGAGATACTATCAACCACAAACATAATCTATTTAAAAAAAAACCAAACAAAAAAAAGTCTAACTACCTTCAGTTAGGTAAAGCAGAGAGAAATATTTAGCTGGAGATGCAAATGCTACTGGATGCTGAACAGCATACTGCTACACAGGTTCAGAAATTCTGGGGAAACATGAAGTTCATTTGGGCAAAGAAAACATTAGTATTCCATTGATAGTGTTTTCCTTCATTTCAGTGGTTTTGTCTGACAAGGCTTCAGACAGAATATGTCTCTCAGACCTGTCAACCCTAAAAAGCAGCTCCAGTGACAGGAATTATCAAAAAACTGACTTTTCTATTGTATGAGGGCCTTCTTTTCTCACTTTGACTGAAGTGGTTTTGTACCTGGATAATTTTAAACAGAATTCACTGTATAACGTGCTATTTAGAACATAGGATTCAGCTTTTTCTTTTACGAGGTGTACCTCTTGAATAACAATATACATTTCTTGCTGGGAGGACATAGCTTAAGGCAGAGTGCCTGCCAACATTAAAATCAAGGTGCTGTGATGCTCCCTTTGTGGCCTTTGAGCTGTTCTCCAGTGCTTTGCTCCTCCTTTTATCGTCTCTCCAGCTTTCTAACCTCTTTTGCCTTACACATTTTGACCTTTAGTTTTTCTCAAACTGAAGTTAGCATTGAGTATAAAATATTAAGTACCAGCAGTAAGATTAAAGCTCTGAAAGCATAAAGTAAAATGTTATGGAGAGCTACTGTTTCTGTGTTCTGAGACACAGAGGCAAGAGCCAGCTGAAGAAAATAGGTAGATTGAAGGAAACATAATGTCACACTTGTTTTGAACATTTCTCCCCCTTCACAAAACCAGTAAAAGTTCCAACTTTTCCTAACCTTTATCCCTCCATTCCTCCTTGCAACAGGTGTTCAGCAACCTAATTCTCCATTGGCAGCAGCATTAACACTGCAAAGTGCAACTGAACAGCCTGCGCTCACTGTGTCCATCTCTCTGCTTGCTGCCAAGATCTGCAAAGAGGCAGATCCTCCTGCCTACTGTCTCAAGTACCAGGCTGTGGCTGATATACATCCTCCTTCTGAAATGACCCTCAACATGCAGAGGTCATCTTTTTTGGGGACACACAATGAACTTATCTGAAAAGCAGCCTTATTTGGGGAATGGCAACTCTCTACCCCACATCTGAAACATTAGTGTAGCATAAAAGGTGGGCCAAATAATACATCTTAATTTTTTCTTTTTTTGACACAAAACTTTTGAGGAATTCTCTTTGTTTGACTCTGCTTATACTTAAGGGACATGTAGCTGTTAAAAATAGCCAGATTATTCTGAGTACCAGATTAATTTCTAGAAAAAAATTCATGTAATGATTTTCTCTATTGCAAGATTTATTTAGATTCTTTTCCCCCACATCTAAGGGATATGTTTTTGGAATGTTCCACATTTTTTCCAGGGACTACTTCATTTGTTTCAGAGAATTATGAGTTAAACCAAAATTCACAACTAGAAAAATAACTGGTTTTATCACACTGAATTCAGCAACAGACATCTTAAATGCCACACACTTAAAGAACTCAGATGAAGACCCAAGTCTTCATTTTTCTTGCTCAATAGCATATTTAAATCAAAAAGAAGAACAACATTTTTTACTTTACAATATCTGTTTAGTGCTGAGTATATCCAGGCTCCTCTGTGTGCTAGAAACAGTGATGTCACCTTTGTTTATTTGGAGTATACATACGTACACACACATAAATGGATAAGTTTAAAAGCCTCAGGCACATTCAAAGTAAACTATTATTTGCTGACTGGCAATAGCTTAAAAACATATTCCCAGAGGGAAAAAAGCCTGTTCATTTATTATACCCTTTTATCCCTCAGCTGCAGATGGAGTGCAGGTCCAGAGAGCTGCATATTACTGTGGCTAACACACAGTGTGTAGATTTAGAGCCCTTTAATTTTCTCTCATCAATATTTGGAGAAAAGCGGAATGCAGTGCTATGCAAGGATGAATAGTGAATCTAATTTCAGTTTGTCTTTCATAGTTCTTTGTGTGTAATGAAATAGTTCACTTGTTAAAGCTACTGATGGACCAATACTACTGCAAATCTATCTGTTATGTTTGCTCTGTTTGTGAAAAGCCTTTAAAAGCTAAGGGAATATTGATGACTCTTGTCTAATTTATCCAGTTTAGATACCAATGTGCTATATAAATATTGAACTTGTTCCAATTCTTCAACAATATCCTTTCTGGAAATCAAGACTCTTCTAATATAATGCTATTGGAACATGGAGCTTTTGAAGATGAATTTTCAGTATATTTCTAGAGGGGTTTTTTTAATTGAAATACTGTAAGAAAATTTTGTAGACAATGTTTTGGATTACCTATTATAAACTACCATTACATCTATGCCTTGAAGAAGAATAAAACATATAAAGCCAACTCTAAACATGACTAAGATTCTGCAGTCTTTCTTCCTGCAACCTTATGTGTGCCCTTTTCTAATTTACAGAATTTCTCTTTGAATAAATAATTTGGTTAAAATTTCTCATGTATGTGATCAATTAATAATGAATTAATTAATAATTGACTAATTAAAATACCACCTAAAATACCACTGTGGCAGACCTGAAATTCTTGTTAGAAAGTGTTTCTTACTCTTTATATATGGTTAAATTTGCAATTCTGTGTACTCTAGGAGCATAAGGTGACTCAAAAAAACAGAATTACAGGGTGGCTGAGACAGGGAAGCACCTCTGGAGATCACCTAGCTCAACATCCTGCTGAAATCTCAGTAAGCTACAACAGACTGCTCAAGCTTGTGCCCAGTGGGGTTTTGGCTATCTGCGAGGATGGAGACTCCCCAAACTCTCTGGTCAAACCATATCATGTTTGAAAGATGCTCCTTAAACAGAATTTCTGGTATTTTAGTTGTGTTGGTTCCACCTTCACGTAGAGGAAGTTAGGAGAGTTAAGCACTTCAAGTCATATTACTGCCTTTTTGGAGCTTATTATCTCCATTTACAACACTCAGTTAAGAAAATATATAAGGAGGGCTTAACTCTTCAGTCTTTCACAGCAGCTTACCATTAAGAAAACTAACTTTCCTAAGAAAGAGAAGACCATAAAACCCAGCTCTATTTAAGGCAGGCCACCCACTATGCTGTCACCAGCTGATTCTGTGCAAAAGTCCATTTTTTATCTTGCTTGGAACTGAATCACAGCGTCACAAAAATAGGTAAGCATTTTCAATTCTTTTCCAAGGGACAGATTCACTGAGCATCACCATATCCTTGCTTAAAAACTGGGGTTTTTTGTTTCTTTTTTTTTTTTTTTCTCTTTTGTACTGCGGGACATTTAATATTATATCCATGGTGCATACTGGTTAAAATTCTAGGTAGCAGGCCTAGAACACCAGCAAGATTTACAAACTGAACACTGTACAGAATCCAGACTGTTTACATCAATCCACATATTTTGTCATAATTAAATTAATATTAATGCAAAACATATGAGGGAAAAAAACCTGACTGGATCTGACAGCAGTGCGTATGATAAACACTGTTTTCTGCAGTTCACTCAAGTTTTGCTTACTTTAATTTTTCCATGCTTCATGATTTTAGCTGTCAAGATGTTAACTGTTCATGTTGGCAGACAGCAACACCTGAAGATATTTCAAAAGCCAGCTGTGAAGGAGGATGTTGCCTGTTTTTCTTTCACTGTAAATTAAAGGGGTTTTTTGAGATTTATTTTTACTATTGTTTAGCCCAGTGACTGTTTGATGAACATAAGCTCCTAAGTAAAAATAAAATAAAGCAAGCATGTTCTTCCTTTTATTAATTTTATGAAATAAAACCCCTCAAGACTTTAGCCATCACTAAAATATAATCTTATGTAAGTCAATCAGATTTATTTTACTTTTCCTTGTAGATGGTTGATATTTTGTCAGTGTTGTGGTTTTATCATCACCTGCAAGATCCTGTTTATTGAAAAGCCCATATGTTATGTGAAGCTATTTTAATTTTTGTGCATATGCTTTACAATCAGAATTCATCAAACTGTAGGATTTATGTTTTCATGAACTTTATAGTCTGTAACTAAATCGTATATTTATATTTACTAAAGTTTCAGAGATTCCTACAATATTCTTCCACAACCATCATTTCTACAGAAAAACAAAGATTTCTTTAAGTCTAATAAATAACAACAGGCTTCTAAAATGATTGAACTATTTATTACTTCAAAAAATTAACACATAACTGGAATATCCTTCAGTGGTCAGTATCCTCAAGGAATTTAATGTATATATAAAATTTATATTCATATTCCTAAGATTTTAGCAACTGTTAGAACAAAGGTAGAAATAAAAATATACAGTAATACCTAGGGTAGGTGTTTCTAGCAGCTTTCTCACAGAAGCCACCTGTGTAGCCCCCTGCTACTGAAACCTGGCCATGCAAACCAAATACAGCAGGTATTTGCTAAAAATTTCCACTGTTATACTGACATTTAGAATTTGTCATTTTTGACACTATTTGAGTGTCAGCCATTCAAATTTTTTTTCTTATATCAAGGTTAATGAAACCTCATCAGCCTCATTCTCGAATATGTGATTAGATTTTTACTTTTTTTTTCTTTTATGTTCTTTCATCTGATACCACTTTTACCCTTTTTTTATTTTGTGCACAAGAAATTGGAAAAACAAACTGCATCAAAAAATTGTACACTATTTTGCACAAACTAACATCTCAATGTCCTTTAGCCTTGGTTTTTGAGCCTTCAAAATGAAATGCCATGAAGCATTTGTTTAATATCAGAGCTCCCTTTTTTTTCCTCTGTGTCTCAGCATCAGGCAAGTCCTAAGGCTTCCTTCTAAGAAAAAAAATGAACATGATATGAAAGTCACCATGTGTGCCACATCTTATTCTGTAACTTATCTTCGTTGGTTCTTGTAATCTGCAATGACAAACTTGGTTTTCTTTCTGTGCAAGCTGTGGTTAAAATCTTCCACTTTTATTTTCACTTTGTTGCTGGGGTTTTTGTCTAACAGCGCAGAGTTCTCATAACAGTTTTAGAGAAGATATATTGACCATGTCATGGGTAGCCCAAATCTTTATGAGGTTTACTTCTCCCTTTTCTAACTCAGGCACATACACAAATAATTTCTACTTTTAAACACTCTTCAAGTTTTTATTGATTACTTTGAGATACTTTAAAACCTTTCACTTTGAAGTCAAGACTATTTATTCAGTGTTTTAGCAGTGTATTTTTTCTTTTTCAGAGGTGAAAAATACCTTATTTTCCTAACAGAGGTTTTTCCTGATCATCTTGCTTAACCCAGCTGCATACCTTCACCGAGTTTTTGATATTTTACTTTAATCTCTAAATATTTACATTCTTCTGTCACTAAGAATGTATTACATGCCACATTAATACACATTCAACCCACTAATATTCTCTCTGCTTTTCTAGCAGAAGAGAAAAGCTCAGAACCCTTTGAAAGACACCTGTCAGTTCAGAAAAGTCATACTCCAATCAAAACTCCCATCTTAAAATAGGCTTTTCTTCAAATTTATTTTTTGATTTCTCTGAAATTTCATGAAACAACATTTTCAAAAGACAGCAAGATGCAGAGCATTGTAATCCTATAGTCTTTCCTAGATCCTTGCTTTTGCAGAGGTCTGCTTGAAACAGCCCTTTTTTCAGCCAGGCAGGACAATACAGCTAATACTTGAAGTATACTTGAAGTATACTGAAGGATACTTCCTTAACACAGTACAGTTCTTTAAGGAGACTTTACTCTGTATGGTACTAGTCTAAAAGATCAGGAAACCTTCCAGCAGTAATCCCCACAGCAAGCAGGAGAGATGCAGAACTAGATCAGAAGTCACCAGTATTTACAGGTTCCAAATAAAGACTTTAATGTATTTCACTATACCATATAACTTCTTTGCGCACAGGTTATATACAGGAAAAAAATAACCATTTTTTCACAGGAGTTGTTGTGATGAACTACTTTGTTACGATGAACAGAGTTAGGACCACAGCATAATGCAAATCTACAGGAAAATGGCAAAGATTAACTCTTCTCAGTAATTTCATACATCAATTGTAATTAAACATAGGAAAAACTGGAAATATTGAGCATGTAATTCCTAGACACCTGCATTAAGAATCCAGGTGTTTCTTTAGCATGACACTTAAAATGTGCTAATATTAAATAAATGCACTTAAATATGTAAGATAATTGAATGCACTACAACGTGATTTTCCCATGTGCATATAAATAGCATAAATTATAGAAAATATGTATCTAGTTGCATAGTTAAGAGACTGGCAACAGCTCCAGCTGTAATACAGGGTGGGAAAGACTAACAATGTGCTCCTGTGAGAAGGGAAGGACTGACCATGGGTGGGGCATGTTGCAACCTGATAGATCATAAATTGAGTCATCCGTTATTGACCACAGTGTGGATACCCCTAGTTCCTGATATAGTATGTTTAATATGGAAAACAAATAAAATGTGCTCATAATGAGTCTGCTATTACCAACGAGGTAATTTAATAATTTACTTGTGCACTGTTCAGTAACTCCCAGATTCTTGTTTTGAGATAACTAAGCTGAAACGTAGCACAATAGAAATGTAAGAAATTCTATGGAGGAAAACTTCAGAAAGAAAAACAACAAAAAATCCATGGAAATTCAGGTTGAGAGAGGCTTTCTATTAATAAAAAGCAAACAAAAAAGTCAGTTAAATTATGGCTTATTTCTGCAACAACACTGTGAGAATGTTTTCACAGATGAAAAGAATGAAAAAATTACATGTAGCTTCTGTTATAAAAATTCTTCTCAGCAATTCACAGAAACTGACAAAGAGGACTGAACATGGGACAAGTTCTAGCAGCCTACCTGGCTAGCAAGCTCATTTTTAAGCAAAAATCCCTCAAAGTTAATTAATAAAATTAATCAAAAATTTAATTCACATTTACAGCAATTAGGGTACCCAAAAGCCTTTGTATCTTCTTAAGAAGAAAACCTGACAGATAGTACAGCAAACATAGTCTCTCATTATTTATTTGTTACCAAAACAAGTCACTGATGAAATGTAGTATTTCAATAAACAGAAAAGTACCCCATTCAAATGACCCAAATAAAAATCTCACATTGCTGACAACATAGAATACATTATGAATGTTCCCTTTAAAATAAGATTTTCTGGCATACATGCTAAATATTTTATACCTATTCCTACTTTAATTCCTTTATAGCAAGACTATAGTCAAAATTTTAATCTAAGAGTCAGCTCACTCTATATGGCTGTTGATAGTTTTGGGAGTACATTTCCTAAAGTCTTATCTGAAATGTTTCATACCTGCTTTGAGCCTTTCATTACATTGTGAATTTTTGCTCTCCCAGTTTTCCAGGTCATAAAATTGGTATAATGTGTAGCTACAAGCTAGAGGTGAAAAACTAATTAGTGCTTACACAGGGCTTTAAACATGCAAAGCACCATATAAATTTTAAGTTCTCAGAGATTTTCAAAATGCAATCTACTTCAAAATACATTTTTCATCCGTATTATTTAAAAATTATATTGCTCTCATAATTCTTCTTTAAAGTGGGATATATACTGGGTTAAAGTACCCTTTATAAGTACACATCTCTAATAAGACAATAGTATCAAGAAGCCAGTGTTGGCAGGACTGAGCTGTAGAAAGGCTATTTATCAGATTCTGAGCTATATCATGTCTGAGTATATGTGGGCAGATTTTGCATTGATTCATCAGTAGCAATGTAGCATACATCAATCATTATTTTTTAGATTTGGAGGAGACCCAAATATTTGGGAAAAGTTGCTGCCTATATGCACTGAGATGAGAGGAACAAGAAGATTATTCAAAAAATAAAAGGGCTTATTTGTTTTCTTTGTTTTATTTATGAATGCCTTTATGCCTATTGTCAGTATTAGTGATGCTACCTGTATCTTTTTTCTGAAGAAAGGAGATTGGGCAATGTGATTTATATACAAAAAATACTGTGCTACAGAAATAATTATTCAAATCTGACTGAGAAACTTTTTCACACCCTCGACAAACAGTGCCAGCAAGACAAACCATTAAGGTGCCTGTATTCTGGATGAGGCTGTGCACAAGCAAATGCTACCACACCAAAAGGGCTGAGGAACAGATACACAGTGCAAGTGTTCAACACTATCTCAAACCTTACCTAATCCTTGCAATGACAATGCTTTCCAGGCTTTGAGTCAGAAGCAATAAATGACAAATAAATGACTCTGTACAAAGCAGAGAAGAAGCAATTCGCTAGTATAACTATTGCCCATTTGTTTTCAGACCTTCAAGTAATTACCAATGTATCAATATCTGGAAGAATAATTCTTCCCTTATAAGGAAAAATTTTTTAGCAATAATATGTACCAGCATTCTGATTAAGTGCAAAGCTCATTGGGATCCTTTACTTGGTCCCATGTATATGTACTGCCCAGCAGGCAGCAGCAGCCTCAATGTTCCTGCAGCACAAAAAGGCATACAACATTTGTGCCACCAAGGCCTTTGTTGGTAACCAGAACAGAAAATTTATCCATTATTTCTGATTTTTCAGGTTTTCCATTATACACTGTACAGATTTGATTGAAACATGGTATTCATAATAAAAATGCTCAGTTTTACTTGCCTCCATCTCATCACAGAGGAGATGTCAGATCAAAATAAAATATACTAAAACAAGGGCAAAATACTTTTGCTTTTACCCACTCAACTATTTCAGAAGACTAGAACACTGGAAGCAAATCTGCCATCTGTAAAAGAAACATAGTCACATTTCTTTCTCAACTACTTCTCTAAAAAAGTGCAGATTTGTATGAAGAATCCAACATGTTAAAAGAATCTATTCCAGAGTTGAGTGGGAAATTGAAATAGAGGATCATCTTCCCATTTATTTTTGAAGAGGCAATCATGGAAAAGTATTAAAAGCAATCTGAAAGGAACTTGCAATTTCCCCTTTGTAGATGATTGTTACGTGAGGATTGATCTGAGGTAATGCCAAAATGCGATTAATTTAAAATTGAAGTTGCTACTATAAAAAATTAAACTCTTTAAAAAGTAAAACTGTTATTCTAAATAATCCCTCAGCATCAGTAAGAAATAAAAAAGCCAAGGAAAAATACATATATAAGTAATTCACAGTCAGTGAGATTCATACGATATAAAAGTTTAAATATTCCAAGCTCCTCAACAAAAAAACCCAAACACACAAAATAAATAAAAACCCCAACCAGCACCCCAAAAGACCAACAGAAAACCCCCACTTACTAACCTGATGCTCAGACTGATTTCTTCATAATATGCATATCATTGCTTCCAGCAGTACCTACAGAACCTGCGTGATGCCTTTGCTTAAAACTTTGCTATTTAGCGGTTTTGCATGTATTCAGGGATTCACTGATTCCCCTGAAGAGTTAAAGAAATAATGGAGTCAGTGTCATTCCCTCATGTGTGTTCATTTACATGATTAAAAGCTTTAAATCACCTGTTCTGAGTAGAACACAAACTACCATTCAGAATATACTCAACAGGTAAAAATGCCTACTCTTAGAGTGGCGCTGTTCAGAATTATGTTGTTTTATAGATTTATACCTCTTAATATGATTTTGAAAGTATGTAATCTAAATCTATGTTTGTTCTAAATCTATTACAAACTCTGGCTCCCATAACAGCTAGTGGTCTAGCAAATATCCCAATGAGAGATTCTGCATTTCCAGTTTTTTTGTCCTAAGACTTAAGAAGTTTTCCCAGTACCTTTCTTTATTGCAAAATAGACTATTTTGACTCATAAGGAAAGAAGCATGTGACCACCATGATATTTAAATAATAACCTTTATTTTACGGAAAAGTGTTAAATTCTTTCTTCAAATTTTTATGATCAGTCACATTTTTCAAACCTATCATTATTCTTGCTCTGCTGGGGACTACAGTTTGTCTCTTTATAAAGAATGTGCTGGTCATACAGTAGATATTCTCATGTAAGAGTCACAATAAATTTTAGAAACTTGAAAACTTTCAAAAAAGTTTAGTGAAATGAAGATGGCAGCATTTCAAAAGATTTGTAATATTCCATGTAGAAGAAAAAAACAAAAACAAACAACCCCCCAAAACACAAAAAACAACAAACATAAAAAAACCCCACAAATTAAGAAAAACAAACCAAGCCAAACCAAAACCCACAAAAAACCCCACCAAAACCCCTTAAGCTCTCAGTTTGTAGCTTAAAGCTAGAAAAAAAATAAAAATTAGTAATTGTGGTTTTACTAATTAAGAACTCTACTGAACGACAGCCCTGGCAGAACTGAAGAAATTAAGAATAATTTTATTTTAAACAATGCAAAATCATCTTAAATTGAAACACTAATGAAGGAATTAGTTTCACATCTATGTTATATTCTAAAAGCACGTAACAGCTAATATTAATTAGTCTGATTATTAATCCTTTCTGTGCTGTTTATGGAATATTTTTTATTAAGAGAATATAATATACAACCATAAAATACATCAGAGTGAGTACTGACTACAACTTGGGTTTAGATTTTCCAAAACAGATTACTGCTTATGCTACAATAAATTGATAGGTTTTAATTGGTTAAACCTGGGTCTCAAAATGCTTGGGTTTCCTACTTTTTATATATTTTTTTTTTGCAAATATTTATTCTTTTCTAAAGTACTGAAGGTTCCAGTATCAAAACCATAAAAATATTATAAGCACTAATAGCATTTAAAACAGGCATAGAATCTGAGATGCACATAACACAGTAATTTCACCAAAGTAACTAATTCTCTAAATTTTTCAAAAATCAGAATTTATACTTACACATGAAATATGTTATTTTCTCAATTGTATTGATCATGACAAAGCTAATAAATTATCTTTTTAATGGTCAGATAATAAAACAAGTTTAAAAAAGCATTTAAATTTAATAATAACGTCTCAATCCTACTGCCTGGCTGTAACAACCAGATGTGACTTGTCAAACTTTATATCATAAAGCAACATCAGAGTTAAAGTAACCTCCATCAGAAGTAAAATCATGGACTAATAGTATCAGCTCTGGATTTCTCAACAATATGGTCAAAATTAAATTTTCTTATGCAAAGGACAGAAGGTTGAGACTTGAACAGGGTCGGAAAGGAACAGGCTGTAGCTAGGATGGAGCCCAGGGAAATTGGCCTTGTACCTTTCTGAAGCCAGCAAGGAAGTCCAGAGAAGGTGTCAACTTGTGTTACCAGAGGGAGCAGTTTCTTTGCCCTGACCAACGAACCCCCCCACCCTCTGCTGGCTGCAGCAGGTTTTTTACAGAACCACAGAATCATTTAGGTTGGAAAAGACCTCTAAGATCATTGAGTCCAACCTCTGACTGATCATCACCTTGTGTCAGGTAGATCTACGTGGCACTAAGTGCCAAGTCCAGTCATTTCCTTTACATTTTCAGGGCTGGCGACTACATCACCTCTCTCGACCTTCACCAGCTTCATTGCCCATCTCTGGACTTACTCCAGCACCTCGATATCTTTCTTGGAGTGAAGGGTCAAGAACTGGACACAGTATTCAAGGTGTGGCCTCACCAGTGCTGAGGACAGGGGGGCAATCACTTCTCTGGTGCTGCTGGCCCCACGCTATTTCTGATACAAACCTGTAAGCCATTGGCCTTCTTGGCCACCTGAGCACAAGCTGGCTCATGTTCAGTCAGCTGTTGACCAGCATCCAAAGATCCTCTTCCACTGGACCACTTTCCAGCCACTCTTCCCCAGTCCTGTAGTACCATATGGGGTTGTTGTGATCGAGATGCAGAATCTGACACTTGGCCTTGTTGAACCTCATACAGTTGGCCTCAGCCAATTGATCCAGCCTGTCCAGGTCCCTCTGCAGAGCCTTGCTGCCCTCCAGCAGATCAGCACTCTCACCCAAGTTGGTGTCGTCTGTGAACTTCCTCGTCCAGGTCATCAATAGAGATATTGAACAGAACTGGGCCCATTACTGAGCCCTGGGGAACCCCACCAGTGAGAATCTGCCAACTGGATGTGGCACCATTCACCACCACTCTCTAGGCCCTCCAGCCAGTTTTTAACCCAGGTTTCTCTATGGAAAAAGCCATCTCTTGCAATTTTAATGCCCTAGTGTCTTTCATCTGTGCCTAGGATTCATCCACAGAGTAATTACTCACCTTCTAATCTTAAGCGTAAGATCTTTCAGCTAAAGATGAGCATTGAGTGCATTGAAGAGGAAAAGGAAGAGTTTCCTTGTAACTCACTTGTAGATAGACATCTTCAGAATGATCTGACATAGTACAGAGTGAAAGAGAGCCAAAGGACCACACCATATACCTTGTTATGTTTTCTCTTTATACAAAGGTTGGATGTTCATATGACTCCATTTAACTATTAATTGCAATTTTGGTGTGAAAATTTACATTTCTTCAACCTGCACATTCAAGAGAACTTCTATTCAAGCGTTAAATGCTTTTAAAGTAAGTATCTAACATGTTATGATGGAGAAAACTTAAATGCACTTAAATGACTGGGAAGAAAGCAGCTAACCCACTCAGGAGGTCATCCTTTTTGATGTGTGTACAGGAGGGAAATTTTTGTTAGATTAGTTGGTTTTGTTTGGTTTTTCAAGGTAATGTGCATTGGGCTCCACATCATAACAGGAATTTTTCAAGCCTATATTTAGAGGAGATAGAACATGCTCTGATTCTTTGATCTCAGTGTATTAAGCACCAATAGTGCAATGACTATTGCTTTTACTCTAACAGTTTTTCCCCTCAGATGGGGTTGCCTTTAAACTCCTGAATACTTAAGCCTGTCCTCAAACTCTATATGTGTAAAGCTTGCCTCAACATTGTATTTTTTAGCTATGTCTCAGCAAAATATATTAGCTAAATAATAACTTCTAGGTTTATCCAGTTTTTCAATTAAATTAGTCTCACTGGGTGAATAATTAAAGAACAGAATAATATATTAAATGTAAAAAGGAAACTTATAAATCATCATTGTTTTCATTAATGTCTGAATGCTGTATTTGATAAATGACTAAAATTCTCTTTTGAAGTAATGATCACTTAAAGATAACTATATTTGGGCATATTTAGAAATCAACACCAGTAAAATTTTTTAACTGACATCAAGATCAAGAGAGCCAGAGCTTAATAAATCTGCTCACTTAGGCTTGCACAGTTAAAAGACAGCAAAGAAAACATGCAGAGGATTCCCCATAGGAGTTGTTGCTCTACTTAGGATTTACTAGGAATTGAAATACCTCAGGAAAAATTTATCTAGGTGTATTTCCGTGCTGATATCATTTTGGTATTCTGCTTCCAAACAGGTAATATATTTAAAATATATATAGTTAATGAACAGATTTTCAGTAAAAAGTAGCATGTTGATTACCAAACAGAGAAAATGTTGTTAATATTGTGGTATTTCTAGAGACTGCAACTTTCTGAAGTTATGTGACACCAGTTGGCACCAGTGCAGTACCTCTTATGTGGGAAAACACAAACATTAAAATCTATGTTAGAGATCAGGTAGATACACAAGGAGAAAATAAACAAGGTCTAAGGGTAGTAAAATATGGTTAAAAACGAAACGAAAAAAAGAAAAAAGGAAAGAAATGTAGTACGTCATGGATTCTGTGGCTTAATTAAAATAACACAGAACCAAAAATAGATAAAGATGGAGAGATTGTTTTAATTAAAAGGACAGAAAGAATCACATATGGAAAAAAAACCCCATCCTCTTAAAAGTTACATCATGAACACTCTACTTCCAAATGTTTCTTACATCCTCAGACATAAAGTCCTGCAATACTTTTGAAAAATATGTCAAAATATTAGTTTTCTGCATATAAATATTTGGGTTTCAGATAATGCAATTTTTTTTCTCCTTGTTTTTACTAGATGAAAAGTAAAAGCATATTGTATTTGAATGTGTTGCTCTTACCTGTCTTGAATAGCTATCTTGTCACTTGCTCAAGAAACCTTGATTCAATGCCTATAACAAATCATCTCACCCTAAATGAAACTCGGTGCTAGGGGAGAGGTTCTCATTTCTATTACTTTTTATACAAAAAAAATAGATGGAAGATCTTTTTACCAGGTAGCCTAGAGTGTCTAGTTCTTGTCACAATGTTGTCATAGTGACAGTGACATCAACATACTTCATGACAATCAGTACAGCAATTTTTCTGGAAAAAACATCAGCTTTGATTCCTGAGTGTATTTTTTATTGATTTCCTTTTCAAGTGTCATTAGATGCAATTTTTTTTGCACTATTCCTTAATTCAAATGTGACTGAACTAATTCTTTTGATTGTAAGCAGACTTGTTAAAACAAAAAATGAATGACTTTTAAAAAATGTTTCCTGATGTTAGTACTCACAAACAACTGGCAATAGCTTGAATCCTGAACCAGACCACCTGTTTTTTCAACACATTAAATGGAAATTAACCCAATACACCTCTCCAGTTTCTAAACAAAAAGGAAGTATCATTGTACCAATACACAATTCCAGTATGTTCCCACATCTTGAACACCTGATGTATTTATAACTGTAACTATCTGAAATAACAGCCGCAGTAGAATAAAGAGAAATATAAAGAAATGGGATGACTTTTATAAACAATTTCCTGTCCCTTACTATTAGGCACATTAGGTCTGCAGTTTGGGTTAGTCGTCTGTACTTCACACAACCAGCCAAAGCAACTCACTCTGCTGTGTGAACATTCTTGTTAACTGAGATCACTCATCCTCCAAAGGTGCCTCTCTCTCTCCCATCCATTAACTACCATCTACGTTACTTATGTCTACCATAATCTACAGTTATTTCAAAGTAAACACATTGCTTAGAATGGGTCTCTTAAAAGGCTTATCCTGTTATACATAAATATGAATTCATATATGCCATATCTAATCAAATGATCAGATAGTAGATTTAGGGGAAAAAAGTTGCTACTATCTATATTAGGCAAAAATCTATAATCAAAGACTTATTAATCAAAAAAATCTTTTGAAACTCAGAATATAAGCTGGTTTACAAAGGAACAAGGTTCGTCAAGAGCTATTCCCAAATGGGCAAACCACAGCCTTTTTCTCAGGATGTCGCTAAATACTTTGACTTGCAGTGCTTAGATTGCCACATTTTATTTTAAGATTATACTCAGCAGAAAGGCTGCCTTTCATTTTGAAATACAATTACTGTACTACTTGATAAACAAGACGTAGGCTCTTTGCTATCAGCAGCAGTTAATGGGAGGCCTGACTGCCTCAGGTGTTTTATAACTATCCCTGAATGATTATATTATAGGCTTTGAAAAGTTTGGCCAGAACTATATTATAAAGGATGAGCAATAGATAAGAGAGTCTTTTGTCCTGTGAGTTGGTACTTGGCACAAAGTCAGGGATATTTATATCACAGTACGCATATATTTAAGTAGAAAAACAGTCTCACTGATTTACAGTGTATTAACAACTCAAAACAAAGGAAGCATGTTTTAGTTCCTTATAAAGTAAACCTAAGGGAGAAAAATTATTATTTAACAGTTTTAAAATTACTAAATCCCAAAATATTGTTATTAGTATTACAAACATGGGAATATTTTTGTAGTTATTTTTAAAGTTGTTCTTCATAACCGATACCTTTATTAGTGGATTACTCATCCAAAAGGCCAAGAGAGAGACAGCATCTACCAGCTGCTTCTCTTAATCATCTGACAATGAATTCTTCATTTTTGTCACTGTGTAACATATTATGTCTTTTAGAACAATACAAGGTAGAGGCTCAGAACTGACCTGAAATAATTCCTTGATTGACTGCTTTAAAAGTTAAATGATCTCATTTAAATGCCATGGTGATATTTGAAACAATTTTTCTTCAAAGTAATAAGAACAGCTGTGAAAACAAAAGGAAGTTTAAAAATACAAGAAAACTAAAGCCAGAAGTTCCCCGAGTTTTCACTGATACCTTAATATTTAAATCTTTAGCATGTCTTCCTTGCTGAAACCACTTACTTTATACATAATGAGCATATCTAAATGGATTTTGTTTAGAATCAATCGTATTAGTGAAAACACAAGGAAGTTTAATTTCAAGAGTACATAGAAATAGCAGATAGCAAGCCTTCTAGCCGACTGACCAGTGCAGGGCAAAAAAAAGCCACTTTATAGAGCATCGTTACAACTTGGCCTAGCATTCCGGTTAGTTAAGCAAGGTATTAAAGCAAAAACAATCCAGCAGCTCAGAAATACATGTGGCACCTTTCATTACATTAAAACAACAGTGCCTAACTTTTCTTCACAGGAGATGTTTCAGCTCTTTCTATATGGTTAGTTTGGGTATCACTATTGTAAATGAAGATCATGGTGAAGTTTTAGTACAAAAACAAGTGTGATGGAACAGATCTTTGGTCCTCAGTTTCATCATAGAGCAGTCCTCCTACCAGTTTTTTCTGTTTTGGGATACTCTTAGTTATCTTTTGGGATAAAGATACTTATCCCAGGTTTATAAACTTGAATTATAAACCACTAAAATGTAAATACCTGGAAAAAAAATCCCCTTGAAGATCACTAACTTGATGCAGTTTTGCAATAAATTAATGTGTGATGATAATATACATAATTTTGGTTTAATTGAGTTGTAAAAGAAAAAAGAAAATAAATCTTCACATTAAACAGTGCATTCAGGCTTTTTTTGTGTTATTAATTTAACTTTGGTTTAAATTAATGATTTTGCAAGCTGACATTTGTGAATGGGTATGTATTTAATTATATAAAGTGACCGTATTTGCAAATAATAAAGTTAGATCATTTATTAAGTGATGTATATAATGAACCTAAATAATAGAATCTGTAATAAGGAATAATGAATCAGTGCAGAGGATGTAACCTGCTTTCCTAGATACTCACAATCTCTATAATTAAAGAACTGACAGAGAACATGAAACTTTTTCTTCATGGCCTTTTATTAAGTGAAAACTCCTTTACTTCATGATCCTGTAATTTTTATGAAATATTAATAATAAAACACCAATCTGCATCCATAGACCCTGAATATAACAATTTATTTTTATGATTATTATTACTTTACACTGTAATTATAAATCCACTGTGCTACACTGTGGGTGGCGCACTGTAGAAGAGAAGCTATCTGCCAGGGATTTATAATAGCTATGAGGGGCTGGTTTTTCATTTTAAAAGTTGAAATTGCTCTTGTCTTCTTGCTCACTGCAAAACACTTCAATAAAGAAAGAAAACGCTTACTGTACTGTACTTTATTTATTTCAACAGTGAGGGCATATACAGAACAGCCAGAATTAATTTATTTTAGAGAATTTAGAGAAACTCCTTACTAACCCATGGCAAAATAGTTCACACATAGTCTACACAACTGTTGTTAAGGGAGCTGATCAGCATCTGTCAGCAGTTTCTCAAGATACCACCCCTTAAGAAACAATACTTACAGGGTCAATAAAGCTTCTTTAAAATTCACAGCTAATGCACTACTACTTTTATATTTTAGTTATATAACTTGATTTAGACTGTTCCTTGCAGCGAATTTCTGTCCACAACATTGCATGATAAATCTGACAGACTTACATGCAATTTTTAAAACATATTATCTCTTCCTGAAACTCAGTGAAGATACACAGGTGTCTTCAAAGCCCTGTTTTACCTTCCAGAGGTCTCTGACACCAATCAAACTTGTACTTGAATTCAACATCTGTTCTTTACATTTAGTTTTTTACATAATAAGAGGGAATTCTCTAGTAAGATGTTGAACTAGAGATAACTATAGAGAAAGTAAACAGTATATAGAAAAACTCATAGGCAAAACGATGATTCAATGGGAATCTTACACTAAATATATCCAGTTACTTCTGGTAACTGTAGGTTTAAATCAGAGTATTTCAGGTCTCGTAAAGTGACTAATTACTCTTAGGTATCCACTAAAGTATCTTCATTACTGATATTGCTGCTCAGTAACAGGATTACTAGACTTTTCCCACTGCTTATGTTTAATTTAGTACTCATATCTGAAGTGAGGAATGTATTCTAAACTAACATTTTTTTAGTCGTGATTCAATTTAAATGATAATCTGGACATAACATGACTAAGCTTTTTGTTGCTGGGATGCAAGAAAATAACGTTGAAAAACACCGGTTCCTTTGGATAAGTTTTATTTGTGCTACTGCCTTTAGTGCTCACTATCTTTACTGTTTCTAGACCAAATGAAAGACCTGAATAACTAACACGCAAGTACGTGAAGACTGCTTCAGAATCCAGCACCAGTCCTCTAACTGTGGTGATGGTTTCTTCCCTTCATGAATCAATGGGTGCACTGCTGAGGACCCGTATAAGCAACATGAGAGTTCAGAACAGGCATCTCAGACTGCAAAGATCATTCTAACAACAGCTCATGCTGACAAAACACACTGTGTCAGGGAAGCTTGACGAACTAGAGACAGGACTGACAAGCAAGGTATGACAAAATAGCAACCTGAAAAGTCACCTTCTACACAGAGGACTGAAAGCCAGATTCTTTTGTTCAGTCTGATCTGTCAGAATTCAGAATGACAGTCAAGCATATATTTCCTACTGAAAACTTGTACGCAGCGTACTCAAGAACGTCTGTGGTGTTTCCCTACTGTTTCATTAAAACTTGAAGTATGAACGCACATGCAAATCACACTGCTTTTCCTGCTGCAAGCAATGACTCTAACCAATCACTCAATCCTTTCAATTATACTCTAGTGCATCACACACTAGAGCTTCACCTCCAACTCCAGCCTTAATCATGCTCATTGTGAAGCACGCATAAACACAATGGGATTGATGGAACTAGATTTAAAGTTCTCCCTCTTTTATTTTCTAATGACCTTCTATGGCTTCAACTATCTCAGTGTATGTTCTCTTTGCTATGTATGTAGAAAATTATTTATTTATTTTAATAAACTCAAACCTAGCATTTGGATTTAAATTGTTTTTATCATTTTAGCCCTTTAATGTTTTATTCTCATGCATATGAACAGAAATTTAGGTTAGGATTTCACTCTTCATCCCCATGTATTTCAGAAGATTGTTAGCCTATGTCCTCTTTTAGCCTACTAGTGGCCAGGACAAAAACAATATTTCTGACAGTATGGAAGTTGGGGAAGTAGAATATAAATGAACTGGTGAAAATGGCTCATACTGAGAACGACTGCACAAGCAATCCTACTCACTGCTGTGATCAGAGACAGAAGTCTGGGTTGTGTAAAATAACAGTAAGTCATCAAAAATTAATATAGTTAGAAGAGCAAAGTTGTCGGATTTTTCTCAAGGACTTTTGTGCCCTTCTAATTATGCAGAAGTTTCAGAATGAAGGAAAATATGAATGTTTGGAAATTCATCTAATTGCTATACAATCACTTAGTCAAGCCAATAGAAAATCAAAGAGCCAGTTAAAAAATCAAGTAAAATCAAGAATCTGTAGAGAGCCTGAGCCTAATTAGGTAATTGGACAGAATGATGGCAAGTAGCTTTCAGGGCAGTATATTCAAAGTCAAGCATGCAGGATCAGAGCTAAATGTCTTAAACAACCACCCATCTATGAGTGATGGAGATATTTAGACCTAAAACTCAACTTAGTATCCTACTGTGAACATGAGGACAAGCTAGATACTAAGATGCAAAATGAGGAATAGGAAATAAAACAGAGGTTAATATGGTGTTAGTCAATGATGTAATACTCAGTCCACTTGCATAGCATGTTTGTATGCCTTAGCTTTCAACAATTATCCTAAAAAGTATTCTGTCTAGACTACAGTTATTTAATAAAAGTAAAAAAAAGTTCTTTCACATCAAGAGAGTACTACATATAGTTGGACTGTTTATTGTAGAAAGATGATGCATAAGAGAAGATATATAAAATTGTACAAAGAAGATTGAAATTTTTCTTTTACTATTGTATAAAACAGGAATATGTGCTTAAAAGAAACAAAAAAGAGAAAAACACATTCCCCCTCACCTACATTTGTAAGTGGAATACATTGCTGCAATATATGACTTCAGGTAAAAACTTATGAAAGAAAAAAGAAAAAAAGGTTGATATATACAATAAGAAAGAACGTATTTCCCTGGCTAAAATTAAAATTCAGAAGGAAACTGAAAATGTCATATCTCAACTGTCAGTTACTTGAAGCAATTTTCTGTTTTGGAGTATCTTGTGGTTGGTTTTTAAGTAGATAGTACTGTAAATAGTGAAATGAATTTGTCCTTGGGCTTCTTGAGCATGGCAAGGCTTCAGCTACTATAGGTGCTCAGTAGACAAGTATGATTCCAGCCTGCATTAACTTGCATTAACTCAATGAGAGCACAATCCCAACATATGCATTTAACTAAGGACTCTCTCCGAATGCAGTTTAGAAACTCATGTCATCAGTTTGGTTTTGAGAGGTTACATGTTTGTTTGAAGACTGCCTCATTTTGTGTTCCTCCTCATGACTGTGCTGATAAAACCATCACAGTAGAGACACTGGAGAACAATAAGCTATAATTAGCTATTTTTCTCTGCCAAACAATGAATATGCAGAGAGGATTCTCCTGCTGAGAAGCCAGCATGTTCAATTCTGTTTGATAGAGAATATTTGAGGTTGATTGAGGAAGCATTGCAAAACTCAGTACAGAGAGATGGACATGTTTTTATAGCAAAAGAATCTAGATTAACTCAAGGGTCACTTGAGCCAAACTTAAAGCAAGATGACTCAGATGGGGAAGTAAACAAACCATACACTGGAACGCACACTATTCCTAAACTACCTCTGATAGTGAGTGGATTACTACTACACTCCAAAACCTCATAAGGAAGCATACACAAGTATACACAGCCATCTAGTGAATGCTGGAGGATGCTGGTGGAATGCAACAGATGGCCAGAATGGTCCAAGTCTAATCTGCTCGAGGGAACTACCTTTAGATCCTGGAAAATATTACAAAAGTCAGTAGCTCAGCATCTTTGCATGCTTTGCAATGTATGGAACAGCATAATAATTTATGACATTTTTAGATACAAAACTACAATATGGAAGGACAAGTATTTTGAAAAATGTAATCTAGTTCTGCCCTGAAGACTGTTCTTGATACCAAAGTAACATTTCTGATGAGAGCACACATTTTTGTGCAAAGATTGTGACACACCTGAAGAGTAAAATTAGAGTTTTCACTATATGCATGTAAGCTAGATACTGGTTTGTAAGAAGCTGCAACAGCAACACAAACGTTTCGGTCATGCAGGTGTCCTTTAAAGTGAGTGAACTTCCAAATGATTTTCAACCATGCTTGTTAACTAGAAGACAAAGGCAAAGTTAAATAGGGCTGAACATAACAGTATTCAAAAAAAAAAATCATAATAGAACGGAAGGTTCGGAAACACCATTTCTGACTGCTTATGTGTGCTACCTTGCCTTCATCAAACAGAAAGTAAAATTACTAATTTACAGAAAAAGATAACAGGCTCATAGCCTATACACATAGAAAATTACTACAGCTCAATTAGTGATCTATTTACTAAACTGTGCTTAATCGTTAAGATTCCTGAGAACTCTCCTCCCCATGGCTGTATTTGAATTGTTTGTAATCTCTGTTTTGAAGATGCATCTATGTATTTAGGAACATGCAGTCTAGTCTGGATGAATTTAATTGATAATAACTGGTTAGGTAAGTAATCTTGGTAGTTATAACATTCATTTTTAAGCTGAAAAGCTTTGTTGAAACAAATTTCTTACAGATATATCCTGACTTTTATTCTGCTCAATGTTTTTACAGACAATACTCAACAGTGACATGAATTTCATCATCACTCAATGTTTTGGTTAAAAGAATAGAAAAATCTCTTCTCTTTGCAGACAACAGCATGCTAGGAAAGGCTTAAGACTTGCTGTAGAATGATTTTAAGACTTCAGAAAAAGAGTCACAAAAAATTTGAACAAGCTGCCTAAAAGAACATAATCAGCCTAGGCTGATAAGACTCCATATGCATATATTTCTGCCCAGGCAGAAGGAGCTGATAAGCTAATTCTGTGTATTTTCAACAGCTCTGGTATTGACTAGGTAAAGCAGGGAGGTTGAACTAACCAGAAAGTAATTTGCCAAACATCAATGTGAAATACTCTGGAAACAGACCTACGAGCTACAGCCCAAGTTAAGCATGCTTACCTTTGTTTACTTTTAATTTTGGTTTATATGAAATTTACTTTCTTTCAACTGCTCAGCATCTTGCACCACAATAGTAAATTTACTCACTTTTTTTCTCTTTTAGATTCATCTCTATCCAGGCAACAGGAAAAGCACTTTAAAATATCTCAAGTAGGTAGAAAAACTGTCTCACGACAGCCTTTGGCTCCTCTGAAAAGCAAATGCTAACTGGAATGTTCCTGTGAAGGCATATTCACCTCAGCTGAGCAGTCATCCCTTCAGAAAAAGTTCATCTAGGGAACAGCTAATTTCATTCAGCAAAAGCTATTGTGACCTTTAATTGCATATTAACATCTCTGATTTGAGCTGCTGACCATTTCCTGGGTATTCTTCTGGGACACAATGAGTAATTCCTGACCTTTAGCCATTGAATTAACACATCTAATTGTAAACGAGAGAGCAGTTAAACTAAAACTCTTTCTAATTAAGTAGCTTATATGACTATTATTTGCCTGGTCTGCTACAGGATATCAATTCCCTTAGATATCGTGAAGGAATTTTTTTTTTTCCCTGAGGCTTTCCTAGATTATATCCCACAGAAGTTTCTCTGGCTGTATGTTCTTCACACAACTGTAGTTGTAAAGGTTATGCTTATGCTATTTCTTACCTGCTGTGATAACATGTCAGTGATACTTGACTTTGTTGCTACTTATTGCGCTTCTTTGTGTATCTCCTGATGCAAAATCTCAGCTTGTAACCAATCCACAGTAGGCTGCAGTCTTATCAAATTTCATAGAGTAAGCAAGTTTAGGCTGACAAATTCACATATGGTGGAGCTGAGAGACATTAGTATTGCATAGAAATAATTTTCTACTTTCTTGCAGGATTTCTGACTTATTCACTTATGCAGATCTAAAAGTTTGATCTTGAAGCTACACGGGAAATACAATAAAATTTGTATAAAATATAATTGTATAAAATTCAATCCCTATAACCTAAGACTCCTGCTGACTTATTCAAGGCACAAATGGTGTGTCTATGGTCATTTTCTGTCAAAGATTTGTGTCACTCTTGAATCATAATATTGCAGTTTTGTAGAATTACTAGGAATACATGGTTAGTGGAACTGGAAATATCAACATCTTTAGTCTCAAGACCAACTAGAAAAAGGTGTTGCGACATTTTTCATTTCCAGCTTAACAGTAGTTTCTACAATCTTTCCTAGAAATGTAAAATACTCTTTTGATAATGTCTCTTTCTTTCTATCTGCCATGAATCTCTACAAGATGTCCAGTACAGGTTAAATCCTATTGTTTTTTTCTTCCAGAAACTGTTTCTAGGCTTGTTCAGCTACTGTTGGTTTTTTTCCCCCACCTCCTGATAAAAATCTTGAGGCAAATCCATTTTCCCTGAAGGAATCATAAATGCTACCACAGTCATTAAAAAAGGAGTCCACTTCTTACAAGCTGAAGTTACAGTAATAAACTCATAACTGTATTTAAAGGAAACCACAAATCTACTAATATTAGAGGAGTTCTTTTTAAAAATAAAAGTAGAAAACACTTTTAGAGTTTAGTAATAGCTGTGTTCTCCTGCAGCCTTAGAAAGAAACTGAGCTGAAAAAAAAAATTTGTTCTAACGTACTAATATATTAATTAAAATTATCAAAACTGTTGCTTTGAAAAAAGAAAAAGAAATATATATGAATTGGTGAACTCCCAAAAGGAAGTACTTGCCTCTGCCTTCTCCTTGCAGCCATTAGGCTTGCTCTACAATATCCACATCTTAGGGGTGTTCTGAACTCTTGAACTAGTAGGCTTAGCAGACTAGCATGGAAAAAAAAACAGCTGCCAGCTAGTCTGGCTAACATAATTGGGGGTTTGCTGCCTTAAGGCCACTACAATACATTGCTGCCATTTTTTCACTCTTTCCCAGGTTGTAAGCATAGGGTGAGGTTTTCAAATTTGTTTATTTTAAAAATCACCATTTTAGGTAACCAGTTTTAGCAACTGTATTCTTAACCCAGATACGCTAATGAAATGAGGCACTTAGTCCAGCTAAATTCTTACTAAACTTTCTTATGCTGGAATTTCTAATTAAGAAAACAATTTAGCAGTGTCAGATGAATCTTTTCATTATGAGAACTGAATCATCTAGAGGCTGAAAACAGGTATGAGTTGTTATTTTTGGTGGTATGCTGGAATATAAAGGTGAAGTTAACAGAAATTAGCATGATTCTGACATTCTTCAAAAACATACACTAGATTTTTTTCATAACCAATACCTTCTGTTGAACAAATATTCCATTCAAAGCACTGCCATTGTGTTAACAATAAAAGACATCTCTTAGAACTGTAGCAAGCTGAAACATAGAGGAGATGAATGGAAAACAATGGCTCAGAAGACTTGATGTAAGTCATAATATTTTATACATCACTCAAAAGTCACAGCAAGCAACCATGTACAAAACCTAGAGGTACCGAAGTTTTTCTCAACCAGGAATTGCAATACTGAGGTCTACTGTATACCCAAATAGCTGAAAACCTATTTTGTAGAATATGAACACTCTCAAAGAAACTCATGTGAAGACAATAAAATTACCTACATGAACAAGGCTTTAAAGTCAGAGAGTATGAACTTAAATGGCTTCTGTTATGAAAACAGAAATATCTGCAGCTGTTAATAACTACTGATTTTTGTTTGCTTTATTTGTGATGTATGTATATAGATACGCATGTGTGTTAAAAATTATAGTTGAAACAATCAATTCAGTGGTATCTCAGTCTAGATAAAGACCCTTGGACTCAAATTAGATTTTATGCCTGTAGACTCTAAATCCCTAGGTTCCTTTGTGGACTTCTTAATGACCTGCCCACAGTTCCACAGAGAATAAAATACAAATCTTTGCTTCTCACAGACCAGACTGGGTCCTATCACTGTTATCTCCCTGCTTTTTCATTAGCAAGTAAAGCACAGAGGTATTAAAACTCAGACTGTGGAAATCAGTGCTTTCACATCAAAATATATTTATAATCTAAACAAATAAAAAAGAGGTAACTGTGTAATTCAAGCCAGTTATAGCAATTCTGACAACTATCATACGGCAAACCTCATTTTCAGCCCTTTTATTCACAAAATCTAGGATCTGACAGCCTGTTAAAATGACACAGGAAAAAAAATTCGGCCTGGTTTATTCTCCCTTCCCATCCTCTTTTCCTTCATGTCAGCACAACTTACAAATGTTTTCTGTCAGCTTTTTCCCTTCATGCCTGTTCACCACCACCACGATGCACTTTGTTTTCATCAGTCTCTCTGCCCTACTCTGACTGTAGTAACTAGATTTCTCCAGCTCCAACATCCTATTAATGACGTGTCTGAAATACTTATGATGTTTGTTTGTCTGAACTCCCGAAGCACTGACAGTGTACTGGTTTGATGCCCAGATCACCCGCTGAAGATTTTCCAGGCGCTTTCTCAGCTTCCTACCTAAAATCATCGATCCCTTGTTTGTGACCATAAAAAGTGGAATGAGAATCCTGTTTCATTTGAAAAGGATGTGAAGGCATTCCTTAGCTGCACCTCCTCGGACTCCAAAGCCTTAAGAGAAATTAGGGCAGAGTTGCTGCCATCTTTCTGCCTCCAATAAGCTTAGTCAAGGAGCTGCTTCTGTGTATACGCTCAGCAAGGCTGCACACTGTTAATCTGGTTGAAGTGTTAAAAGCTTGTGAGCAGCTACAGGGACAGAGCTGGGGGGATTGAAGCCTTCCTTTGTGCTCCATCAGTGGAACCTCGCCTTCATGCTGAATGCTTTTCTTTCCCTCCTCACCCCCTACAATGCCATCAATAGCAGTGAAATATCTTTACTTTCAGTAAGTTAATTCCAAAAAAAGCACTGGTAGAATGAAAGGGTATTACAGAACTGGAAAAAACCCTCAGCTGGACTCCGCACCAGGCCTGAGGAGTATGACACTAACCTCAAAGCAGAACCATTTTATATCTGAAAAGTGTCAGACAATTTGTCAATAGGGGAAGAATGTCTATAGCTGCCTGCAGGCAGAAAAATGTAGCTGAGGAACTTTTATTAAAACTGTGGCCCCTATTCACCTCATTCATTTTTCTACAGCTCAGTCCACAGCTTGCTGTTAGCAGCATACTGTTGCCTGAGCTCTACAATGCATGAGTTTTAGCATCAAAACATGTAAACAGAAACAAGTTTAGCCCACTTTCCTAAGAAAGTGAGGTTTGTACAGTAAACCATAAATATATTATAGGTTTTCCTTTCACTCCCAGCTGAGTATATGGTTTGAATTCCACCAATTTTCTACAGAATTACAAACCCTAATAGTATTGTATGTGTAAAAGATTTGTGAAATTCATGGTTGGTTAGAGGAAGTACTCACTAATGCTTCCCATTGACCTTAATTCTCATTAGAAAATAGAAAGATAGAAAGAATATGAAAACTCCAACCGTGGGGCAGGGGCAGGAACAGAGACAGACACCCTATAATGCTGGTTTTTAATACATTAAGTATGAGAGAATTCAACCAAGACAGAGGTTTTTTATGGAACCATGCTTAATTCATTTTACTGCCAAAAGAACTCCTGTTGATGTCTCTGTGCTGTGTCACCCAGCACGGAAAAATGCTTCTGTCACAGTGAAGGGCTCTTTAGCATGTCTCAGGCTTTCTGACAAATATTATTCTCACAATACGAATACTTCACCCTTTCTTATTCAGCTCTTTGAAATCAAATTTCAGGGAAAGAATGACACCAGAGGAGAGAGAAAGATGAATGCAAGAACTTTGGTGAATAGAAATAGGATGATGAAAAGAAGAGTTAAGCAAAGAAAACAGTAGGCAATAAATTGCAATTCAGAATTGTAATTTTCTTCACTTTAGAAAACTTAATGTGAAGAAAAATATTTGGTACTCTTTTGAGGCTATTAAAAAGAAAATATAATTAAGCAAACCTTTTTTGTTTTACTAATTTAGTCATAGAAGCCTCAATGTTACTATTTCTTGCTCAGATACTCTATTGCATACTCATTGGATCTGGCCTTATAGTCTAACCAAAAATATATGAAATAAATGATCTCCCAGGAAAGTCCAGAAATTCAGTTGAGTCATGGGGTTTAATAAATAAAGTAGAATTCTACTTGTGTAGCAGTTTTCACTTGAAGATTTGCACATGCTTCAAACGACTTTTATAGTCCAAAAAATGTGTCTAGACCCATAAACAAAATGTTGACTCTGCCTAATACATTCCAACGCTTTCAATGAACCTTTACTACAGTTTGGTCAGATTCTAAACTCTTAAAAGTGTTGTTTCAAAAGGAATTGAAAAGTGGACTAGGAAATACCTCATTGTTATTTCATTTAGGCTAATTCCTAATCCTTCAATGCCAATTTCTGTTTGGTGCTCTATTCAAAACATTCTTTTTAACTGACTTTGACATCATGTATATTAATGTATTACACTTCCAAGAAGAATATGGATTAAACTTTAATCCCATTAAATTTGTCTTATAAATGATTCAAACGCATACTGTAACTTTCACCCTGAAATTTTTTTCTGTATAAGTCTTGTTTTCCTCATGTTTTCATTGCCGGATTCTTATTTATCTGACTAAGTGCGAGTCATGGTAACGTATATTTTTTTAGTATTTTAGAGTTTATGAAGCATTTGCCTGTGCAGATGTCTGAACATATTGCTGTACAAACCCAATATGAGTTTCAGACTTATAACAATATGGTACTAGGTTCTTCTGAATTTTCAAATTAATAGCTTTCTGTTTAGGATATTATGTAACTGATACCAATGACTTTATACTTAATGCTGAAATAGAAAAGAAATCTGTGGCTTTAAAAGTATGTAATTAGGGTTCCTTATAATGAATAGATCCACAAATTCGTACTGGTTCAGGTATTGGAAGAGGAAGAAAAGCAATTTAAAGAAGTATGCAAAAGGAGAAGAAAGTTAAATGAGTTATAGCAATGAAGGAGAAAGAAAGAAGTGGAAAAGGAGACAGCAAATGAAAAAAGGTATAGTCAGGGAAATACAATTTCCTATAACATTTAGTATGTACGTCTATACATACATGCAAAAATTTTTTTAGCAAATCCCTAAAGTATCTGGCATTTGAAATAAGAATTTAGAAATTCACAAGTTTATCTGAGTACATTTTGGCCCAAAAAATTTCAGTGGGTGCAGATGCTAGCCCTCTCAATACATGATTTATGTGAAGAATACATGTATTGGCTGAGATATAGCTGATTACCAATGTTAGGCTAATGCTTGGCATGTTAAGTATAGCTTTAAGCTTTCATGTGCATGTGGCTTTTTTTTGCTGTTATTTTATTCCAAATGGACAGAGCACTACAGCATCAGTTCTTTGTGAATTATATTCATCCCCCTTTATCAACTTAGAAACAACCATACACAAAGTACTGCAAACACGCAGCTCTAGAGTTTTCCTAGGTATGTTCAGGTAGGATTTGAAGAAACAGATAGAATGCGTTGTGTAGTCTTGTCAGACCAAAGCAAAAAGTATGGCAGACTGGAGATAGACATACCAGTGAGAAACTCCAGTGAACCTGGGAATGTCAAAGCTACTTCCATGCTACACACAACTTCAGGCTTGGTGTTCCCATAGAAAGCAGGTGCAGGACTTACCAGCAATTTTGACAGTAGGCCTTGGAAAACGTTTACAACAAGGTTTGCACTGATGTTACTTCTCTTATAGAGAAAGGGGTAGAATATGGGAAAAGCCTAGAATAGAGCAAGATACAACTTTTATGAAGATACAGGAAATCTATGAGAGAAAATAATAATGACAAAAAAACCTTTACGGAATATTCTGAGTTGGAAGGGACCCACAATGATTGTTGAGTCCAGCTGTTAAGTGAATAGCCTATATAGGGATTGAACCCATAACCTTTGTGATATTAGCACCATGCTCTAACCAAGCACCATGCTCAAGGTCAAAGTGTTACTGGATAAAAATTATAGATAACTAAAGGACAAACTGAGAAAAAAAGGAATGAACAGTACTAGGATCACAGAAAGAAGAGGATAACTGATTTTTAAGAGCAAAACATATTTACTGATTGTGGGATTACTCAATGCTATTCTCAGCCTAGGACAGGTGTCTAGTTCCTCCAGACTCTCTATATAGGTTTCTGTATTAGCCTTTAGAGACTTCAGCTCTTCTCTCCTTTCACGCATCAAGCAAATTTTCTGTATAGAAAACACCGTGTGGTGCCAGCATTCTCATTTTTTACAGGAATATAGGCTAGATAAAACAAACCCTGCAAGGATACAGAGCCATGCAAAACCTCAAATCCTAATAAAGAAGGATAAGCTGCTTGATTTTCAAAACTCTTCAGATTACATGAACTTTAATGTGGTGTCTTTTTAAGGTTAGGAGCATCTGCTACACAAAAAAACCTCTCAGAACCACAGACCCACACAATAACCTTCTTGCTAATCTGAACTTTATTGTGAGAGTTTTGTTTGGATTGTTTGATTGGATGGATTTGGGTTTTTTTTGTTTTGTTTTTGGTTGGTTGGTTGGGTTTGATTTTTTCCCAGGAACTACACATTGTACCACTTAAACAATGTTTACTTTTTTCTAAATCACATTCAGACAGTAAGAGCACTTAATGAATAAGGAGAAATACCACTCTTGTTATTATAAGACATGGGTATTTGACGAACACTGAGTCTTTGCTGCTGTGTATTGGGTCTAACTGAGATGGAGTTCATTTCCTCACAGCAGCCGTCACAGTGCTGTACTTTGCATTGGTAGCTAGGAAGGTATTGATAACACCCCAGTGTTTTGTCTACTGCTGAGCAGTGCTGGCACAGCATCAGCACTGTCCCTCAACATTTCTCCCTGCCCAGTTGAGGGCAACATCCTGGGAGGGGATACAGCCAGGCCAGCTGCCTCAAATTAAGCAAAAGGATATTCCACACCATATGACGTCAGCTCAAACATAAAAGCTAAGGCAAGGAGAAGGAAGCTGGAGGGCATTTGTTGTTTACCGTGTTTGCCTTCTGAACAACCACTGTGCATGCTGAAGCCCTGCTTCCCAGGAAGTGGTGAGACATCACTTGCTAATGGGAAGTAGAGAATAAACCTTGTTATTTTCCTCTTCGCTTGTGCAAACTTTCACATTTCCTTTAGTAAACTGCCTGATCTCAACCTGTAAGTAATTTTCCATCTTACTCTCTCTCTCCTGTCCCGCTGGGAAAGTGAGTGATAGAGCAGCTTAGTAGGCTGCTGGCATCAAGCCAAGGTCAACCCACTACGTGCTGCTACAGACAAGTTACTTGTGCAGGTAGTAATGGTGAAGTGAAAGCTATGGAAGTTAAGCACACCACTTTTAATGATTTACATTGCCTGTCAAACAGAGAGAACAGCCACTGGCATCTCAGCCTGCAAAAAGCAAATAAACTTACACACCCCTCCACACCCAACACACGCTTTTTTCTATCGACATGCCAGCATCCTGGAATTTACCACCACTTAGCTCCGCTGGGACCATGGAGGGACTGACTCCAAAAAGGAAAATGAACTAATGTGCACAGGGGTAGGTACTGTATTAAGTGATTAATTAATTCAGTATGAAATCCTAAAAGAAGTGTGAAGACTAACTGTCTAGCATCATCAGCCAGCTAAACATGACCCACCACTGTGCTAAGGTGGCTAAGAAGGCCAGTGGCAATCCTGGTTAGGATCAAAAATAGTGTGGCCAGCAGGACCAGAGTATGGATTGTCCCCCTGTACTCAACACTGGTGAAGCCACACCTTGAGTACCAGTTTTGGGCCCTTAACTTCAAGAAAGATATTGAGGTAACCAGAGAAGGTTAACAAAGATGGTGAAGGGTTTATGAGGAGCTGCTGAGGCAGCTGGGGTTGTTTAGCCAGGAGAAAAGGAGTCTCAATGGAGACCTTATTGCTTTCTACAACTATCTGAAAGGAGGTTGTAGCAAGGTGAGCATTGGCCTCTTCTGCCAGACAGCTAGCAACAAGACAAGAGGACAGAGCCTCAAGCCCTCAAGGGGAGATTCAGACAAGACACCAGGAAGAATTTCTTCATGGAAAGGATTTTTAGGCATTGAAATGGACTGCCCAGAAAAGTAATGGATTCTCCATGCCTGGTGGTGTTCAAGAAATGACTGGATGCGACACTTAGTGCCACATAGGTCTACCAGACACAAGGTGTCAATCAGTCAAAAGTTGGACTTGACGATCTTAGAGGTCTTTTCCGACCTAATGATTCCGTGATTCACATACAGCTTGGACAATATAAGCCTGAATGTGACAAGACTCTTCCCTGACTCTGTCTCAGCGTGAAACTTTCCAGTTTATTTGGCATGCAATATTTGTATATGCGAGCAATTTGAAAGGCAAAAATATAAAATGAAATTAGAAACAATAAAAGAAGGATTATTTAACATCCACATATATTTAAAACCCCTCTTATCAATTTCATAAATGATAAACTACTTCTCTCTAAGCAGCAAGATCACTCACAAAAAAATTAAAAAAATAATCCTGGTGTCATGTTATGATGAAAAAAACATAAAGGAAGTTCAGACATGGAATTTCCTTTTATGTGGTCACTGGCCAATGTCAATGGAAAACTGCCCTTAGCTAAATTTTCATTTAGATGACTAAAATATGACTCATTCATACCTCTGAGACATGGAATACATTGCTGGTAAATATTTGATAACAACAACTTATGATAATGGCAACTTATATCTTTTTCCTTCCCCTGGCATTTGTAAGAGAATAAATCCCGACCTGTTAAAACAACATCAAACAGTCTCAGTAACAATTCTGAATGCAAAGGGCTAGAGGCTAAAGACTTTCACAAGAAATAGTCTTGAATTCTAAGCTGTACTTGTGGATTCTCATATTTTTCACATCCCAGAGTTTCTTTTTATCCCGTTTTTAATGTATTCTGAATAAAAGCAACCTCTTTTTTTTCAGTCAGAGCTGAGCCTCTGTTCTCCAAGAACACAAAAGGCAAAGCAATTTTGCTTCTAATGTGGTTTTGATTTCTGATCCTGCTGTAGGGAAAAATGTTTTTGCATTTCACTTTAGAGTCAGGAGGGGGTAGTGAGAAAAAAAATCAATAACTTCCCCACAAATATCACAAACCAGAAGAACCCTTGGCCTGAAATTATAGTTCAGTGGGGAACGCTGGATTAGAGAGGAAATTTTTGGCTTTACCACTAAGCCAAATACACTTGTATGCCTTTCTGGACTGCCTCTTAGCTTCACCAGGAGCAGAGAAAAAACTTCACCTAATCTTGTCTTATGACTAGGGCAGCTCTTTCGCTACAGGATCTCGAGGTTCAAGACCCATGAGGTTAGGGACATATAGAACGGTAGCCTTTGTTTCTTCAATGTCACAATCCAAGGATATTGCATAAAAGCAACAAGTATTTCCTCCTCTCGAAGATAGCTCTATATTTAAATTCAAGCAAACAAGAGACTTGGAAAGGGAATCTTTGAGAGATACGCACTAAAGCAACCTTTTACAATTGCTGTTCTCTACTAGATGGCCTTAGCATGCTTCCCTTCCGGAGACAAAAAGTAGTTTTCCAGAGGTTGTTCTGCTGATTTAGTTAGCGGGTTATTTGGTTCATTTGGTGTTTTTTTGTTGTTGCTGATTTTGTGGGATTTTTTATGTAACAGGAACATGGCAACCTATTTTTGTCATCTGAAAGCCTGTCTCTGTTTCTTCATGTTTAATCTATTTTCCCAATTTCAGTTCACAGTTTACCAGGCAATTCAATCAGCTGCAAGGATGACTGCCATTAAATCTGCAACATTTCCTTTGCTCAAATGATCAGGGAAGCCTACAAGATGAATTGGATATACCTTGCTTTGGCCAAAAGGCAATATCTATCAGTTTCTAAATTATATTTATTTAATCTGTTTTTCTTTGATTTGAAGTTTGCTCCCTGAACTTTCTTAGTGTTAAGTCAAATTAGTAACCATGTAGTTGTGTGGATGGCATTTTGGATTTCTGATCTTAATAAATTATAGTATCACAGAATGGGTCAGGTTGGATGGGACAATAGTGGGTCATCTGGTCCAACCTCCCTGCTCAAGCCGGGTCATCCTAGAGCATGTTGCAGAGGATTGCATCCAGACAGTTTTTCAATATCTTCAGTGAGGGAGATTTCCATATCTCTCTAGGCAGTCTATTTATATATTTTAGTTCTCAAATTATTCCATATATTACTTTCTTCCACATTCTGAAGAGATCTTTGAGTGAGTGAGCTAGATGAACAAATCAAGTCCTGGGACTTCTAGGTTCCATGTCCCCATCTCATGCATAATCACCTTCCCACCTGCAACTGTGGGCTCAATATTACTATCCTTAACTGAATCCTAAAGGAAGGCAATTGACTACACTGAGGTGGTTTATTATGCATGCTTGCTCACTCTAGTTAAAAAGTACAACGTAGATGTTTGTCGGTCATGGTTCTTTTAATATACTAAGTGCATCAGTAGTCACTTGAGATTAAAAATTTAATAGCTTAAACAATTATTGAAGATACAGTAACAAAAAGCCAAGAGAATTTGCCAAAGAATAGTTGTCTCTCATTTCATGCATTTTAATTTGAGACTTTAGTGCCAAATCATATTAGAGGCACTGAGCCACATGCTTTATTCTCTCCTTATCATCAGGCTTACTCTGAATATTCATAGTTCTCAACAGACAGATTATTCCTCACCATGTCATCTTGCATCATTGATCTCTCTCTGAAATAAATGAGAACAGAACATCTAGCACTTCTCAGAGTGTGGTCTTCTGGCCTGTAAATTTAATATAGAATAAAAAATTAATATTGAAGACTATATTTTTACCAGATAAAAATATTTTTTTTTGCTTTTAAAAATGAAATTTCTGGGGAGTTTATGGAATAAATCCTGCATAAGTTTCTTTTAAACAGAAAAACAGCTTTCGCTGGATCAGATATTTTTTGATATAGGCTTAGCCCCAAATCCAGAAAAACACAACACTGCAGTGCAGAGGGCAGACTAAAGATCCAAACTGTCAGTATTCACACCCAACTAGGACTATAACATAATTAGCCATCTATGAATAAAAAGAATAATTCCTAAAGCAGCAATACAAAAAGTCAGATTCAATGGAGAAGGATGTAGTGTAAATTTATCTTCAATTAAGTAATATTATTTGTATATATTATAAAAAGTAGTCAGCATGTCCAAATGGTTTCTTAATATTCAATATTTGCAGAGGAGATTATGCACACCTTTTCTCAATGATCTAATAAGTTTTGGAAGTAGAGAACCTGCTGGTCTGCTTGACTAAAGTCTTTCTCTGTGCTGAATTCTCCAGAACCATCTAGTATTGTGGTTCATTGCAGAGCCCCAGTAGCTCGAGGAAAAAAGAGTTGCAGAAAGGCACACAGGGAACATGAAAGATCAGTGAAGATTACAATTAAAACTGGTAAATGTACAGACGTTTATTCCTGATACAAACTCTCACTTTCTTACCTGTTACCACCTTCATAAAAACCTAGATAGATAAGGGCCTTCCACACACCCTTTATGGTGGTACTTCTGCCGATATTAATGTTCAAATAGATAGGAAATTCTGTATTAAAAAGTAGGGTCTATCTGTTACCCATGACTGAGCTGTGAGGGAATTTTAAAAAAGCATTGAGGAAAAAGGTTCTTTCTTCACGTGAACAAAGGTGAGAAGCAATAAATGTATTAAGAATACGCTATTTCAGCGCTTTAGCACTTAAGAGCTTATATTTTTAGTATACCAGTTGATGAACTGTAAACTTCCATCTTGGGCACCTTGCCTGAGAAGAAGTCATTTCCAAGTGGGATTTAAAGATATCCAGTAAGAAACACTGAAGGAAATTGCACACGAAAACCTACACCCTCTTTGGGTCATACTTTATTTAACTGCAAAGAGATTTCCATGTCTTTCAGGAATAGCATAGATGAAGAAACCAGAGGAAAACAGAACCTTAAATTTGAGAACAGAGAGGAAAAGATTATTTAGTCAGGAGATAAATAAGTAGGTAGATCCTGAAATTAGTAGACAGTTCCAATGAAGAACAAAATATACAGCCAAAACCAACCAAAAATGTTTCAGTAAGCAGTTAATTACTTGTTAATACATTAACCAATTAACATTAGGGAACATTAACCAATCAATATTGAATAAGCCTAACTGTAAATAAACTGGAAAAATAAGTCAGAATGTGTCAGTGTTTTTAATACATGGACTCCTACTCTTCACTTCTTAAAAAAGGAAAATGCTGAATAACTTGAATTTGATTCAAGTTTTCATGACAGAGAAAGTTTTCTTGTCTCTGAAAAGGGAATTACCTGTATACCAACAAAAGCATTAAACAGTAAGTGCATGGGACTAAATTCCCTGCAGCATCAAGTCATTAGAGTGAGCCTCCCCTTGAGGGAACAGAATCAGGGAAATATTTAGACAATGCTAACACTGAAAAATTTATAATCAAATCACAGTGAAGGTAGACTGACTGCAGCAAGAGCAACAATCTGTTTTGGTTGGTGGCTTAGAGCCTATTGAGAAAATTGGGAAATTGAATTAAGAGATGAAAGCCTTTGGAAGAGCAATTTTGTAAACACTTTAAAGAAAAATCAGCTTTGTTGCCAATAAAGCAAGTCAGTTTAAATAGAAAAAAAACCACAACAAAACACATAATTCCATTCCCCCATGACTAAAGACTAAAAATATATCCCTTTTCTCCTTTCTTGTGAGTAAAAAACCATTTATCAGTTGTTTTAGAAACTTTAATATGCTGAAAGTATTCTATTTTGGTTGCATCAGAAGCAAGATAGTAAGTTGGACTTAAAAGTTATCCAAGACCAAAAAAGTGAAGATATTTGTCTGGCTGCACTTTGGTTTAGGCTTGACATATTGATATCCAGTCAAGTGAAAGAATTTAATTTTTATGATGGAGATTTTTTAGTAAGGAGTTTCCTTAAGTCTGTGGCAGGCCATGAAATAGTAGAAAGAGAAAAAACCTTACAGTCTGTTTTCATTTTTATGGGAGTGAAGACTTCCTTACAGATACAGAAAAACATCCTTGCCATTTTATTCTTTATTGCTGTAGTGCATGAGCCACCGCTCATGGTGGTCCACTACGTGGACATATGAATCAATGATTCCTCTGAAGATTACACTTCACAAGAAGTTGTGGCCTAATATAACATCTAAACCATATAATAGGGCCCATTGTGGTTGGCTAAGACAAATATTACCACAGCAGTCAAAGAGTTCCCACAACAGTCAGTGAAAACTACTTATCAAATTATCTATCCCACATGGCCCAAGTAATAGGATTCCTCACACTGTATAAGTGGAAGTCTTAGTAATTCCAAAGACAAAGCAAAAAATAATGACATTTAAGTAATACTTTTCCTCAGTAAATACTATTTCGTCTTCACAAAAAAATTGATGCCAGTTGCTTTCCTTTTTGTTTAGCCATAATTACATCACTGGTCAAAGAAGATGTATATTTAGCCATATTTAGCATTTAAAAAACCCTAAAATTATTTGACTTATTTTATATGTTCTTTTTCCTATTTCAGGTCAGAACTTTCTTTAGAAAATCAAGTCAAAAAGTGCTGCATAATAAGCTGGATAACATCACAAGGAGAATTATTTTTTAATGGTCGTTCCCCTCCCTCAATGGATATGGGAAAAAATCAAAGAAATAAAGGAACAGGCAGCTGATAGGAGTAAAAAATATCAGCAATGCTTCTCTTCATTGGGACTCCATAGCAACTACAGTTAGCTTATGCAAGAGATTACTGTGAATTTAAATGTTCCATCAAAACCCTAAATTTTAGCATCAGTAGCAACACAACATAACAAATGGTCATGCTCTCAGTGCTCAAATGGCAGACACACCTGAAATTCCACCATGATTCTTTTGGATAGTGCTTTCCCATACTTGGCAAGCAGGATCAGCAAACCTCAGATAAACCTGTCTGTAGAGAGGTACTTCCAACAAATTTTCAAGGCCCACTGTCAAGGAATGGGCCACTTTCCTAGCGAGCCTAATGGAAATAATTTGTGAAAATAATCGAGGAAGTAATGATATTAAAGTTAATTAGTTATCTTCATCAGATGCCATGAAGTTTTACAGTGAAGGAAAATTTTGTATACTGTTCTTGAATTGAATCCACTTACAGTTTGACTGATTGATTTGAGCTCTGCAACAATTCTACACTGAATTAAAATCACAGAATCAACCATGTTGGAAAAGACCTCTGAGATGATCGAGTCTAACCCATGACCCAACATCACTCTGTCAACTAGACTATGGCCCTAAGTGCCACATCCAGTCTCTTCTTAAATACCTCCTGGAACGGTGACTCCATCACCTTTCTGGACAGATCATTTCAATGCCCAGTCACTCTGTCTATAGAAAGAACTTCTTCCCAATGTCTAAGATAAATCTCCCCTGGCTCAGCTTAAGACCATGCGCTCTTGTCCTACTGCTGATTGCCTGGGAGAAGAGACCGATGCCCGCCTGGCTACAACCTCCTCTCAGGTAGTTTTAGAGAGGGATGAGATCTCCCCTGAGCCTCCTCTTCTCCAGGCTAAACAACCCCAGCTCCCTCAGCCTCTCCTCACAGGACTTGTGCTCAAGTCCCTTCACCAGCTTTGTTGCTCTTCTCTGGACCTGCTCCAGCACCTCCTACATAAACATAAAAAAATTACAGGAGAAATAAGGTTCTGTTGATATAAATGTGGGTAACCTATTACTAGGTTGTTTCTCTCACTCAGGCTACAGGAATTTTCTAAGTGGTGTCTCTGTTCTCATTCTGAACGTGGAGGAGTTATTCAGATAATAGACAGTTTGGGCCTTATTAATAATTCAAACATTTGTATTTTCAATTATGTTCTTAATTACACAACACACTAAACAACATTAATTTTGAAAGGGCTGCATAATTCTTGGATGTATTTCTGTACAAATATCTTAGTGAGACATCTGCCCAGATAAATATTTCTCAAAGCTTTCCCTTAAATCTAAGCTGGCAAGGTGGGCAGAGTATAAGCTTTGATATTAATTAAAGCTATCTGCATTAATTTACAAAAAACTAATTCCTCTGCTTGTATTTCTTGTTATACTTTGCATTTCCTTAAATAAGCTAATTGTATCCCTGCCTCTTTTTAATCTGTTGTTCTCCTAGAAAATATATGTATTTAGAAAGATTAGTCAGAAATACAGAGTTGAAGTCCCTATCCTATTACAACAACCTGCATCTCCAGGCAGTCACTGTTACCATATATCCATTGTAATTTTTTCTGCAGATTTATGTCCTCCAAGTATCAGATGGACATTTATCAGAAAGGTTTGTTGCTGAGGAACTGTAGTTTCTAACTTAGCCCGAGAGAAAGTTTCTTGTGGAAAACATTTAACAAATATGCGTGGAGGGCCCTCGATTTTCAAACATGGTAACACGTAATAAAAAGTCTACATGTGTTTTAAATGAACATCTGAGAATACAATTAGTGCAGAAGAAGTGAAAAGGTACTGTAAGTGGGAGAACTTATAGAGGCATAAGATGAGGTGGAAAATTAACTTCTGGTTTGGTTTTTTTTTAATTTCCTGAAAAATTTGGAACAAGATTTTGGTTTCTCTGTTATACTTTCAAACATGTTTTTTAAAGCAATTTGTTTGTTTTATAGAAATAATACTTCGGGTTACTGTTCTAGTAAGTAGCCTGAATAATGCATCTCACTGGACCCTACTGGCTTTCGTAGCAGCCCATTTTTGCTGGGTTTGCCAGTATTCCACTGTACCTGAGTAAATGTATATGGCCAAAAAGCACCAATTATTAATTAAACTGTTTTCTATGAATTCATGAATCCATTTAGTTAATTACCAGCACAAACATTCACAGGAAATTAATGACAACATAGAAAATGCAGAGAAATATTAGTTGTAAAGGCTTTCTAACTCATAAAGAAAAGCCACATCCTGTGTCTTATCTGACCAAACATGTTTGGACAACATAAAATTTCCAAATAAGCTATTAAAAGTAGAAAGTAGTTATTAAATAAATATTAACAAGGAACATTTCAGGAACTCATGATCAGTTAAAAAAATCCCAGACATGAAAAACAAATAGTAAATAGGTAAATAGCAGTATTCATGAAGACCTAATTCCACATTAGCACTTTGTCAGGGATTTTCCAGTTATTCTGTCTGTTTCCACTACTTCTGTATAAATTAATCTTTTTCCTTCCTGCTGATGCAAATACATGTCTGACATAATTTTCCTCCCATATCTCCCTCCCCCTGCCCCACCTCTTTTCTCTTTCTGAAGACACTCAGCAATGCTCCTTGAATAACAGGGCACTTCCATTATGTGCTCATAAAGATGGTTTGCCTGACTTTTTGTATGAGCAGAACCACTGAAACGCTCTGTAAGGATTCTGAATAGAACACTTCTTAGTACTCTAATTTAAGGTGTATAAATTATGACCAAAGTCCATAATAGTCAGGAGTAGTTGCAGTCATGGTGTTAACAGCTCCTTTCTTCACTTCTCTTATCCAAGAATAATTGTTAAGGGATTACCTGTTTTGGAAAACATCTTTGAAATGATTCATTTACTCCATTTATTCCTTCCAAGAATTTACTGGTTCTATTTCTATAACGATCTCTGCTTGGATTACGAGTACTAACTACACGATGTACACTTCACTGACAATTCTGTGCTAAGAATACGAAAGCTTGTTCTCTACCCATCCTTCCTATTACATTCATAGTCTTGCAAAGCAGAGTATCCTTTTCCAATTGCTAAGCATCTGGCATAGGCTCTGATTTCACAAAATGTATTCCACAAGACTTACGTGCTCTCCTTCGACCTATGCATGGCAGACAAGTCTTGCCCACATACACCAGATGCCTAAGTCAGCAGGATGCAGGCAATACCTATTGTCTGCAATACTTATTGCACACAATACCTGCTGTCTAGAATGGATATTTGGCACTATGGAGACAATGCCCCATGAGTGGGATGATATGTGGGGCAGCATACAGGATGATCAGTGGCGGATGCAGAACATCCACAATGCATAGTCATTCTTTGCAGGGAGCTGTCATGATCCTCTAAATCCATCCCAGTGGAGAAAGGAGCTGTCATTACCTTGTGAACCTTTGCTGCTCCTGACTGTCCGAAGTCTTTCCTGGAAGTCACTATGGCCAGCACATTCACTATGCCAGTGAATCCCACTACACTGATATCTCAGCATACTCTGCACTACACAGGTGAGGCAAAAGGGCTAACCTTGGTGTTGACCTGTGTGTGGTCCTTATTCCATTCATCATTGCAGAGGTTACCTATTCATTATAGTTGTGAGTTCTGAAATTTCTTCAGGACAATCACAGACTCTGCTTACTTCAGTTCTGGTAGGTTTTGGAGAAGTGTGCATTCAGCCACCTGACTGAAGAACTGCTAGTCAGGAGAGACTTGGACAACATGGTCCTTAGTGCCAACTGGATTGTCTGCTCATTCTATTTTATGTCCAATAATGTTTACAAGCCATTATGACAGGAGCCATCATAGCTGGACAAGATCCTTCAATAACCTCATGTCTGCGATCTCTGTACTTAGACCACCTCTGCCAAGACATTTGCAGTAGACAGCAACCCCTATTTTAAGAGAGGCTTTAGGGCAAATCTGAACTATGCGTAAACTTTGCTTTAAAAACCCCAATATTCGGGAAGAGGAAAAAACATGCAAGAAAGCCATACAGACTTTGGAAAATCAATAAAAAGTAATGTAAGGGGCAGTGTATGGTGTCCTTCATATCAGTCAAGGCAAATGGTCTGAGCATGGCACCAGCACGGTGGTAGACACCAGTTTGAAAGAAGCCATTGAGGATACACCTCTGGCACTCTTTGCAGTGAGATGAGGCCCTCTTTGCAGTGTAAGAATTCTCAGCCAGGAACAGAATCTTAAATCCCATGAAGGCACTGCCTTTTTTCCTCTGACCTTCAGTTGATGCCCTGAGCCAGTCCTCTCCCTGCCATGATCAACGTCTTGAAGAGGAAGTGGTTTTACCCCTGTACTAGTGGAGTTGCACCGCAAATCCTGTGTTCAGTTTTGAGCACTTCATGACAAGAAAGACAATGAGGTGCAGGAGCATGTTGAGAGAAACCTGGAAGGAGCTTGTATCAAGATCATTGTTAGACTCCTCTGCCATGGAACAAGTGACAGGACAAGAGGAAATGGCCCCACGTTGCAACAGTGGAGGTTTAGATTAGATATTAAGAAAACTTTCTTCATGGAAAGGGTGATCAAGTATGGGAACAGTATTAAAAGTATTAAAATAACATGTAGATGTGGCACTTGGTGACATGGTTTAGTGGTGAATATGGCAGTGCTGGTTAATGGTTGGACTCAGTCTTCAAGGACTTTTCCAGCCTTGATGATTCTTAAGACAGTCTAGAGTGTCCAGTGGGTCATTTTATACGGGCTGCAGATTTTACTGTGAATTGTTTTCTTGGGGCTATTTCTGGCCCTTCCAGGCCAGCCTCTATAGTAACCCTGTGGCTGTGCTAAGACTAAGAGATGGAGTAACACACCATGTTTGACGGGAGAGGGTAGAGTCAGACAATAGGCTGTGACAGCAGCAATATTCTCCAGGTGAAGATGAATTCAGGGAAGACTTTTTTCCTAGGTACACTTGTTCTAGGAGTATGTGGAAGAAATGTGCTGCTGTATAGCTGAGATGCACAGGGTAATTTTGAACGCTGATGACATTCTTAACCAAGGAAGAGTGCTCAGTTGGGTTGTTTGCTGCATGTTTTACCACTCCAAATGAGTCAATGGGAGGTCTTTGCTATTCTTCTCACCTTTATCTAACAGTTTTCTTATTGTTTTTCCTTTTAAACTGATAAGACTAGCACAAGACCATGTAATCTAGATGAAACTGCAGCACTAGCTTGTATCGGAGAATGATAATATTCTCTACTTTATTTATTGTTTCTTTGCATATGCAGCATAGCATTGATAATTTTTGACACAGATGCACACTGAGTTGCCTGCAGTGATAACCTGGTGCATTTCTCATCTTAATGAAGTTAAGTTTTCAGTCCTGTAAATTATTTGAGGGGGTTTTTTTTGCATCCAAGAACAGAAATTTAATATTGTTAATTAGAAAATAGATATTTTGTGCTGTGTTCAAGTAGGTAATTATTGCATCAGTATTTGTTGTGGTTTTCTTTCATCCTGACTGCCCTATTCAACTTTATCCCTTTTGGCAAACATAAGGAAATATCGAAGGCTAGCACCAAGAATGAAAAAGGATGTCATTCTTACTGTAAAATGTATGTTGGGACAAATAGAGACAAGGATAGACAAAGAGAGAGACTTGATATGGCTATGCTTTCACACAAAGAAAATTGATCACTTCATGCAACTTAGAGTAGATGAACAAGTACATATGACCACCTGGAATCTAAGACACAATAGTACAATAGTTGTTTTGTTTACTGAAATCTCAGCAGGACATAGGAAACTGAAGCTCCACTGCTTTCAATTAGTCTACAGTCTCCTGACCAGACTGGAGACTTTTCTTGAACTCATCACTAGATCCTACACATTCTGGGAGGGGAAAATTAGCTAGCATTCAGAATGTTAAAAGTACATATATGAAGATATGTAAATCCCATATTAAATACCATGCATCTGACTCAGCCTATTTAGTTTCATTTGAGTATCCATCGCAAACATACAGAAACCCACATTCTTCCTTTGTATTTTTCTAAACTTACAGAACAGTTGTTTCCCCTGTGAACTCTTAATTCCTGAGCACTGCTTGAAGGCTGGGGGGGACACATAATTTACAAACCTGAAAGGGAAGAAGAAAGGTCACTTTCATAAAGGGCTTTACCTCTGCAGTCTTAGTAAAAGATGAGTTTCTAATCTTTCTATGGAATCAGTCTGCTGATTTTTTAATTTTTTTTTTTAATTTTTTAATAATATTTTCTTTCCTCATTGTTTAAGCTCTGCAAATATAGCTTTAGAATTTATAATGTATCTCTTTTTTAAAATTTTAAATTGATTTTTTTCTAGTAATGTTCAACTGTATGACAGAAAATGTTTTTGTTAAAGTGACCCACTGAATTTCATAACCGTCCATAATTGCCCCAAACAGTCTAACTTTATTGCATTTTATCTAACCAGTCAGCTGGATCAATTTGTCTCTTTTTCTGCACACCTAATTATTTTGAGAAAGTATAGGATCTCTACCTGTCAAGTATTAGCTCTCATTTTGGTTTCATTTAACTTCTGGAACTTCTCTAATAATGCCTTCAAATATGTCTTCAATCATGTTCAAAAACTTTCTATTTTTGCTTGTTCTTTCTCTGAAATTAAAATTTTACATAGGTGAAAAATCTCTACAGTATTTACAGATGAATGATTTTTTAAGGGAAAAATGTAGTAGAGGAAATTAACTGTTCAGAATTATGAGATTCGTGGGTGCTAAAATCCCAAGCAGAGAATACTGCATTAGTTTTATGAAGCAAAAATGGAAACAGATTTTGAAAAAAAAAAAAAGAAAGGAACAGACTAAGAAACTAGCAAAATGCTTTTCATAATAACTTAAGATTTTAGAAGCAATTTGACAAAAAAAGTGTTCTAACAATATATAGTATGATGGGAGAAAATGAGTTAGAATCAGAATCATGTCATGTGAATGACAACCATGTTTGCTTTTGTTAGTTAAGCTTGACTACTTGATATCTGTTCATGAATTTGATGGATGATGCACATTTGTTGAAAGGGACTAGGTGATTGTCCAGCTATTGCTAAGAATCGTGTTTGACATAATTCCTATAGAAATTTCTAAGGGTGTTTTAAAATTTTGAGTTGATACTTAACATGCTTAAGTAAAATTATTCTCATAGAAGCTCATGTTTTGAAGTGGCAATTAAACACAGTAATTATTACAGAGAAAAACACATTTAAGCTCTTCATTCATTCTTGTATTCCATAAAGGGAGATATATGCATATCTTTCTTTTTTTTCCCCCAGTCATATGCACAGAAGTCAAAGCAAAAGTAACACCATGAAAACTAGATGATGCTAAATAAAAAAGTCAAACTAGTATTTTAAATTATTAAAAAGTCATTATGATTTTTGATTTTCTGTCAAGACAGACAACTAAATGCTTTCTGCCTAGATATGTAACATTTAAATTTGATCAGGCTGATTCCTGAGTTATGATTCATTTGATCAAATGCAGACCTTGCACATATTTCTGTCTGAGCTGGTCAACTTTGGGTCACTGCAGAGAAATAGGCATTTTAATGGTAAATTGTTTTTTCCTGAAGTAGATATCTACACCAGTTTGGATGAATCACACTTCGACAGTGTTTGTTTCTCCCCACTGACTGTAAGTTAGTCTTCAGTGATGTGTATGGATGCAGATGTTCCACACTGGCATTAAAAAAAATCAAATGAAACTGAATTTTATTCTGCTTAGTGCTGTGGGTTAAATTGCATCACCAGTATAGCTTATTTAAGCCAATATTAACAATAAAAGCAGAGCATACTTATTGAAGGTTTATCTTTATAGTTTTTAATACAGAAGAAGTTCAAGTATGGTCTAAATAAATTTTAACTAAGGAATACAAGGAATACATAACCTCACTCCTTAGAACCATTTTATTACAGAAGGATTGAGGTAAGACTATAATGGTGTCAGCCACAATGAACCAAGAGAGCAGAATGCCATCTTTAAAGAACAAAATGCCACCTGAAATATGTGTTTTGTCCACACTGTGCAATCTGTAGGGTGTGGGAATTTTTGTGTGTTTGTTTTGTCCTGTGTACAATTTTAAAGGAAACTTATGTCCAAAGATAGTAATAACAAAATAATAAGCAAGTTCTTCACTCCACAATAAAATGCTGGTTTTTAAATTATGTGCATTGCTTTATTAGTGTTTTTTTTCCTATTAATATGAAATATTTTCACATATGAAAATCCATATAAAATCAATAAGATCAATATGAATATCTTTACTAAAAGATATGAAGGATAATACACTACAGAATTAAATTTGCAAATTAAATTTATATTTGTATTTTCATTTGTTTAAAATGGCTTTACTTTACAAAATGCAAATTCTTAGTTTCTACAAGTTTATTTTCTCAGTATGAAAGATGTTTGACTTTTAGTCATTCTGATTAACTGAACTAGATTTAACACAAAAGTTTTAATATCTTAAAAATATCAAGATTATGGATAGCCTGACATATTTTTACTCTAATCTTGGGAGGTGGTGAAGCAAAGATTTCTGTTAGCAAACTGATTACTCCTTCAAATCCCACATAAGTTGTCATGGTGAGTCAGACCAATTATTTTGTTTGGAGTAAAATTTCCAGAATATGTCCATAAATTATGAGTCCTAGTTTCATTTTCTAATTTAATTTCAGAATTAGTATTTAAATAGGTATGGAACTTTTAGGCTATAAATAATAAAAATCCTGTCTTTAGGTGGTGCGGCAATAACTACAGGTTTTTAGATCAAAGTCGCTTTTGCTTCTGCAGAGTTACCTGTCTCCAATCAATTCCAGAAGATTTCTGGTATTGTCTCTTTAGACAGCATATATTATTCTGCTTAACATATGAAGAAACTAGGCACGCAAAAGAGAGGAAGAATAAGACAAGCTGACAGGATGTGACAGATATAAAGTAAAATGATATTTAGTCAAAATATTGCATCAAATAAAATGCCAGCAAAATAAGACAATTTTTTAAAGTATTGATGAGATGCAACCTTTAAAATTGCTTGGAAAAAACCCACAATATTTCTGTGTCATATGTTAAAATCCAGCTTGTTTTAAGTGATCTGGTTCTATCAAAAGTTGATTTGAATTAGGGTTAATTAGAAGCATAAGATGATGTGAAAGAGGCAACAATGCAGCTGCCTGACGTTGAACAGTGTCTCTTGTAACAATGAGTCCTAAGTCTGGGATATGAGTAATACAGATGGATTTCTTTTTTCTTCAATTATTTAACCGCTCATAAAAATGGATTTGCAGGCAAATTAAAGTTTGGAGACCTGAAAAGACTCATGCAAATACTTGTCTTACTGATAGACCTTCACTTTTCATCTTAGAGTATAAATAAGCATGATGTGAAGCATCCAAAAGGCTGGAAGCCCACTTGTCAGCCATGTCCTATCCATCATTCAACCCAGGGGCAGGGAAATAATGACTGCATACTGAACAGTCATCGGTCTCCTTAGTATCAGTGTTTCTTTTTATGGGAAGGTACAGAACTTCCTCTGTCCTGTCATCACATAACTGCTCAGGCTCTAGTGTCTGTATGATATGACCTTGACTGTATTTGAGAGTGGCTAGTTTGAAAGCTGTTTTTTGGGAAGTGCCCATACGATTGAAATTCATGCAAAAAAACACCCCAAAACCAAACAACCCCAAAACCCTCAGTGGAGTAGATAAGGCAGGAGAAAAAGTTCAATTTCATATTCCACAACCTAAAATATTCCTCTGGGAAATGTGAATTCAGAAGGTATTTGCAATGATTCAACACTGACTCTCTGGTAAGTTAGTCAAACCCTCATGGAAGAATGCTCTTCAGCATAAATTGCTTTTTAAAGGAACCAGTTGTTGTGTTTGTTAGGGTGATAGGTCAGAGAGGGGGTTTTCAAAGCTTTGTAGCTTGCCTGTGATATCATACCATATGTTGAACTGGTGTTAGTGATTTTGAAAATCACGCATGGCTTTATTTACACCTATGTGGAAAAGATAATTTTTAAGATATGTAATAGAAAACAGTAAAAGAGTAATAATACTAATTGTCGTGGGTTTCTGTGGCTGGGTTTTGGTGGGGGGGAGCTACAGAGGTGGCTTCTGTTAGAAGCTGCTGGAAGCTTCCCCTGTGCCACAGAGTCATGACACTAATCAAAACAGTGTAATGAATAATTTCAATAAGAATTTAAGAATAATTTTCTTTCTAGTATTATAATTTGTGAATTTGACTCAGTGAAAAGAGTTGTTTCCTATCTCTAGTAAGAATTCAAAATGTGGTTTCAAACCCCGGGAGAAATAACTAATTTCCTGAATCCTGAAAGTCTTCTAGGCTTGACATTTTCAACAAGACACCTCTTCTCTGCAGGCTTGAGACTTCCATTTTAATCTTCACAAAGAAAATCTCTCTTAATTCAAAAGTCACTAGCTGCTAGTCAGTAGCTGTGATAAGCTTAATGCCCCCCTTAGAGGAAAGCCCATCTCTGATGGGCACAGTCTTAGGCATTTTAGTCCTCGTTATTATCTCCAAGCAGCCTTTAAATAATGGCCTATAAGTGGCTGCTAGGCTTATTTATTTATTTATTTATTTAACAGCAGACCTCACACAAATTCTGACAATTCATTCTTCTCTTTAGAGCAGTTTGGCCACATTATTTCTTCAGCTTCAGCACAATGAAAACAACTTACCTGAGCTGTCAAGGTTTGTAATTCAAATAACTCCTGAACACTTCACCACAGAAAGTAAGGCACAGTGATTAATACTCTGACATCTGTTGCATGTTGTCATGCATTCTGCAGATGCCAACCAGCTAAATGGCAGCACATTTTAGAGCCAGATGTGTCAAGATTTCATCTGCTTCTTCACTGTAATTCTAGGAAATCTGAGGTCCCGCTTCACTTATGTTCTAAAAGATAAGGCTAAGAATCAAAAATTTTCTCTCCAGAGATGATACAATGTGTGCTTTGACAAGTGCAAAGAGTTGATGTTCTGCTTTAAGCCTCTCTTATCTAGTTGAAGATTCAGTTTTAGAAGCATTTGCTAACAATAAATGAACAAAGAAAATGCCTCAAGATGTTCATATTTTGATGGATTATAAAGTAGAGGGGGGAAAATATCAGCCATCATATTTGTTTGGTCTGATGAAATCAGTTTCTTGGAAGGATTTATTCAGCTGATAAGATATGTCATTTTGAACACACTATGCTACCCCCTGCCAACACCAAACATTTCATGAATTGAAATGGTTTTTTTAAGAATGAGATCACAGCTGGCTTTGTTGTCTCAGCCTGATTCTTTATGCTTGAGTTTTGCACATATTATCTCTTGCCAGGGGAGACTTTGTATGGTAATTTCAAAGTAAACCAGATAGTCCTACTGTCTTAATGTGAAACATAAAGAAGAAAATATTCTATTCTATTCTATTCTATTCTATTCTATTCTATTCTATTCTATTCTATTCTATTCTATTCTATTCGAGTAGATTTTTTTAATGAAAGTTCTTTCAGCACATTTTTGCCCCATCAGAAATAATGAGAGTCAGTCTAGCTGCAGTTCAAATACTTTAGTAGAGGTCATTAATAAAAATGTCCTATAATACACATTCACAACACTAGAGAGTATAAAGAAATCTTCAGGTACCTAAGCTTAGGAGAGCCGCCTAGTGGAATTCACAAATACACAAATTAATAAGGATCTAATTTTCTTCGTCTAGGAATACATATTAAATGGTATTATTGAAGCCTTGTATATTTTTAAAGAAAACTCCCTTGGTGAGCTTGTAGCTCTAGACTTGGAGTCTTAAGGTCACCCTCTTTGGAAGTCTAGATAATTCACTACATTCCAAGTGAATGGGATCATTGCATTTTTTTAGTAGTTTGTTCTTAATTTTCATTTTATATTTTCTTTATCTGTAATTTTCTTTACATGGCAGAACCACATTGGTAACATTTTTTATTTTAATATTTTAAAGAAAAACTGCCTTTAGACACACTATCTTATACTAGGATCCCATCAGATTTCCCAGGCTAGGTCAGGTCAGGATGGATTACTGCTTGGAACAGACACCTCTTAGGAATATCTAGACCTCTTAGAAAATCTAAGTCCATATACAGCACAGTACTGGAGGGCAATGTACTGCTAAGTGTATCATCTTTTATGTACATTAAAAACTGATGACTTGACATTTGTAAAATCTTGTGACAGAAATAGTATTGGTTATTACACTTAGAATGTTAACATTTTTAAAACTTAGGCTGCTGAAATACAGTATTTCCAGCTTTGGAAAACTAGGCCACCTTAGTTGTGCCAAACTGTATTTGAAAAAAATGGAGACTTCAAAGATACTCCTTCTTTCTAAAACATTTGCCCACTATCTATTGAAAACTTGTGGTGGGTTGACCCTTGGTGGACCTGAGGTGCCCACCAGAGCTGCAGAAATCTCTTCTCCAACGTCAAAGAAGTAATAACTGAGATTTGAGTGCTCTAGGATTTGTTTTGGTGATAAAATCAAAATTACTGAATTCATCTTAAGCTAGGACAGAAACTAACTCTTCTGGTTTTTACTGATTAATGTTGATCTTGCTCACAGCCAGCATAAACTGATTTGAGACATGGATTATCCCTACTTTAGTTACGAACACAGAGACTGGCCCAACTTATGACCTTTAGTACAGTTTCAGTGTAAGCTCGTCTCTAACTCAGAAGGAGTAAAAATGATTGATGTACTCTAAGATTCTCTGTCATGCAAGACTTTTCCTGTCTTAGATGCTCAACAAGGAGGCATGCCAAAAGCCTCTAAAAGCATATTCTTTTTCAGACTACCATTGACACCTCCTGTATACTGTTATGAAGGTTTATGTTTATTTTGTGGGTTTATTTTTAAGGAAAGCAGTACGCACTGTGTTGAAATATGGATTCAACGGGCAAACTAGTGCCCATTAAAGGGGAATGAGGCATAACAACAACCAACTTCTTTGAATCAAGTCCAAATGAGATCATTTATGTCAATAAATGAGAACCTATCTGCTGTAACTTAAAATCCAATTTGTGTAGCTACCCTCCCCCAGTACACCATAAGTTATTGAAGAGTGACATTCACAGAAGTCAGCTACCAGAGCTGCCAGCTGCTTAAGTTTGCTTGTTAGAGGCTCTAGAGGCTCCCTCTCCCTCTGAAGTCTCACATTTTGATCCTTCTTAGTACAGCATTTGCAATTCCTAACCCCATGAATCCTCTCCTAGAGTTACATGAACCCATTCTTATGCAACACACTGCCAAGAAAAGAGTTTCAAAGTTTACTCCTTGATATACCAGATTGGTATCTCAGTTACCACAGAATGCTCGTGCAGTGCTTGATGTGAATCACTCTATTTTTTAATTATTTATGTTTTAAAACAGCCTTTTTATTAAAAAAAAAAAAAAAAAAAAAAGAGGAAATACCTTACCTCAGATTATTTTGAATCCTGTCATTTAAGGATTTAAGGAAAGATTCCAGCATCTTTTCTCTTGGATTTTAAGCAAGGCTTAACCTCCTGTCATCTTCTGACAATGCCAATGGATTCAATGGTTCTAGGTGAGATCTGGTGAACTTCAATGGAGCTTTCAAATCAGTTGAGTGTAAAATAGCTTAGGGATGCCAAGGGTGCAAACACACAGAAGAACGCATGCAAAGGTATTCAAACTATCTCAGCTACCACAAGAAGCATATGGTAGTGAAGTTAATGCTTCATCTGGCTTTACATATACATATACATATGTGTATGTGTGTATATATATATATATATATACGCATACACACACATACATATATATATTATCAGCAGTGATAACTAGATTATTCAGAGCACTGTGCCAATACAGCCCTAATGCTACTGGAAATCAAACTAGTACCATATGTCACAGACTCACAGAATCGTGAAAGTTGAAAGAGATATCTGATGATCATCTGGTCCATTCTCCCTACTCAACCAGGGCCACCTAGAAACAGTTGCCCAGGACCATTCCTGGACAACTTTTGACTGTCTCCGAGAATGGAGCCAGATATGTCATTGTGCTGCTTCCTAGCCAGTCAGCTGTTAGCCTCCACTTTTGCATGTGCTTATTCAGTCCCAGAGGTAGAATCTTGCATTTACTGGACTTCAGAAATTACTTTCCTGCCCCTTTCTATTTCCTACTAAGGTCTCTTTGAATAGCAGCTCTATTTTCTACTGTGTCAACCATTCCCTTACAGTTTGATATCATTTGCAAATTTGCTAGCCTACCTTCTGCCTCATTGTCTACACCATTAATAGAAATACTAAATAGTATTGGCTCCTATATTGTCCCTGAGAGATACCACTAATAATCATCTCCCAGTTGAATTTCATACTCCTGATCACCTCCCTTTGAGTCCAGTCAGTTTTTCAGTCATTTATCCAGTTCATATTCACTACTTTTCTTACAAGGTATACTATCAGAAATTATGTTGAAAGTCTTGGCAGTGTCAAAAATTCACTACTCTCATCTGCTTAGTCATCTCATCACACAAAACTACTGGGTTGGTCAAGCATGATTTGCCCTTTGATTAGTTCTTGCTGGTTGTTCCCAAATACCTTGTTCTTCTTTGGCCTGGAAATAACTTTGTGGAGGATTTACTCCATAATCTGCAGCAGGACTGTCTGTTCCCATGGATTTTGTATATTCAAGCAGGTTAAGAGATCCCTAATTTTACCTTCCTTTAATATAGTTTAGACTTTACTTTTTCTTCTTATCTAAAATCTGTTTCTCAATCTGTAAAGCCTATTTGTCACTAAAGCTTATGTAACAGTGCTTTCCCCCCTTCAATCCTGTTTTTTTTTTTTATGACAAAGAGAGGGATTTACAGGGGTGCTGGCTGTGCTGTCCCCTCCCCTGTTAGCACAGCCCATAATATCAGGTATTCTGGGACAAAGGCAGAGAGGAAAGTAGACTGCTACAGGGGCTTCATATCCATACCTAAACTATTCATCCAGCCTCCGGCCCTATTCACAACAACATGAATATTTGATATATTCATTCCTTACCACATTTTTATTTTACTTTTTAATTAGTTCTGATATTTGTATACTTTTTAAAATCTTTTTTAGGCACACATAGATCATGGGCAGCTTCATAAGTGAAGTAAAGGTGGGTCGTGAGGACCATGACACAGTGAATCACTGTTTATTCTATCTCTCAAAATGCCTAAAGCCACATAATTTGACTTCAACATTTGCTGTGCTCTACAGTGAATATACTATCATTAGTCATCTTTTCTGCACAATGTTAGTACCAATTACTCTGATGAAAAGAATACAAGAGAGTTATCTGATACACCTGGATTAACTTTAACCTGTTTCTTGCTGAAGCAAATCTGCATGCCTTCTATACCGTCCTAAAGAGTGTCTGTTTAAATGAATAGAGTGAGAGTAATAATTTCTTCAGGCAACACTCTATAAGCTTTATTGGAAGATTATGATTCTTTAGACTACTTTTTCATGGAAAAAGAGATTAATCCTATAAAGACTGTAATAACAAAATATGTCTGAAGCAAACATCTTGCTTGTGTAGTTTATTGTTTATGAGTGAAACAACTGAAGGTTTGTTTTTCATAGAAATATAGAACAGTTTGGGTTTGAAGGGACATTAAAGATCATCTGCTTCCAACTTCCCCGCCATAAGAAGGGACACCTTCCACTAGACCAGGTTGCTCATAGCCACATTCAGCCTAGCCTTGAACATCTCCAGGGATGTGGAATCCACAACTTTTCTGGACAACATGTTCCAGTGCCTCACTACCCTCACAGTAAAGAATTTCTTCCTCATATCTAATCTAAGCCTACCTTCTTTCAGTTTAAAGCCATTCTCGCTCATCCTATATCTACATGTTCTCGTATAAAGTCCCTCTCCAGCCCCCATTAGGTACTGGAAGGCTGCTATCAGGTATTACCTAATATCTTCTTCAGGTTGAAGATCCCCAACTGTCTCTGCCTATCCTCATAGGAGAGGTGCTCCAGCTCTCTACATCTTTAAATGTAGATATTTTTCCAATTACTGAGAATTTCTTTGGCTTGATTTTTAGAAGGTTTTTATTTTAAACTTCCAGGATATAATCATTATTAATAAATAAAAGGAAATATTTTTAGTGCTTAGTGGCAGAATGGTTCAGTTTAACTGTGATAAGATGTATCCTTCCAGTGATATCTCTAAACGTATGAAACTGCTAGGAAATGTATTTCAAAACTTAGAAAAGAGTAAAATGTTTATTTTCAGCACACCTAGACCTTGCCTAGAGCGTTGTTCATACAATATTTGGTTATAAAGGGATTTACTGGGATACGTGCAATGAGCAATTGCTTTGTCTTGACCTCAGATGTAAAGGAAGTTTTGCATGCAGAAGGTGCCTTCATGGCCTTCTGTGACTCATTTCCCTGTCCCCAGCAAGAAGATCCGAAACTTCCCTTGCCTGTTTAAGAGTGTGTAAATCCTAGGTTAGACCTGGCTAGGAACTGTTGTGCTTTGCCATCTGTTAATCTCACACATAAACACACAAAAGGTAAACCAATATATTTTATTTTCTTGAAGAATTATCTACAAGCTTTTAGCTATCAAGAAGCTTAAAGCTGAGCTAGTAAAAGTAGTTATTTCTAGCAAAATTTTTCCATGTACAGAAAATTTAAAAATTAATTACCCCAAATTTTACCCTAAATATAAATCAATTCCCATTGCAAACATACTGTAAACACTTTTTTTGACTGTTATAGTTAATTTATCATCAAATCTTAAGCAAAGACTCAGAGTTTCCAATTGCAAATAATAAAAAATAAGGTATTATTATGGATATTTTTCAGAAGCAGAACTCATAATTCTCTTTTCAAAAGCTTCCATAACAGCAAAATTTCATCCAGCTGTAAAGTAAGGGAGTACATTTCCACTATTAAGCACATAAGTAATATGTTGGGAAGGAACATACTGCTGTTCCTCCAATGAGATATTGATTTAATATCAGTAATCTGCAGGATCACCATCTCTAAATTAAACTTAAGAGAGTGAATAGTTTCTTACATCTCTTAAGGGGCTCCAAGTCAATGGCAGTAATGCTAGACATTTGTATAGCACAAAATTTTGAGGTACCTTATGGATGTTAATTATGCCTCACAATAACCCTTGTAGCTAGCAATAAGCTATGTAGCAAGTAAAAAATATCTACTTTTTCCCAGGTACTCAGTGTTTCATAACATAATTTTTACTCTCTAGTCACATCAACATGATATGCTGTATTCAGGTGATCATGATATAAAGTTAATTGTGCACCTGATAGTAGCTCTGTCTTTTTACCACAAATACAGTAGCCCTGGTATTACCTGTTTTAATAGCACTTGAATTAAACTAGAAAGATTAGTTGGGACCAGGTGCTTCTCCTGTCCCATCCTCTGCTCTGGCTCCATGCTGCCCAGAGTCCACAGCTAAGCATACCCAGACAGCTCAGAGGTTACTAATTTACCAGAGTCTACAATGCAATGCCTTAAGAGAAGCAAAAAGGGAAAACAGCTTAACAATCATGTCTGTCAACTGCAGCAATTTAGCAAGGGGTGAGTACTTGCTCCTCTGTCCAGGCAGGACGGGCAGCTGTGAGGAATCGAATCATCGACAGCCACAGCTCCAGTGCCGCCACTTCCAGTCAGAAACCCAAGCACTGCTGAGTGTCTCAAAGATGAGAGACAGAAGATGCTAACCAGATTAAAATTACAGCAAACATTTGCCAATATTTTTCTTTGCCTATAAAAAGAAGTGCTGAATACTTTTTCACTGGATAGATTAATAAACTGCACTCCTAGAGAGATGATTGCTAGAGGGGACAAAAAGGTGTTTTGTGAAAAGCTTTTAAGCTCCCCAAATCATGCTTTCTTCAAAGAAATTAGTATTTTCATTACTCTTTTTCTACTTTCACACCTTTCTTTTAAAAAATAAGAAAGGAAAAACAAAATTAAGGAAATGTAGAGGAGAGAAGGGTAGAATGGAAAGAAGAGCATAGAATGTCAAACAGTATTTCACACGGATTTGAAGAAGTTTACGTCATTCATGGAAAATTGTTGTATTTTGAAGGGTGATATATTTTGAAGGATGATAAGTATTGCATCCAGCTCTGGGATCCCCAGCACAGGAAGGACATTGACATGTTGGAGTGAGTCCAGAGGAGGGCCACCAGGACCTTATTAGAGGGATGGAGCACCTTTCCTCTGGGGAAAGACTAAGAAAATTAGGATTGTTCATCCTGAAGAAGAGAAGTCTTTGGGGTGACCTAATTGCAGCCTTCCAGTACCTTCAGGGTGTCTACAAGAAAGCTGGAGAGAGACTATTTATAAGGGCATGTACTGACAAGACATGAGGAATGGCTTCAAATTGAAAGGTTTAGATTAGATATTAGGGAAAATTCTTTACTGTGAGGGTGGTGAGGCACTGGAACAGGTTGCCCAGAGAAGTTGTGGATGCCCCATCACTGGAAATGTTTAAGTCTGTATTGGATAAGGCTCTGAGCCACAAAACCCAGTGAAAGACGGCCCTGCTCATGTCAATGGAGTTGGAAATAAATGATATTTATGGTCTCTTCTAACTCAGGTCGTTCTATGAACCTGTGATTTTCTAATAAACAGAAATTTTAAAATTAAAAAGTATGTGTTTAAAACTTCACATGTTTTCTAGTTAACTCTATTTCTAATGTTCTAGTACACGCAGGTGAATCAAATTAGTGTTTTCCTAAGAAAAAGACTGTGGGGTGAGCTTGTCAATGAAGGAAACCAGATGCTGGATTGCCAAAGAGGCCACTGCCCATCCTTGCAATGCCTGTCTTTCACCTGCCTCATTCAGTAATGACTGGCAGTACTAGAGCCAGAGCAGGATCCAGGACATTTAATTTCCTAGTGTCTTTCTTGAATCGCTGGACTATTCTCTTCTGCATGGTCTTTTTTGATTGGAAAAAAAAAAAAAGTTAGGAATTTATTTCAAGATGAGCACCTAATTTTATAACCTTTTCCTGTGATGTCCCATGGAAGCCCGGGGTGGAAAGCTCTGTATTTATGAACTGGACTGGGTTATAAAACTGAGTACTAACAGTTTCCCCTCACATTAGCATTCATTTCATGATTTATTTTTTTTTCCCTGACTAGAAGAACTGCCTACACCCCTGCTCACCATGGCAACTGAAGAATCTAGCAGCAGACTCAGGGTAGCAAAAACATAGGAAAAAAACATAACTCGAAAATATCTCCTGATACTAAAATTGGTTTTGTTTTCACAGCAACACACTATGCAACTGCAAGAGAAAGAGAGCTATCTACCTATATTTCAGATGGAATCACCCAGCATGGGAGGAGTACAAAAAAAGTGTGTGTATGTTTGCATGTTACACTGGAGTATGTTAAGGGTAGGTGGCACTTATTTTCTAAGCATGTTTTGACTACTGAGGGAGGATGAGTTATTGACAATGATATGTTAGTGGATGTTTCTGTGCAAGAGAAGGCATTCACATGTACTGGATAGAATCACAGCAATTTTGTTTGAAGAGTTTTCCTTCTGTTCCTGAGTTGGTGCAATACACAAAACATTTGACAAATATTTATCAGCATGTCTAAACATACGGAAAGAGTGAACCAAAGTCTTTCAACCACTGGCAGCATGAAAACAGGCACTGATGTGTTTGCTAACAGCATAGCCGAATGCTATACAAAAAAATCAGCCTCAGAGGTTATAGTTACTTAACCCCCCCAAAAAAAATGAGTTTATAGGAATAATTCCACACAGATTACTAAAAAAAGCATTTCAAAAGTTACCTGGACACATATATTTAATTAGTATTATTAAAGTAGTATTAAATAATGTTGTTGCTTTTCAAAGCAGGAAAACACATATATTATAAAAGAGAAAGGAGAAACCAACACCATAATATCTCACCTCATTAAAGAGAAAGGAGTCCACATCAAACTTAGTAAATAAAAAAGTCAATGAAACATTTTCTTCATTTCTGTGGGAAAATGTTTTGACTCATATTAGTAAGGAAAAGAGGTTGGCACACATTAAAGTAAAAAAAGGAACAAATATCACTTTCCACCCTGTACTAAATGCAAAGTTTTCCATATAATAAAAAGACAGCTTTTAAGATAAACACTACTATGTGGAGGCTAAAGCTAACAAGTCCCGCTGTGCTTATTATACCCACTGGAATACCATGTTTGACTCCAAACACAGCCTTCATATGTATCTCATGAGGAGGGAAAGTGGTGGCTGCCCAGCTCTGGACCAGCACAGAAGAGTCACAGACAGGGGATGCAGTTGAATCCAGGAGCTGCAATACACACCTGTGTCTGCAGTGCAGACAACGGTTGTTGTCAAAAACGTGACAGTCATGGTTTTCTCCTGTGCAGGCATTGGAATAGGAGGGTTATCAAGTTTGACAAGCCACATAGCAATGTGCATCTGTTCAGAAACAATTGGGTGAATTTTTGTATGCTTTTGTCAACACTCAGCTCACTGCACTTCAATTTCATAAATTAGCTTTCTGTTGCTATTTATTCTCTAATTATCTGAGTTATTGTCTCTCAGTGAATGCAAGTTGCAGGAGAATGAAGGACAGGCTCGAGAAAATGCAGAAAGTGGATCTAGTGCTACAAGAATTGGAGCTGGAGTTGAAGACAAAGTCAGATATGACTAAAATAGAGTAGTGGAAAAGTATGTATTGATAAGCAAAGATAATAGTAAAAATGCTGAGTTAGTATTGTAAATTAATTATATGAAATATTGGTTAAAAAAGTTATTTTTTTAAATGGAATACTTAGATTAAAACCGCTTGGGGATTGACTGAAAAAGACTTTATATTCAGTCAGTTTTAGAAGAGACAAAGGTACTTCTAGTCCTCAGATGTAGAACCAGCTTAGAATACCAAGTTAAAAACATTAAACTAGTTGGAGTTTGCACTTAAAACAATAGGCAATGCATGAAAATCAACTGAAGAAAGACATCATGAGTTTGCCAAGAGATAAGCGGGAACTGGATAAAGGACTCATCAAAAAACTGCAAGAATGAAGACAGACATGGCAAAAGTTGAATGATAAAAGTTATTTTATTTATTCAGATCAAAGGACAATAATATGTAAATGGGTCCCTCTCTGCAATTCTCTTCATCTTCCTGACATTAAAGATAACCAGTGTATAGTACTAAAACTAATCATTTGTGTCTGTGTTGAAGAAGCAAGGATGTGGACTTGGGGATTGAGTCAGCATCAATGATACTGAAATCTCTGAACTGTTTATGCAATATCCTTGCCTGATTCAGCAAGAGTTTGAACCAGATTACTTGCTCCTAGGTATGTCTGACCTATCTTTTCCTTTTACTTAATGTTTTCAGTTTCTTATAATGAGAACTTAGTAATTGGAGAATGACTAATCTGGACATTTTCTCGTATTTGTTTTGTAAACACTAAACAAGCACTTAAATGGAAACACTTCTCTAGGTTTCCAAAAGTACTGCTGAATAATGAGCTGTTGTTACTAAAGTTTGAAACACGCATGCTGGATGAGGAAGAATTGGACTTTTATGTTCTGATTTTCCCTATTAGTTACCCAAGAAATGTAGTTCTTATATTCAATAGCACTTTAATTGTACCATGCCAAAAAGAAGCAATTCAATTTTTTATAAACAGATCCTTTTCAGCAGTGTAGCAGTAAGTACTTTGGATAAACTCTCCGGTTTGACATTCTCGGATGAGTAATAAGAAATGGGAAAATTCTGTGTTTTATATTTCCATTCATCTGAAGATACTTTAAGCTGCTTCAAATTACTATTTTAATTCACCTTTGAATCTGACATTTAAAATGAGGCTGTGGAAAGTATACAGAAGTATACAGCAAAAGTGGCAAAGGAGGAGAATTTTATTTGAGAAAATTTCATGAGAATTTGCCTCTAAAAGAAAGAAAAATATTTGCTGCAAATTTACATTCATATTAGACCTCTTACATTATGCTAAATGACATCTCCAAGTGCCTCAGGCAGGTATTTCTGATAGAAACCAAACGAAGAAAAGGTGATAAAGAAATTAAAATCTAATAACATATTTTGGTAGAATATTAATGAGTGATCAGCAGTGTATTGAGCTGTAGAGAATACTCATCACAGTCACTCTGTCTTCTTATATTCTCTCCTGCAGAACTGTCTAACCTAAGGCTAGATTGCTTTGAAATTTGAAAAGAGGTTTCTGAGCATTAGACAGTGCATCTATTATCATCAACAGCTTCAGCGTGTGAGCGTGCAGATATACTAAATTAAGCAAGGTGTTATCTGCAAGTTTCCTTATTTATAGATACTCTTTTCCTCCTGGTTTTAAATTGTTTTTTAAATGAATGATACAGAGGAAAACAGCTTTAGCACAAATGAACAAAGAGTGCAAGTCAATCCTTACATGGCATGAATCAGAACAACTACACTGAGGAACTTAGCACCAGCTGACAAGCTGCTCAAAAAAATTTTCATTCATACCAATATAATATCTCAAGACCATAATTCCAAACCCAGTATCTAGATCTCTTAAATCCAACCCTTTGGTAATACTATTCCTTGTTTCATAAAGGAATCACATTTCATTAAGGCAGATTATTTCAGTGTAGTGCTTTTCTTACAGAGGTAAAGCAGAGTACCAGTTCTAGTCTCCAAACCACCAAACCAACTGATATTTTAATAAACAAACCATGCGTTTGGTCAAAATCTACATGTAGAATTCCTGTATTTTAAGAGGAATGTTTTTATCATTTAGAAGAGAAAAAGCAAAAGAATTGGAATGTTGATTGTTTTATTTTTACGTTTATTTTAGGTTTTGTCAGGGGATTTTTTTTCCATACCTTATACATATTATTCATATTCATAACCATTGTCCATAAATTATGGTATTTTAAAAACTGCCAATTCTCTTTTGAAGTTTTTTCAATTTCTTCTCACAGCCTGAATTTCTGAGCATTTAATGGTGGATTTGCAGAAGGTATTTTATTTAAGTGTGGAGTTGCTTTTGAAAGAGATTTAATTTCAATTTTGTTGCTACAATTTCATCCCGTGCTATATGAAGCTGTTGTTTGCCAAGAAGCCAAAGACATAATAAACCTAGTTGAGCTGGAAAAGTCCAGCAATAGTATGCAGCAGGTCTCTGCCAGTATACCAGAAATGACAGAAAAGTGTACCCTCAGCAACCATCAGCCATTGACAAGAATAGGATTTTGCCTCACCTTTGGAACTGTTCAACCCAATACTGGGTATTCTGTAAAAAATTTGGCCTGGAGTTCTTCAAGAAGCTTTAGATGGTACTGACATATGGGCAGCATCTGATGACCACTTCCAGAAAATTTGAAAGACATTTTAGAAAATGTGTTCATTAGAAAATATATTTGTTAGAAAATATACTTGATACCTAAGAGATCTCAGAAAACAAATAAACAAACAAACCACAAAAAAACCCCCACCACCCAAAAGAAACTCAGTGGAAATATAAATTAAGCAGTAATTTCTCTATTGCTCTCTGAACATGACTAATATCCAGTTTTATCTTTTCCTTTCACTTAATTGTTTTCTTATCATTCTCACACTGGCAGTTCTACAGAATTACTTGCTTTGTTATCCTCCTATTAGTTATAATAAGCAAAGAGGGAGTGGAGCTCTGTACTGAGAGGAAAACACTAGCAACTGAAATATCTGAAAATAATTTGGGAGCAGGAGGACCCTGAGTGATTGCTTATGCTGGATGAAATATGAAATTGGAAACCATTAGAATTATATCTATTGAAAGAGGGAACTTACAAGGTATGATTATAACCTTTCATGTCCCTGAGAGCATGGAGGTGCCTACCTGTTGTTGCCCAGCCTACCCTAGTGCCTCCCTCCACTCTGTCCATATTCCAGGACTCCATTTCAGCCCATCCCAGAACCACCATTCCCTGTTCTATTGATGCTGTAGTAGTGTCTCCAGCTCTGTCCCTCCCTGGTCTCTGACTTGCTCACTAGACTTTCTCAGGCTGACCTTAGACCTGACTTATCCTCTCACCTTCTCTGTCCAAGGAATCTCTTATTACCCCAGCCCTGGATCTCTGCAGGGTGGCAAAACAAACCCCATCCTGGATCCCCCCTGATAATAACATACTGCGGGACACCATGAGAGGGCAAGAAACTAGCTGTACAGCCAGGAAACTAGGAGCTAGGCAAAAGATGAAGTGTGAGAGGAGAGAGAAAGCAAGTGAGAAAGAAATCCGCTTTCACTTTTATTTCCGTAGTTTTACTGTACCGTTGCTGATACCAATTCAAGCTTGAATGGTTTCGGAGGCATTTCATCCAGAAGGACTCATCTGTGGTTTGCAGTGCTCTTCGTAGAGGAGAGTTGAATCAAATAACTATATTTCAAGCTACAAATACTCCTTAAGCAAGATCACAGGCATATAAAACAAAGATGGAAACTAACCTAGTGGAAAAGGAGAAAAGTCTGCAGAAGCAGACTGAGATTTGGGGTTTCTGGACTAGTTTTTCTGACCAATAAAGAACCAAAGGAAATTGTTCGCTGGACAATATTTACACAATATTGCTTCAAAGCACAGTAAAATCTCAGGAATCGGAGGAGAAGGAGACATAACTCTGCCTCTTTACAAAGCAAAGCTACATCATGGCAATATTTTGTTTAAAATAGTTAATAATTATTTTTTCCTAAACCAAAAAACCCTCATTGCTTTTTCTCTCCAGACAAAGAGACAAATGTTTTGCCAGATAATGTGAAATATGAACATGGACAGGACCAAGAGCAGTTGGCTTTCTTCTGTGAGACTGTGGTATCACTGGTTAAACTAGTCAAACACTTTGCATTTTTGTCATCCAGGCCATCACTTTCTCCAGCTCTTCTGGAGTAGAAGTCACAGTTGTTGCGGTGTGAGTGGAGGCAGCCATAGGGTTGGCATCATTTGATTGTCTATGAAACAAAAGATTTGCTAATTTGTTCTGTTTAACTGAAGGAGATTTGTTACAGGATTTTCTCATTCTTTGGACAGGACTGTGTGCAGAGCCAGATCTTCAGTGGGAGTCAGCTTCCATGTAGAAACTTTTGGGCAGCAAATATCACACTGAAAATAGTGGTTTTCCTCACCTGTGTTTGGAACTACTGTGATCCAGGTATGTCACTTACTATCTCCTTCGGAACTGTCAAATTATATTAATCCACACCTCAATTATTCCCTTTCTGTTTCTTTTTGAACCTAAAGATGAGGGTTTTTTACAAGTTTGAGGCTCTGTCAATAGTGATTGATTCTCTCTCTTAAAAAGACATAGTAAGTAAAAGAAATGATAAAGAAAAATATTTTTTGAAGTTCTTTCTGACCCACCTGATGATATCACTGTTTAAAGCTCAAATTTGGCCAGCGTGCTTCATAATTTCAGCAGAAATGTGGTTAAATAGGTACTGAATTTTAAAAGTCTTAGGCAAAACTTTTAGTCTCATTTAAATCTCTGCATAACATATTAATGTCTGGGACTTGTTTGGCTTTTTTTTTTTTAACTCATCTGCAAACTAATTCATAAACCTTTGCATTTTGAATGATGGAAGTGAAAAATTTGAACTCCTAAAATTAAAAAAGAATAATAAAAAAAAAAAGTTTTCAGTAACGGCAACTGTGTTTTTAAAGTTCACAAAAGAGATCAAAGGGCAAATCTTCCACTCTTACAGACACTTCTGTGATTCACCTTCCGTGAAGACAGGCATCTTCAGGGGATAATTAACTAACAAAAAGAAATGTCAGTATATATTGGGTGTCACAAGGAAAAGTGCTTTCTCTTCAGCTGAAAAACATGTCCAGAGTCAACAATATCAGTTCTTTGCCAAGTAGTTTTGGGCTTTAAAACATATTGCTATCTCTTTGTATTTTTCATTATTTGGAAAATCTACCTTTATATTTCCTTATATGCAGGTAGATATTCTCTCTATAAATAATGAGAGTTATTCATAGACATGATAATGATGAATACACACGTACACCCACATAAACTCTCTACTGCTTTTTAAATTTTTCTGTATTTTGTACATATCGTAAGATACAGAGCAGTTCAAGTACCACCATGAAGTTGTCACACATACAGCACATCCTGAGATACCTTTTTTTGTTTGGGCTTTGTTCATTCTCTCCGTAGGCCTTACATCTTCAGCGAGTGCCATATGGACAAAACAGTTTCTGGTAAAATTTTGGACAACAATTAAAATAAGCACAGCAGGAGATTCCAACTGTTGACCCCTAAAAGGTGGTTAATCAACAGCATATGGGTTTATTTATCCCAGCAAGCCCTTTTAATTAACAGTTCTGGAAAGTGTACTTTTTTATGAACACTTTGTTATAATAAATTGAGAAAATTCTAAATAGTGTAAATGAAGCTCCAACTTGAAAGAAAATAACATTGTTTATAAGAAAAAAATCTGTCAAGAAGTCCACCCATGAGAAATAGTAATACTAACCTCAAACAATGCTAGATTAGCAATGTTTGTGCCTGGAATCAGATCTGAATTTATAAGAAAATCCCTAAAGTGCAGAAAGTTTGGGTTTAGTGTTTAAACTAATTTCTAAAAAAACCTCTCACATTGTAAAGTTCATGTTTCAAGTAAAAAATGTCAGTAAGAGAGGGATGAAGTGTAGTTTGGGACCACCCTCTGAATATACCATGACATTTATTTTCAAGCTTATGGTAGGAGATACTTGATTATAAGATAGGTTGAAAGGAAGAGAGGATAAAAAAATAAACTGTGATGCCAAACTAAAAAATACAAGCAAACACTAACAAGTGGGCACACAGCACAGAATAAGTAAACACAAAAAAATCAACAAACATTCATAATACCTCCTTATCAATGCAATGCAAATTGTTTAATGTAAGCCTGAAAAAAACCAAAACCTTAAGGTATACCCAAAATATTAAAAAACAACAGTAAACCAAATTTTCTGTTGGTGTAAACTGAGACAGCTGCTTACAGAAATCTGATTTAGATGTGCCTTGAAAACATAATCAGGTCCTTTATACTAGGAAATTGAGATGAAAAACCAGAGAACTTTTTCTTTGTCTTCAGTCAACTGAAAACCAAAAACTTTTTTGATGGTATTGCATTAGCTTATAAAACCTCCTGGTAAACTTCCCATAAATGATGTCTCAATGATGAAGGCATTAGGAGCTATTAAAGTATTCAAACACCTCTAAACAGGAAGCCATGCAAACTGAAATAACTACTGAGCACCTTGCCGTATGATCACACTTCACCTCTGAGCAGTGGATTTTATCCTTTGTTGAAAGCAACTGCTACTCCAGAAGGACTATTTTCTATACACTTATTCATCAGCAGAATCTGGTCTGTTCTAGGAGGCAGAAACAGAGAAGTGTTTTACTTACAGTATGCTTCACTAAATTACAAGCATTTTTCCTCTTAGAAAATGCTCAATATTTTCTCAATACTAATGGTGTTGGGGTCTCCTTAGTGGAGATGTCTAATAACCTACAGTAAAATGGAAGATTGCCTTACAGAAGAATGAAGATCTGAAGTATAGTAAATATCAGGGCAATTCCAGGGCAATTGTAGCTATAGCTACAACCTTCTAAAAATGTTTGCCAAAGATTCTGTTAGTCAGCTGAGATTCCACTAAGTAAGGTGTTAAATTTGTCTTAAAAACAAAACAGAATATGTTTTTGCTTTGTCACTGGCTTCCTTTGCCACACTAGAAATAAGAGAAAACAACCAAAACTGGAAATCATTATCTACCCTGTAATATGTGCTAACACTGAATGAGAAAGCAACCACAACATGAGGACTCCACTAGACAGAGTAAAGATTACATTCCCAGAAGAAATCTGTGTAGGGGACTGTTGTCTCTTCCTCCATGGAATGCCATAAAAAAACCAGCCTGGAGCAGCAATTTTTTAGACTGTTAACCCTTGCAACTGTGTAGAGCTGTCAGGAGCAGTAACCATACATCACAAAGCTTAGGGTATATATTAAAAACAGGGACAGAGAGATATCATGATAAGCAAATATCCATACTCTTCTCTACAGTGCACTTCACCATTCCATGTATTTGAAGTTAGTGTGAGACTTTCAGCAAAGACTTTCTACACTGAGGATTTTCCACTACTAAATAAAGATAATTACATAATTACATACTTTAATTACAAAGTGTTGTGTTCTAAGATGGATGTTTGACTCCATGTGTCTCATTGTGCTAATTTTGAAAAAAGACCGTTGTGCAATGCCCATAAAGAATATAAAGAATAAGTGCTGAATATGCTTTAAAACCTCTGAGTAAATGTGGATGTCTTCAGCTATGCACGTAGCACAACAAAAGTAGTCCTGAATCTATGTGAAAGGGGAAAAGAAAGGAAATAGAAAGAAAATTTAAGTGCTGCATAAATTACATCAGCTATCAACCTCCTGCACATTGAAGGCTAATTCTTGTAAAAAAAGATAAAAAGCCACAGATCAGGTCAGCATGTTACCCTAAGTGAACCACTAATTTCATAAAACTGAAGACAGTATCCTACATAAAAATAGAGAAAAAGTGAAATCCTTTGTGACAATTAAGCTAAGTGATTCATGCAGAGCTGTTGATTTCATTTCCAAAAGAAGATCAATGATTAGGCAAATCGTCTGTCTTGGATTTTCTCTGTCACTGTTAGTGAAATGTTTAATTTTTTAAAGATCTTTTACTCCACTAGAAGGTATTTCTGGTTTTATTTTTTTAACTGACCAGTGAGTAGTAAAAGTGCACTTGTTAAGGTAGAAGTATGCTCCATTAGGTCTGTTATCAAGAAGCCACCATTGTTGGGTTTTGGTTTATTGGTTTGTTTGTTTGTTTTTAATTAACCTATGTGTGCGGATCTACTAGATTATACACAGGGACTACTTGAAAAGCCACTTGAGGCATCTTTTCATCAGAATGAACTACCTATTTAGTATCTGCTTAGTCCTGCTGTATGGACTAGACTACAGTTTAATCTAAATCCTACATTTTCTTTTTGATAATTTCCATGAAATGAAGGAAGAGCTAAGAGCTATTTTAGGCCTGGGCACTTCTTCTGAATTTTATAAAGTGTTTTTTTTTTATATCTCCGCCGAGATTAATCCAGTTCTAATGCACCAAAAGTAAAAATCAACTACGAGCTACTTTCAGTACAGTCATCTCAAGGAGTTTGCTCACAGGGTTAAGAATGAAGACCTGGGAAACACAAACTAAGCATCTCAATGCTGCAAGCACAATATAGCACTAAAGGGTTAGATTTAATTTTCAGCGCTGTCAAAGGAGCCTCAAAGAGTATGATCAAGGCATTGCCAGTTAACTTCTGCAATGATGCAACACAATCCATGTACAAACTCTGTAATATAATGCTATATATTTTAAGAAGGTAATAATTTCTTTCTGATACTGTGGCTCTTTGTTTTTTAAATGTTTTTGAGAATAAGGGAGAGATAACATTTCTTTTAACATTACGGAGTTTGGGAGTTAGCCAAGTGAAAATTAGTGAGCTTCCACTGTAACTAATTGAAATTAGATATTGTTTTCATTAAACTCTCATCAACTTCACCTTTTGTTTATTTTCAAGAGTAGATTTCAAGTGTTGCAGATGTGTTGGTTAGGTCTCAGGGAGGAAATATCAACTGTCACACCTGGTTCATTTGCTATGTTACACGTTCTGGGCACTGAGCTGCACAACATCCCTTTCTTTTCTAATGCTCAGGAGGGGGGTTTTGGGTGCTTTATGATTCATCTCACTTTCTAGTGGTTAAAAATCAATCTATGGCTAAGTGCTCACGTAATTTGAATCAAAGTAGGCCAGCCTGCATGATTGTTAGTACCTCTTGATTGCAATGAAAATCTTTGTACTAACATATACATTGTACTTGTACTCATGGTTCATTTTATTTATTTTTTACATCTTTATGTTTTCAGAATCTGACAAAACTCCATAATGTTTAACAATGAGCATACTAATATTTTTAAGGAAGCATTGCAATATACAAGAAAAGAGAGAAGGCTCTTGCATCTCCCAAGATAAAATTATTTTTATTTGAGGAAATGTTGAGCTTCCAAGTAAAAATTTCTCTTTCATTCCAATGTAGCAATGATGAATATGTATTGATATAGTGCTAGGAAGATTTCTCTTTTTCTCCATGTTTGAAAATGCATTGTCCTTTTTAGAAAAAACACTTGGGAGGGATTCATTTTATTCCAGGATTATTAATCTTTTTCCAAACACAAGAAAAAGAGAATAATATGGAATGGAAATAGCAGAAAGAAGGTAAAGAGCAGTACTCAAAACTTGAGTACTGAGTTGAGTACTGAGAAGTGGGCTAAAAAAAAGGAGATAAAAACCCTCAGCTGTCTGCATGAAGGAATGAAAATTTATACAGAAAAAGAAAGAAACAAGCAGGCACGGATGGCTAAATAATTTCTCAGAAAAGACAATAATTATCTTGAATAATTTGAAATTTAATTAAACTAATTATTCTTAAGTCTGTTCAGTAATGTTGAGGATAAATTTACTTCCACGTATAAAATGCACATAATCAATTTATGTCACTTTGGAGAAGTTTCAGTTCTTGGAAATGATTCCTGAAAAAACATATGTAAGTGTACAGCCTTGAGCTACTGAAAACTGATGTAGATTCACTGAAATAGGAAAAACCAGTCAACAGCTGATTAGGATGCAGAATCATTATGCTTTTAATCATATTAAAACCTTGTTGTTTCTTGCTAATGTGAACCATCCATGATTTATAACCTAGCTACCATACTTAAAACTCTTCATAGCAAAACCAGAAAAATGTTTCACAACTCTAATTTCCTTGCTCAGCCATAAAGATACCACCACACCTCTTGGCAGAACAAAGTATCTGATGCATAGTCATATAAACCATTTCCTAAACTAATGGATGGCCATTCAAAATTAGTTTAATTCTTTGCATTCCTATTCCTATAGGAAATTTTCTCAATAAACTTCTTCCAAACATGGTTGAAAATTTGAAAATTCAGGCCTGAATCGGTTCCTTACCAATTTATAATCACTTTTTCTTTTATAAGTGTCATGCTTTAAGAAATGTTTTCCTCTTCTGCTGTCTTGGTTCTTGAATTCAACCACAGACATTAATCTTTGTTTTGCTTGACCAAAGAAGATCTGTGAATCTAATGTATTTTAGATTCACAGAATATAGGCTCTCCTTTTCCTGGTTATCTGATTAGTATTTTCCAAGGCTATTTCAGATAGAATTTGGTAGGTTTTTTAGAGCTAGATGGCCAGAACTCCCCTGTTTTCACTTAAATATTGCAATGACACTACTTTTTCATTTTTTAAAGTATTGCAGCTGATAAATCTTACAATTGTCTCTGTGATTTTCACAGCCATATTACACCAATGTTTAATTGTCTTTCATGTCGAAATAATACCTTTTGGTTTTCCTCTCCCTCTGTTATTCAGCCCAAATTCCTGCTTACAGCAACAGTCATTAACATGATCCCTAGCTGAGTGATACTGTGGTTGATAACAAGATTATTTCATCACATTGATTCTTTTTAAGACTTTTATATTATATTATATTGACAATATATCCTATCTTTTTGATGGAAAAAAAATAGCAGAACACTGTAAGTATTTTGTGCTATGGTCAGAAATTAAAATACTAAACAGCATTTACCTCTGTGAATATTTTTAAGTAGTATCAAAACTAATTCCTTTCAAAGCAATGTTAACCCTTATACTAGCTTTTTGTGCAGTCTACATTTTTTAACTATTACATTATCTTCTCTAGTTTAACCAGCAATGTTAAAATCTTTTATCTAGAAACTGACATACTTTATCAAAGGAAATATCAGATGAGTACAGCAAGATGGACTTGGTGAATATATATTATATACTTTTACTAGTTTCCCACTTACTCCCATGTCTAATTACTTTTACTTTTTAAGGGAAAAACTCTTTTGAAATATTTAAATAATTGGAATAAGACTATTAATGTTTGGTTTATGTGTTCTGTGACTTTTTAAACATATCTACCACATTTACTACTTTTCATCTGTATAATATTATTTAATAAAAAATAGTTATTAAAACTCTTTGCTATTGGACCACCTGCTAACAATAGCAATAAAGTGACAGTTTCTGTTGAAAAACACTCACAGTTACAAGGACCCTGAAGCACTACTCGTTTTTCTACCATGTGTTTTGGAGAAAAAATTCTGTAAAATTTTATTTTCTTATTAATAAAAAAATTAGTTGTCTCTGAGGCTTTGACTAATCACTGAAGTTCTCTTTTAACTGCAACATTTTCACAGAAGCTCCCAGCACCACAAGCATGCAGCAGCATCCTCACTGTGAGTGTCAGGATAGATCTTGTGTTGATCAAAGTAGAGGATGAAACAGCAGCCTGGTTGGAGTCTCATGAAGCCACAAAAAGAACACACCACTGTAACAGCAAGCAATGCACCAACTGGGACATGGCAGTATGGTGTGTGGCAGGTAATAGGAGGCACAGTTATTAGCAAGTCATTAACTTGCACTAAGACAATATAAAATAATTAAGCAGTATGCTTGCTTTATGTATGTAAACATACTTGTACTGTCTCTTCCTTTAAGTAGGAAGGAAATCAGTGGACTGACCTAGTGCTGATTCCAGCTGGGATAGACTCTGCCATGTTACCAGCACTTTCAGAGTATCTTGGATACATACTGTCAGATTAATTCTCAGAGATATGCTCAAACTAGAATAAACGCTCTACAACAAAACACCAAAGTGCTCAAATCTGTTTTGAATATTGACTGCTATATAATAGCATTATAAGTTAGGCAGTTGTTAACTTGGCACATAGTTAAGCATTTTGCCAAATATGGGTGTGTTAACATAAATCCAGAACCTCTGCTGAGATGAACAAAATCATTATGGAGTTTGATAGTATGATCCAGTACTTCATATTCAAAATCATATTTTGTATGTAAACGTAATTTGTCCAAACCCAGTATACATCATTTTATCTATCTGTAGGATTATTACACAATAAATGCAACCCAACATTGCTGGGGCTGAAGCAATACTTTCAATGAGTTTAATCTATATTTTATGTTTAAATGTATTACTTAGGCTGAAATCCATCTGGGCTTATTAAACCATAGTCCAAAGCCCAAAATATAGCTGGGAAGGCAAAAAATAAGTTAGCCAACTATAATCTGACCAACACAATAACAATACAGCCAGCTGCAAGCTGTATGTAGTAGAAACTTCTCAGCAATTAAATATCACTGTGCAGGCACAGATTCTCATTAACTATTTATAACTGCTTCCTTTTATTTATATTAAAGATAGAAAGAATGTAATCATGTCCAGAAACACTTTGTTTTAAATGACAAGAGCTAGTTTAATAGGTAAAATTACAAGAATCCAAGCAAGAGAATACATAAATTAGTTTTTAAAACAATATCCTACTTGTAAAAGGAAAATTGTCAGGGGCTTTTTCAAGTAAGTAATGGCAGGTAAATCCAGAAAGTGCTAAATGACACATAAGACAAAGTGAACCATGCCTAAGTTGTTTTTACAAATATCTGGTAAACAGCACTATGCTGGGGTTTGGTAGCAAGCTAACACAAACAAATCCTATGAGACGACTTGGCAAGTGTGGAGGCTGCAAAAAGGATGTGTGGGTCAAGTCTAGGTGGGCAGGAAGAAATATGAATCACCCAGCAAGACAAAGATCAGATGCATATCTTCTGAGAACATGAGCAGTATAGAAAAATCAGGTGAGATTTCTGTTTGAACAGCTGACTTCATCAAACTGCTTCAGAACCTCCCCCTCATTAGACAATGTATTCCAAAGTTTCATGCATGTTTAAGCTGTATATTGAGAAAAACTTTTATTTTTATTTTGTTCTCCTATACTTTCTACATGAAAAATCCTTCCTATCAAATCCCCTTCAAGTAGAAATGCTTCGTATATCATAATGCTTCCGGTATCTCTCAGATTTCTTTTCCAAGCTGAATGGATGGAATTAGTCCAACCATCCCCATAAAACTTTGTAACAAATATAGGTTCAGAAAACAAAAGCTTCCTTTTTTGTCAATAGGCTTTGTTGGAAATGCTTCAGTTAATTAAAACAACCCAGTTCATAATTTTTAGTCATTCAATAGAGACTGCTTGTCCATACTTATAGTTTCAATCAAAGTTTATTGAAAATAACCTGGAAAAAAAAGTCATTATATTTTTAAACTGTAAGACTCTTTTTTTCCCCCCCAAAGCTACTGCTTTAATACTTTTAGAAGTATTAATTTATATTTTAAAAGTGGGAAAGAGTATAAAAAATTCAAATTTGAAAACTCTGCAAACTCATTCTCTTTTTCTGTGTTAATTTTCAAGTTGATTGACTTTGGGTCCTGAAGAAATTCACTCCGAGTTATATTTTCAATTAAATTCTTAGCATACAACAGCAGCATTTAAATGTTGAGCTTCTGTCCCTGAAACACAAGGTTGTTTTTATAGGTTGAAATGGAAGGATTAGTACCATGATCAGCAATTTTACATGGTGATATAACTTCATCCAGCTGTAATACTTCATCTTGTGGAGTGCAGACATATATGTGTGTTTATGTGCATATTTGTATATGTATATACTATCCCAATAAAGATTATACAAAACTGAAATTAATTGAAGCATCCTAGAGGTCCATTATATTAACTTCAGGCATATTAAAGCATCTTGAAATAGCACAGCAGTGACTGTCAGCTAGCCAGACTGCCTAATGTGGAGAATTTCCCTTGTTAGGTATCTTATTAAAGTTCTCAGCAGGGTTTCTAATTCGTCTCAACATCAAATGAATAGCACCAGCCTTTATTCAAGAAAGAGTCTAACTAGATTATGCCAAATTCCAGAAATGTGCTTTCACAGTTGCCAAAGTTTTTTTTTCCCATTTCTACTGTGTGTATTTCCAAGGGGCCTATCACTATGGACCCTATTCATAGGAAACATTATCCTGGGCTGCTGCACTACCACACCAATGACACCAGCTTACTTTCACAAGGATATTTAATCTGAGAGAAGTTGTTTCTTGGTTTTGGGGAATCTGTTCAATTTTTAGTTTTTGAAGTAGCTCCTACAGGAAGTAAAACAATGAAAGATCATGGCAGCCTCCCCTGTTCCCCTGCTTTTTTTTGAAGATCCTCCTGAAGGAACAGGAAATGCTGCTACTATGTCAATATTAATGTAATTCTAGGCATCAGTTACCAACTTTTATTAAAAACTCTCTCAGCAAGAGAGAGAGTCTTTGCATAGCGTGGAATCAGATAACACAGACAGGAAATAAATAGCTGATCTCCAAAGTAAATCTGCAAATACAGTTCCCTATGCCCTACATTCAACAAGGAAATCATCTCTTGATAGATATGGCAAAAGAAATAGAGTTCAAGAGCTGCAATTGTTAGAAAAAGTGAAACCTGTATTTAACTCTCTGCTCTGCCAGATGGGGCTGATGAGAGAGCAAGATGACTGAGACTCAGAGCTATATAAGAACAAAGTTGCTGTGAAAACAGCTTTTCAAGACCTTGCTCTCAAAGGCCAAAGTTAGAGAGAGTGGGGAGGTGCCAGTCCAAAAGCAAACGCTCCAGACAGTGTCTATATTTCTACTCACATTTGAGGTTTGAGTAGCTCATTAAAGGCTGCAAACAGATGCCTCTCTATCTGATCAAGATCTGGAGACAGGAATGCTGATGGCTACAAACTGGTTTTGCAAGGAGCTATGGAAGGCTTTTTTTCCTTCACTGATGGTGACTGTTAACTCTTCATAACTCTTCATGCAAACCTTAATGATGAATCATTCAGGGAGATCTGAGCACCTCTCCTGTATTGATATCTGCTTTTCTACCAACTTTTTGATTAATACAAAATAGTCCTGGGCACAGACATTATTTTTCTCCCTCCTATAAAGTTAAGATACCTTTTGGCCTCTCGCTTCCTAGTGCCAGAAATCTTGCATTATGGGATGCACCAAGGCCCAGCTTCAGCCAGAAAGATGCAAAGATGCCTCGCTATACTGAGGCTGGCACTTGGCAGATACCTAGAGAGAGACATCAGTTTAAGACTTGAACAAAAAAGATTGAATTCTCTGTTTCTTTAGGATCTGCAAGTGCTCTAGCAGTAAGTGAAAAAAATATGTGCAAAAGGCACCACAATCTTTTAAAAACAGAATACTCACAACCATATTTTCTGGGAGGTCCAGTATAACCTGACTGCATAAGAACTGGAAGTGCTGTGGAAAGCAAGCTGCTGCTTAGCCTAGATCCCAGGAGCTGCAGGAGCTGGTTATTTAACTGTTCAGGACATGTATAAGCAGACTTGAAGAATAAGAACAAGTGGTCCAGTCTCCAGTTTGCCAGCACCTTAAAGCAAAGGAGAGATGGTGAAATCACTACAAAGGGATCCAGTAAACTGCCTCAGAAATGTTTACCATTTCTTCCTGAAAAACATTACTTTCAGTCCTCACCATCACGTACTTCTCAGCAGTTCCTTGCCTGTACTTCCAAATGGACTACTCTAGAGTTTCTTGAACCTATTTGAAGGTATCATTTTGTCACCACATGCAAGATTATAGTCAGTGCTGGAACATAAACACGCACAAACACACACACAGACATCAAGGGGGATCCATTCCTCAATTATGCTGAAGAGTTTTCCTGATTAGTTAAAAATACATCTGATACAGAATCAAGTAAAATTAATGCTAAAATATGTTGAAGGTCTTGCATTCATTTGACATAGTACAGGACTGAACACTGGTTTTCAAGGTGGTTAATTAAATTAAATTTTAATAATCCACATCATGATAACGGTGGAAAAATTGTCTCTTCCAAGGAATTTGAAAAGATTACTGAAGTGGGGGGTAATGAAATATTTTAAAAATACAGCAGAAATTTCCAGTTTTGGTCATATAAACTTTTGCCATCTTGACACAACTTCTTGACTTTTAAATCAGGATATAAATTGCAGCATATAGTAACTGAACATTGACAGTTCTTAGTAGAATAAATTAATTTCTTCAAAGTTAGTTAGCAAAGTTTATCTGTCATCTTCAACACACATTAGAAGTTTGTGTGGCCTGCAATTTAATTTGCCTCATGTTTTCATAAAGGACTGTTTCTGCAGGGTAATATCAACCAGAGAGGTCATTAGGAGCTTCAGACACCTCCTGATGGCTTTACTTTGGAGGATAGTAGGAGGCAGATTGCTGAGACAATAAATTTCTTTTCTTTTAAGTTAAATTTCTTTCATAAAAGAACAGTTTAGGTTACAGTAAGAGGGAATCAGAGAATGCTTGCAAAGTTTTAGGAAGAAATATTTCCAAAGTAATAGTGGGAAACAGTGTCTGGACTGTAGTGTCCCCACCCCCAAATCATCTGTTCTGTCCTGAACTTCTTATATAACCTACCTGGTGAAGAATTTACCTGTTAGGATTTAACCTTCAAAGGGACTTTAGAAGTGCATGAGAAAAATGTTTAGATTCTAGGCTTTCCCCGGTATAAATAAGTACATATCCTCACCTGTCATCCCCGGCCTGGGAGGTTCAGTTCAGTAGATGATAGACTGGATAAAAACCAAACTAGCTGAAGGAAGATATTTGGGCTGTGAGGATGGGAAATATCAGAGCAATATCCTGCAAAAACATGTGGAAAATTGTAGTATAGTGATGATACAAGCAGAAGGCTTTCAGGGAGATGGATCATAGTTTCAAAGAAGACAAGCATAAGCTATTACACAAGAACAAAACCAGATCAGATAATCAAGCTCTCAGTTGGCTTAGCATCTTGAAAAAGGAAGGTGGAAACATACTTGAACTAAAACCAACACATTTAAGAGAAAAAAGATTCAAATTTAACACAATCAATTCACTTACTTGGATTTAGTGAATTCACAGCAGTTTTTTCAATCTATATAGACAATTTGAAACTAAATATAGATTTTTTTCTGAATAAATTGACCTCCGTATTTCTGCTCTTACTATGATTTACTGGAAGCATGTTGTACTAGTCACGACAGACAGTAAGAAATCTGATCATTGATACTCATAGTTTCACAACTGGCTGTCTTCTGGCCTATTCAAAACCAAGTATGAAAGTTATGCAAAGAAGCAATAATTGTCCATTGTTGTTTAAGAAAGGCAATATTGAATAGTCTGAGCACAAAGAGCTGTTCAAATACAGTCTGTGCTACAGAGAAGACATCCAACATCTCATCTTCACTGTTTTTTTCTGCTCAGTATTCCCTCAGCTGTGGACGGATGTTTTCAGACATCAAATAGTCAGAAGCAGCACTGCAAAATGAATGACACCGGTTCCATTAAAGAGAGCAAAAAAACCCCTCTTTGCACTTCTGTAGGAGAATATTGACTACGCAGACAACTTTTGAATTTCTGTATATATTTGTACGCATATTTGTTTCTCCTATATCGCTCCACTCTGAGAACCTTGGTATTGTATTCCTTAAACCAGATTCTGGAAAAGCAGAACTCCCACTGCTGCCAGTTTTAAAAATACAAAGAAAAGCTTTTGCATGAAGAGCACATATACAGTCTTTTTATAAGCCAAAGGTTATACAGCACCACAGGAATATAACACTCATAAACAAAATAAAGGTTACATATTTCTGTCAGGAGGTCAAGGTTTCTGGCATCTTGATTAGACAATAGGCACACTGCTCATTATCTGTTGCTAGAAGGAGGATGCTTCTTGTTCAGAACCGGTAAGTTATGTCAATTTTGGTTAAATAAGAAACAAAAAGTATTCTTGAGAGTGTATGCATAGCAGAGATAAAAATATTATTTCCTTTTAGAGAAAAAGGGAGATGCATTCCCATAGTTACGCATAGCAATAATTGTTGGAAGGCACAAGGAAAAAATTATTAATAAATTCAACTATGCAACTTCTCAAAGTGTTATCATCTGGTGATAAATTCAGAAAATTTCAAGCTAAGGAAAGTAAACATAAATTTTCTGAATCTTCAATTTCTGTCAATGCAGGCAGCATAGTGATGAATATTAATTTCTCTGACTGTCTTTAATGTATAACATAGACATGTCACTGCTAGACATTGAGGGAGCTGGGCTGAGGGTATGAGGGAAGGAGGGAAAAAGTAGACATGAGTGATTCTGGTGAGCATTTGCTATTTGTACTCTAGCTGCAAAAAGTGACCATGTTTGCAAGAGGGAAGAAAATTCAGCACTACTGAAAACAAATGGCCTCACTTAAAGAAAACCGGAGGTGCTGAAGGAAGGGAATTTCTTTACTGAAAACAAATGCGTTGTCGCTGTAGAAAAAATCCAAGCCTCAAGAAAAAAAAATAAATTAACTCAGTATCTCGAAACTGTTTAATACCTATCTGTTTCTGGCTGATTGGAAAAGAAAGGACAGTAGGAGGGGTTGCCTCAAATTTCTCCCAAATGAAGGATTGTGGGGGTGGACTAGAGGGGGCTGAAGACTGTGTAACATCAGGAGACACATTTGTTCAGTCTTCACTGGCATTTCCATGCTGAAGAATTTGTTTCAGAAAAAAAGGTTAAAAACTGTTCTGTGACTTGGTTAAATCAATTTCTTTGGCATGAAAAGATAGACTTATACCTCTCTCTACTTGATGCCCAAATCAGAGAACTTTTGTTTCTGTTTGCTGTTTTAGTTTGCCAGCATTATTAGCTTTTCTCTTGCTTGCACAGAAATATTCTGTCATTGAATCTGATTTATTTCCTGTTACACATTCATATCTTTGTCCCCCACTAATCCTTGTCATCTTCTCCATTGTAAATGGTAAAATTTGTTTGGATCCTGCTCAGGTCTTGTTTAGTTCTGATTTTTGTCAACTGGAGATAAAAAACCTGTAACATAAGAAGCTAGAACTTTCCTAAGTTTCAACAACTGTTGTCGGATGAGTTATTTTTCTTGTTTGAGGTATTAGGTTTTAATTTCCTTTTACAGAAACTATATTCTGTTACCTGAAACATGTAATTCAATTAACAATACATATTTTGAAATATTTTTCCCACCTGAGATCACTAGTCAAAACCATATCCAAAACTAATCTAAGGACCAAAAAGTCTGCATAATTTTCTATGAATTACCCTTTTGCTGCAGTTATGCTCCATGACTACATAACATTTTGATGATGCTTATCTAACCAGTTTTTGAAGATCTCCAGTAATATCCCTAAGGACAGCAGTTCAATGCATGTATATATATTGCAACAGCATTTCTGGTTCTTTTTTTTTCCTTATACCCTCCTAATCTACAACAATTTCTTGCTGCAATTTCAGATCCTTACTTCCTGTCTATCTTGCACACATTAGAAAATAAGATTTCCTTGCTAACAAGCTTTTATACTACTGAAAACTGTCTCTTTTCTCGTATAAGCACTGCCAATTCTCATACGGGTGAGACTCACAAAGTCTATGGGTTTTCCCCCTTTCAACTTGCATAGTGCTATTGACATATATTCTGTATATCATAATTAATCTAGACCTGTTTATGAAAAACAACCAGATCTGATGAAATGCACGATGATAACATAGACTTCATCTTCTAATACTTAGTTGCAGTTTTATTTTGTTTTGGATCTCTTTAGCATACAGGTTTCTAGTGTTTGCAAAATCTTTTTCAAGATATTTTTGTTTTTCCTGTGGGTGATGCCAGATTTCTCACTGTCCTGGTGCCACCTTTGCCTCATGCAGGATAGTAACATGAGAGAGAAACCAAAACTGACTCACTGGTGAGTTCTGCAATGTGGTAACTGCCTATAAGTTTCCACTTAAGAACACATTGACTAATTTAATGTTGCATTGTTTAAAGCATTTGTTCTTGCAGTCTATGTTTATTTTATCAGTTTTCATGCCATTTGCAAGTTCTATTATTGCCAGCATTTTACTTGTATGGCTCTGTGCAGTCATCATGACAAAGAATTACTCTTGAGAGGTATTCAGGAGCTTTCCAACTGCTCTGAATGTGACAGGCTAGGATGCTGGAAATGGTTGAAGTCATGGAATGAAAAACATCATGGGAATATGACTAGTCATCACCACCTGGAAAGCTGTCATTAAAAAAATAAAAAATCTTGTTAGAAGTCAACAGAGTTTTGAGTCTTGCAAAGTTGCTGGAAGGGAAGTTAATGAACAAGGTTCAGGTTCTGGAGGTTTGCATCAGTGATCTTTCTTCAGGGCAAAATCTTTTCTTAAAGAGACCTTCCCAAGTCAAACTTTCCCAAGTAAAACTGGTTGTCAGAATGAGGTCAAAGTGAGCTTCAAACTCCCTCTGCACTATTTCACTTTTCTTAAAGTGGTGCAGGCTATTGCAGGCATCTGTTATTCCAAATTATGTGGGTAACAACATTCCTGATAACAAAGCAACTCTGATTAATGTGAGATCATTCTCAAGTCACTATAAACTTTTCTTTAGGGCATAAAATAAAGATCATTAGTTGTTCTCCAAAGCTAGTTTCAAGGTTGGATGGACTTTGTGCTTTAGTAGTGTCCAAAGTGTTCATGAAGATCTTCTCTGAAGTATTTAACCATAGAAACTGGTCATGTACACACCTTAGAACCATCCTAATATTTTCACTTTTGTCTATGTTGAATCATAGTTTAATATTTTAATCCATTTCATAATTTAATCTTATATTTCAAACAAATCATTTTAACTCTATTTCACTTTATTTTTTTCTGTTTCTTGTGCTGTTCGTCAGTTCAACTCTTAAGGTTTCCTTTAGACATAGTATTTTATTTTCTCTATTAACTATCATAATGGCATCTAGTTTACCAAAGTACTCTGAAGTCAAAACAGGTCTCAGGGAAGTCTTTCAGGATGGGGCCCTACTTAAGTTCACTGTTAAAACATAAATGAGAATATTTAATAGCCCTGACTCTACACAAGTACTAAAGCATTTTCATCTTTCGTGTGCAATATTTACCCTCTTTTCTTCCTAATTCAATCATAATTCTTTGGAAGAACAAAATTAAACTAAAACTAGAAGAGTTAAAACTGCTTTGGATTTCAGTTATCATTTTCTCCTTTTATCTCCTTTCATTTTTATCTGTCTCATTAGCATAATGGCTGTACTGGCGGTCATTACAAGAATGAGATTATCTAGTGATGAACACTTCCATTGTAAAGTATTTAAAATAGGAGGTAAGCTCATTAGGAGCTCAATGGCTGTAATGGGAGTCAAGAATGCTCAGCATGAGTTACAAAATACACAGGCTCCTGAAGAACCTGACCCAGCTGTTTAATTCCAGATGCATTTATTGCTTTTTCTTATAATTTACTTGATTTTTTAAATTTACTTTTTTCAGAGAACCTTGTCATTTACAATCTAAAGCAGCAAACCTACATCGGCTTGACAGGAGAAGGTACATCATGAACTGAAGTAATTGCATTCTCCCATCTCTATAATATTAAGGGGCTTCATGATTTTTAAAATATTTACTTTCACAGGCTGTGCTTGGCACCTCAAGTAATCTTTCCCTGAAGATTCTCAACTTGAGGTACATGAACCCTATAACTTCTTGGCTTTACAGTAATTTCTGGCTGAAACCATAAAGTGCACATCAGTTTTAAAGCATTTAATCTATGTTGATATACATATATGTAAATATACAGCTGAATCTAAATAAAGAAACTTTTATCTTTAATTATCTTGATTTATTTGCCATGCCAATTGATTATTGTTTTCTTGTTATGAAATAGCTATAATTCTGAGGATTTCTTGCCTGTGTTTGTATTGCTGTATTATACAGCAACTAAGAAAAGAGCTATGTATATCATTATACTCAATTCCTCACTGATATCACACTATGTGAAATAAAACACCTCAGTGAATGATCCTCCCATTTTCACACTATGCATTGGAATTTGTAGAATGGCAGGAAAGATATATATACTGTCTAATGCAATTAGGAATAAGTCAGCAGGAATCCCGAAACTGTTGATTGCCAGAGGGCAGTAGGTCATTTAAAGGCAGAATGTTTAATAGGGTCCTTTTATTTGTACATTTTATTCAAGCATATGCTACTTGTCACTGTTAGAGCAAGGATTTTGGACCAGATGAACCCTTGGTCTGATAAAATTTGGCTGTTTCTATATTTTAAAATGAATAATATTAAAGTGAGAAAGTAGGTGTCATGAATACCACAAACATCAAATTTTACTGGAGTGATATTGTACTACAGTGGGAGTAGGGATGAGATGTACTATTTGATCAAAAGCATTGCAGGAGGGTTGGAAAAGAGCATAAGATTTCACAAAAAAACAACCAAACAAATCAACCAACAAACAAAAAAACCTCTCAGATTTGGAAGACAGTTTTCACAGTGCAATTTTTTTTCCCCTGATACGAGTAATGGCTTATGAAGGACTAGTGTGGCAGCCCAACAACTTAAGTCCTTCACATATTCACAAAGGAGAGCTGTTTTGAGCATTATGTTGTTAGCTCCCTGAGATGTTCTGTTAATGAAGAAGGATAGTCTGGAGCTGAGGTTTCTGGATTCTCTCTTACCCTCTCCACCACTTTTCATGAGCTGCAATGGTTAGTGAAAAGGAACGACACTTAAATGCTTGGATTGTTTCAACTGGTGATCTGCTCTTCACCCTTTTCTATTAAGAAAGACATTTCTTGCTTTGAAATGTTTTATACACGTGGCACATACCCTTCACTGACAAGTGTAACTAACAGAGGTGGCAGTTTGCACAGCCATCTCTGGGTTCTGCTTTGGGAGCTTATGGGGACAAGGTCCAGGACTGATGGGAAATGCCTGGATTTCAAGTTTGAGAAACTTGAAGGTACCTGCTGCTAACAGGGAAGAACAAGGAAAGCTCTATCACCTTCTGAGAGTTCAGTCAGCTGTCCTTGACATAGAAAGCCTTTGTTGAAGCTGTCATCTTGATTTTAGATGTTCAAGCACTGGTTTAGGTGATGCTAGAGAGAGGCTTATAAAAGAGATAGGTATAAAGTGCAGCTCACAGATGCAAGGGGGTGCACAGAGGTTGGCACAGAAGAGTACAGAGAGGAGATCCTCATCTCAGTTAAGACCAGCATAAAAATTCTCATTTTGGGTTGTAATACGCCACAGTGCACGTATCAATCAGGTGGTATCAATACAGGCTGGGAGATGAAGGAACTGAGAGCAGCTCTGCCGAGAAGGACTTGGGGTGCTGGCAGATGAAAGGTTGACATGAGCCAGCAATGTGCGCTTGCAGCCCAGATAGCCAGCTGTGTCCTGGGCTGCATCAAAAGCATCATGACCAGCAGGGCAAGGGAAGAGATTCTGCCCCTCTACTCTGCTTTGACGGGACCCCACCTGGAGTGCTACATCCAGCTCTGGGGTCCCCAGCACAGGAAAAACATGGACCTGTTGAAGTAGATCCAGAGGAGTGCCACAAAAATGATCGGGGATGGAGCACAGTTCCTATGAAGAAAGCGTGAGACAGTTGGGGGTTTTAATCCCAGAGAAGAGAAGGCTCCAGGGAGACCTTACAGGAGCATTCCAGTAGCAAAAAGGGGCTAAGAAGAAAGAGATGGATAAACTTTTTAGCAGGGCCAATTGCAATAGGACAAAGGCTAATGGTTTCAAGATAAAAGAAGGTACATTTATGTCAGATACAACCAAAAAATTTTTTACCATGAGGATGGTGAAACACAGGAACAGGTTGCCTGGAGAGATGGCAGGTGTCCTACCCCTGGAAACGTTCAAGGTCTGGGCTGGGTTCTGATTCTAGACTGAACTCTGAGCAATCTGATCTAGTTGAAGATATCCCTGCTCATTGCATGGAGTTTGGACTAGACAACCTCTAAAGTCGTTTGCAGCACAAACTATTCTATGATTCCATTATACTTGGAAGAAATAAGGTGAAAGCAGCATTCCTTGCTGACGCAGATCTAATATTAAATGAAAAATTGCCAACTTAGTAAAATGTCCACAAAGTAGCTTACCAAAAAAAAAAGAGAGATAGAGGCCTTTTTCATAGAAGTGGAGTAGAATAGCAGCATATTTAAATGGAGTCTTGGGCAAAATAACATTATGTGACTGTACTCTGAGTACAGCGATCAAACAGGAAAAATGAGTATAATTACAAAAATCATATATTGGCTTGATCAGAATGAGAGGGGGAAAAAAAGGATAAATTGTCTGAAATCAGTGTAGGAATAAAGTTTTACTTAAAAGAAATTGAAGCAAGTTACACACATGTGTGCACCATCTGCTTTTTTTCTTATTTCACATTTGTTGAACAACTTCTATCCTCTCAGACTTTTTGATGCTTATAAAAATTGAGAGAAATATCTGCTGAAAACGTGTTTGAAAATAAATCAGAATAAATCAAGATTGATTTAATTTAAAATTTTTAAAAAAATAAATTAAAATATGTGGATGAAACAAGCTTATTTATGACTTATAAGGTGAAGCAAAAAACAGTAATATATGGTCTTTATAAGTGTGGTCTTTACCATCACATTTTTTGAAAAAATATACAGTAGTATGTGTTTGAAAATAGTAGGTTATAAAAAGGTTGAAAGCAATATTTAAGACTAGCTTTTTTACAGTATGTTTTGAATAAGAAGGCATTAACTCACACTGTAGAAAACAACAATGGATAAAACTGATCACAAAGCAATAGTTTGTGACTTTAAGGTGGGAAACAATTGAGAGCAATGGAACAACAAAGATGTTCAAACAGATGCAAATTTCAGCAGAGAGAATAGACCCCAGGCAGGGAAAGAAAAAGTGTAGAAAAAGCTTTAGTTTTGACAAATGTCACTATTAAGTCAAAAGAACACACTGTTTCAATACAGAGAAAAGATGGGAAATGATATGCCATTACTGCTACAAAATCTTGAAACTACGAAGGTTGGTATTTAACCTGTCTCTGTCTCTAAGAACCAGTCTCATGGAAAATATATACCCATACAGAGATCTAAAACAGAAAAATGTAAGACTGAAAGAAATAACACTTAGTAAGGGACATAAAGTTAGGAAAGCTTTTATAAACAAGATACAAACAAGCAGAGCAAAGATTCTCCAACCGGGCAGCAAGCAAACCAAAAATGACTCAAAAAATGGTCACTTTGCTAAGTAAAAAAGAAACAATATAATTGAGTGCCATTATTATCTTTTGGAAAGCAATTATTTTGCATTGCTCCATGCAAGGTAAGACTAAGCTGGATTGCTGCGTCCAGCTTTAAATACCACACTAAGAAAGATGCCAGCAAATTGAAACAAATTGAAAGAACAGAAATACAAGGTTTTGAAAACATAATCTGGAAGGAAATATTTAAAAGTGAATTGGATTTGCTTAGAGAAGAATGTAAGGAAATAACATGCCTGTTTTTCACTCCTGCATTTCACATAACACCACGCACTCCTGTTTTTGTGACTGACTGTTCATGCTACAATCCTTACAAAGACAAATATAGTTACTTTTGAGATAAAAAATAAAGAAAATAAAAGTAATAATAATAAAAAAAAACCCAAACACCAGACCAGCTTCCAGTTTGTTTTTTACCTTTCAACAAGTTCTCAAAATTAACTGCTATTCATTCAAGCTTCCAAATTCAGAAATGTAAAACAAGTTTAACTCAGTTTCAAATTATATTATAGAATACTGTATTACTGTAAGAAAAGGTGGATAATTAATGTATTTCAGTTATGTAACCTGTCTAATTTGCAGTAAGAGAGTTTCAAAAATTGTACCAAATATTGTTTATAAAGATTGTAGACCAGAGGAACAATTAGTGCAACTATGAAATCTGATCAATTATCATCTGTGTTAAAATATGTTAGGAATATTTAATATCATCATCATAGTTTAACCATAATTACTTTAACATAGTATGCATTATCATAAAAATTGAAGGTTAACTGGTAAATTAAAATCAGTTCTGTACAGTAGCAATTGTACATAAAATTTCCATGACTTTTTTTAATTAAATCATTAATTTCACAAAGTAATTTGTAAAATGAAGACATGTATCTCACAAACCAGATGTTTCAATTTTGACTAGCAAAAAGATATTTTGCATTTAGAGGCATCTTAGCCCTTAAGGTGTCAAATGAAGCTATCGTTTGCCTTTCTGGCAATGATAAAGCCTTGAGAAGCTCTTTCTAAACTGCTTGTGAAAGCCACAGTCCAGGATGTCTGCTTTCACCTTAGTGATACCTGATAAAGAGACTATGTACTGTTTGTCAGTCAGCTTTTTGTTCTTCTAGGTCCTTCATTCTTCTTTATTGTAACACATTATCTACAACATTATCGGTGAGCAAAATCTCTTGCTGCTGCTCTGTTCAGCCTAGTCTTTTCTACAGCAGCAGTTTCCTTTACTCTCTTCCCAGAGACTGCTACATCTGATCATGCTGCTGAGAGTTTTGTTGATCACTGTCCCAACTCCTGGTTCTTTAGGCAAGCTTGAAGAGTCTTTGCCATCCCTATACCTTGCAAAGAATGCTTTTATTTGTCCTAACCTGTGGGATTTTCTTTCAGCATTCTTTAATATAGTGTAATATAAAATTAAATAATTCAAGAGATAGAAAGAAAGCTAAAAAGTATAGTAGTATAAACCCTTTGAAGGCAAAGCTAGAGGAATTCCAGAGACCAGCTTCCACTTCCAAACCATATGTAGTTACAAACAGCATCAATAAAATTTATTCTTCTATTGAACCCAAAATATTTACTGATGAAAAAGTAATTCTTATACAGGAAAACAAATTTGTCAGCCATGCCACAGTGTTGTTCCCAGGCCAATGGCTAAACTTGAAAGATGTGCTGCTGCCATTTCACTTAAAGATGGAAGGGAGGGTTAGTTCAAACATCATAGGTGTCAATTCTTTTTACCCCTTAAACAAACTTAACATAGAAATGCTGGGATTAAGATGACAATGCTTATTGGAAATATGCAAAACGGAAGGCCTAATCACCTCTAAACCATTTGGAACTTGGAATCTCCTTAAACGTGAGCTCTGATAATCACCAGTAGCAGATTTACAAAATATTTAAAGACTTTCTACTCTGTCCTACAAATTTGACTCTATTCTAGGTCTACCAAGGTCAACTGGGTAATTTTTATAACAGTGTGTTCAGCCAAAACCAGCATAGTGCCTCTAGCTCTACTGGCCAGCTAAGCTCAGTAGCCTTGTACCAGACTAGCGATGCACTGGGGCTCCTCCAGAAGCTGCCCAGAACACACAGAAGACCGATACAGCTTTGAGAAATTCCAGAAATGTTACCCAATACATTTGTCTAGAATATAAATGTTTACATCTGACCATTACATACATCTGTAAGGAGTGAGGAGGAACAAGACATTTTCTTAACAGGTCACTTAATCATTCCATGTTTTTATGGCAGGGTGAGCCGAGTTGCAATTCTCTTTCTGAACTGTCTATAAAAGGACATGAACATGTCTCACCTAGATCTAACTATGTATGCTATAGAAGTTGAAAGCAATGCCAGATGAAGCCTACTCTACTTGTTTTGAGAAAACCTTACCAAGTTCAGACTTTAATCTTCTATACTTGAGAGGACCTGTCATCAACTGTGAACCACTTTCTCTTCTTTTTTCAGAACAAAGATTAAAACTGTATACACCATTAGCAGTGGCAGAGTAAACTGCTTTATAATCTGGTCTTTCCAAACAGATGGAATTTTACATTAGTAAGATGGTGTGCTCCTCTTAAAAGAATGTTGCAAATATAGGTTAATTTTTACTGTGATTCTTCTGGAGTAATTCAAAGATATTCCCTGATTTTTTCTCTCTCCCTTATTTTTATCCTCAAAACCAAAGAAAGCTAATTTCTGCATTTAGCCTAAAGAATTAATGTATTTTTTAAGAACAAAAATAATTGCTTGAAGATGACTTTTTAATTTCAAAACTGATCTTAAAAATAATTAAAAGCATAACTGATAATTTCAAAATTAGATCAGACACTTTATGCTAACTGAAATGCTTAAGCATATTTTTCCCAATTTCCCTCACCACAATAAAACATGTAGTTTGTTTTATAAAAGAATTTTGAAAAGCATTCTTTCACTAGTTTGTTTTTCCCAAATACAGATACCCCTTCCTGCTTTCCACACCTGTATCACACACTCACACAAAACCATCCCCCACTAACAGACCTAGTCTCATAGACAGTCTCGTAAGAGCAAACTGATTCCACGGCCACTCTTTGGTTTGATTTTGTCTCTTAATTAATTTTGTACTGTTTACAAGCACTTGTTTGGTAGCTCAGTATCATATATATAGAATTGGTCATATTAACTACGTTCTGTTTTATGTTGTTTCCAGTAGAGATGCCTGGATATATACTTTCATGCTGTTAGGTTAAAATGCCACGCTGTTTTTCATGGCAACTCCCTAAAAGCATTACAGTGTAAAGTGAGTTGAATTTTGCTCATGTGTAGCACTGAATGAAGAATGACTGAAAAGCTGGATAAAGATGCTAGACTTACGTTTAATGTACTTGGTGGAAAAGCAGTAGAAAACTATTTCCCCCTGCAGGGAAGTATAAAACTGACTCCCAAAACCTCAACTGATTTCTGATAGAGACAGTCTTACCCTTTCTTAAAATAACGTCTGGATTTTCTGGTTTGTGTCCTTGCTCTCTGTTTTTCTACTGGTGGAAAAAAACTTAAACATCTCACATGTTACAGTCTCTGCAGTGTTTCCAAGAAGACACAAAAATCATTTTTTTTTTCCCTACTAGAAAAGTTTGGTTGAGGGAAAAGAAAACTTTCAATTAAAGGCTGAAGCAGAAGACGTGTTTGAAATGTTTCCTCCAAGGAGGATTTAGCATGGGTGAGGGCATATTGGTGGTGCCATGCCACTGAGTAAAGCTACGGGCTAAAATCATCACAATTTCAGATGTTATCTGAAGCAATTAATCAAATTACCCATAAATCTAACTTTTCTGTTACACCCAATTTCAATCAACCTCCCAATATTTCTTTTCACTTGTGTAATGCGCTATCTTTAATTTTTATCTTGGAACATCCATTTTACTGGTCTTTTTCAATTCCCTCCCTCACTGAGGTTTCATTAGATAGCTTTCAGATTTGATGGGACAGTTTTTCCTCTGAGAAAGGAATTAACATCTGTGCATACTTAGATTTTTTATATATAATCAAAATATATGCACAGCATTTGCTGAGTTTGAATATAGGTGGCAGAAGAGGCTGGGGGAAAAAATCATTAGTCTTAAGAAAGGCCCAGATATCAGAAAAGCAAAATAATGGGAAAAAAATAACCCTGTGAAAGCACAAGCTAGAGTTTCTCTCTGGTTACTCCTTCAAATTCCAGTGCAGCTCTCTGTTTGGTTGTAAACTTCACCCTCCTTTTATTTTCATGGCTTTTTAACTGTCGGTCTTCGCCCTCAAACTTTTGATTGGGTCAAAAACCAAGAGAAAACTCTTTTTTTTGTCCTCCAGCCTTTTAAAAAAGCCACGCTGTAAATCACAATTTCACATACTTCTTTTCTGCATTTTGTAAAGTGGCTGGAATTCCACATTTTTAATAAACGGACTTGTCACTGAGATTGCACCAGCCTTTTTAAGCAGTCAACTGGTGTCACAAATGTTAGTGGTCCACTTGCTTATTTTCATGACTTCCACATGCTGTGCTTTGAGTCCCACTGCTACCCTATTTGACTTGACATGTTTCTGTTTGTGCTAAGCAGGTTGGAGGTTATTGCATCCATTTAGGAACAGATGTTATTTAGTACACCCTGCACTCCTCCATGCCATCTTTTTTCACAGCTCTCTGAGAACCAACCGCAGGGAGTACACTCTCACTTCTGTGTCACCCTTCCCACAGCAACTCCTGGAAAGAGATAGAAGGAAAGATGAGCTTTTAATGTTGTTATGAAACCATATGCACCCTGCTGCCACCGTTATCAGAGAGTGTGTTTTCTCCCAGAGTGTTTAATACACCTCTTTTGACACTACAGAAAATGAATTGTGAAGGATACTGCAGTTAGAAAAGTGTTGATTTTTGCCTGTGGAAAAGAAAATCAGAAAAAGGTTATAAAATTCACTATTTAATATTAACTTAATCACAATACATATTTTAGCAACATACAGTGTGTTACTTTTAACGTACAGCTACAGTTCCATGCCTGTCTTTTTCTCTAGTCTACCCTGCAGCTCTCGCTGGCTGTGAAAGTTAAGATTTATAGTGATAATACTTGCTATCTGACAATGAATTTTAAAGCTTACAGCTTTGTGGTGGTTTTCCTATGTTCTTGCACATGTTTTTGCACTTGTAACACCCATTAAAGTATGATAGAAGAATTGTGCACATCATGAACATGAAAATGAGAATATAATTACCCTTCTGTTTCCAGATCACTAAAATCAATCTTCTTTTTTTATTATGAAGTATCAGGCTGACTGCAGTTGAAACTATTTCCACATAAATGCTTATAAATGCTTGGAAAACTTAGTAAACGTAATGACTACCTATGCTACAAATCAGAATGTTTCTTCCTATGTCTAAAGCTTTAAAGCCATTTATTTTCTTCTCATAATGCCTTACCCCAAACCAAAATTCATAAAGTATCTAAATATGATCCTATTTGTCTGAAGCCATTTCAAAGGAGATGCAAAAATAGTACCAGTAAAATTGCTAAGCAGCTTTAGACCACCTGCTAGACTGTTATGCTTTTTATAAGGGACAAGGCCTTTTCTTTAAATAACTTTTTAAATTATGCATATAACTGATAGGGAATTCTGCCTTCAGGAAATAATGTGTGCTGGTAACAGACACATTTAACTTGGAAATATGACTGCATAACTGAGGATAAAGCCCATCTCAAAACATAACTCAGGCAGGTGGGACCTTGACTACAGCTGCCAAAACCTCACTGTTCAGGTGGTACTGGTGTCTGGTACTGGTGTCTGCTCAGAGAACAGAAATGCACAGATAAATGTCATGCGGATGCTGAGCCAAGAGCATTGCTCAATGTGACACGGCCTGATCTGTCCTGCTCTAGTGTTTTAGGTACATGCAGGAAAAAAATAAGAAAACAGATGAGCTGTTAGCAGCTTTATATCTCTGTACCTAGTTTGGGGCAGGAGAGTGGAAGGTGATGGTACCACTGGTAAAAAATTGTGATTGGTGATGTGTACGGGGAAGATCACAGACATCAGCCTGGGGCCACATAAGCAGCAAAGCCTTTGGCAGCTTATGCTGACAATCTGTTTTTAAACAGCAATAAAGAGTGAAAACACTGCCGCTCAGGGGTCACTTGGTGCCAGGGTGTCGGGCATCTTGTATCAGTCTGGCCTTGAAGGGCAGCTACAGACAGAGGCTGGGGCTCCAGGACAGGACTCGGCTGGTGTGGATCCTCTTTCCTCAGGTTCACCATGGTGTCTGAGCAGAACCAAAGGCAAGGAGAAACCCAGGGCTTGTGTTGGCATGACTGCATGGTGTGCTTGTGTCAAGGAACAGACATCTTAGAACTGAGATGTCAGCACAGAAGTCATTATCTCATGTTCTGCGTAAATAAATCATATGTCATACTACTGAGTGGTACGCTTCTGCTCTTGTGGTTATGGCACCCTAATCTCCCCCAGGACAAGCATTGCAATCAATATTTATTTCGTTCTCAGGCAACAGCTATTTATCTTGGCTGTTGATTTCAAACTGTCTCACATCAAATTTCCTGAAACCTAGGATTTCTCATGCACTGAATAATATTTATTTCTGTTGTATTTCAAAACAAAATCCATCATTAAAATCTCACTATTATGGCACAATTTTATTTGTAAATGAGATAAATATCTGATTCCTTCCCTCCCACCTTCTTCAAAACCATCTGCAAATTCTTTACTTTTGGATAGCTGAAAGCACAAAGAAAAATGTATAAAATGTTTAATTTGTTTCTCCGCAAGTGTTCAGCTTCAAAGAGAATTCTTAATCATCATTTGCTCTTCACGCAAAATATGGTTTCAGTGAAAATTTTGAACTTGAAAAAACTTTTTAAAGTTGTGTTATAAATGTATTTCATAAATAGTAGGTGTTCATATGGTCCTTGCAAACACACAAAAATTTTTTAAACATTTAAAATATCTCATGAAAGACACCTGCAAAAACATGATTAATCCAAAAATGTTCAATACAGACACTCTGTAATGATAAGCTACTAGCTGTAAATAGCAATTATATCTACAACTGTATTGTCTGGGTATCTTTATCTGGATCAGTCTCCTGAATACATACAATGGGAAAAACCAGAAAATGGAGCAGGTTCTCATCTGGCCTTTCCAAGCATACATCTATTGTCTTTAAATGACCTTTTTCAAATGAACCAGTGAAAAATCTTGTTTACTAAATTAAAACTCATGATAAATAATTTATATTTAACCTATTGGGAATATCCTATTCAGAATTGTTTGAAACATTTCATTTTGATAACATTTATCATCCATGTCCCCCTTTTATAGTAAATTACTTTACCAATGAAGATATTTATGAACTAGTTTAAAATATTTAGTCCCACCGGTCCAAAATTTTAATTCAGTTCATCATTTGCTGTTTTTTTATATTCCTTCTATGCTGGTCTTTTATTATCTTTTAAATAGATGGATCTTTTAAGTATAAGAGAATCCTGAAGTAAAAGCAAGGTATATATACATGTTCAACCATAAGCTTTCCAAAGATACATGACAGGTGTCAGTAATAACCCTTTGGCAGGGTGAATGCCCTCACACTTCAGTCTGACTGACACTCTCAGTTCTGGTCTTCCCTTGCCTATGGCCCCTGGACCATGATATTCGGTAGATGGATCCTGCCCACACCTGATACCCCAGCAGGGCACTGGGTACCACCATGGGTATTTTAGCTTGAATTCAGCTCCTCACTGAGATGACTAGCATGTGGCTGATGTTCAAACTAAAGTGAGATAGGCCATACCATGTAGGTACAACCACATGGTTTCCACAATGTTATAGCAAGACCTGTTGCAATAGGACAACCGGAAATGGTTTTAAACTGAGAGTCGACTTACACTAGATTTAAGGACAAAGTTTCTCACAATGAGAATGATGAAACACGGGAACAGGTTGCCCAGAGAGGTGGTTTCCATCCCTGAAAATATTCGAGGTCAGGTTGGATGGGGCTCTGAGCAACCTTATCAAAAGGAAGATGTCCCTGCTTATTGCAGAGGGTTTGGACTAGACGACCTTTGAAGGTCCCTTTAAACACAAATTGTTCTATAGTTGATGATTTCACTGGTCCTGCCTGCCTCCCCACCGTTGCCTCCAGCTCCTGTATCCCGGCTTCCCTGTCTATGCAGGGCAGTGCTCCAGCTGTTTCCTGGCAATAACTCCTGACATTTGGTATGAAATGGAAATCTCTCAAACTGTGTACTACCTGTGTGACTTAATATTGATTTTAACAGGAAGAACACTGTCAAAAAAGTAGATTGATGATTGATACACTTAACTGCTGGAAAATCATTTAAAAATGCTTTCCAGCAAAGATCGTTTATGGAATTCACTTTTGGACTCAGGCCTGCAATTACTCTAAGGAGCAGCATACAGAGATGACAACAATTTGTGATCTCTGCTGTAAACTTTAGAAGGTCACACCTGTTCCTTGAGAAAACTTGTAAAAATTAAAAAAAAAAATTATCAAAGAAAGGCTGCTTTGTTTTGACTAAAATTTTGTTTGACATATTGACTTTTTTAATCGGATGATTTTTCTTTTTCCTAAATTTTCCAATCTCTTCTATTATAAACATGAACTTGTAATAAGGAAGTTTGGAAAGAGGATATATTCTCTTTAAAATTCCGTTTAAAATTCAAAGTCTTTAATTACAGATTTTTAATTCATACTCTACTTTGCAAGCAATGTTGTAACTATAAAGGATTTTAAATACCAAATGAATTAATAACTTGTTTCTTTTTTTCAGTATTTTTAAAAGTTCTCATTGTGAGTAAAAAGAAATTTATGATGTATATAAAATATATGGTGTCTTTATATAGCATACGTTTTGCTGCAAGCACATAAAGAGGTCTTTGTTTAATGCATGGCCACTGCGGATAATCATTGCATAAGTCAGAAGGGTGAATAATGCCAGGTTTATTTCTTGTTTGTAACCAAAAAGAGAGTGAAAAGAGAGACCTGCAAGCAAATCTAGTTAGCTTAAAACTGACATTAAACATCTTTGCTTTTGTAATCACAAGTCTAATAATAACTTGAGCTTTTGGGGGTGAGGAATGGGCTTTCGTAGGTGGGTTTCTTTTTTTAATGAGGAAAATTGACCACCATAGAAATGCTGCCAGTACAATGCCACGGGTACTAGTAATGTTAACCTTTTACTTATATTATAAAGCATGTGGTATTTAACTTATAAATATTAGTTCAGAAGAAAAAGAGATGCTTAAGTTCTCTGGGCCCTATGCCAATATTTCCCCCACTGCATGCTGAATCATTCCAGAAAATTACGCTGTTGTGAATATAACCTGCAAGCTTGAACATTGCTTTGTATGGAGCACCTGCTGACAGAACTGTGCCCTGAAGGCTGGGGTACCTCATTAGAATCATCACCAGAAATGTACATGTAGGAGTCTTCCTATAAGAGCAAATATTTAAACACACAAAAGCATACAAAGCCAGTTTGCAGACTACAGCTGAATAAATATTAGGGAAAGGAAGAAGAAATAATAAAACATATTACACATGCAAAATCTATATTAGAAGAACATTACTAAGGCAAAAAAGTCAGAAACAAAATAAGTTAGAAAATACCAGCATAACTATCACTGGTGCAATGCCATTAATTCATGCTTTTGCGCATATTCCCTAGGATTAGGAATTGTGACTTTTTAAATTAATTATTCCTGAAAAGGTAATTCTGAGTGAATAAAAATATTTATGCACTGATATAAAATTCAGATAAAGGTGGTAAAAGAAACAAGTGGAAAAAAGCAATTCTTGAACTAGTTCGTTTGAACTTTTCCTCACTGAAACATTTTGGGAACTAAATTCAAAAGGAACCATTCCCAGAGTAAGGGAATAGAGATGATATGCTGGAGCTTTTTATATCTCTCTTTGTACCTGATGCTCAAGATACACATCTGTAAGATAGGAGAAATATTACATAAGGCAGTGAAAAGACAGATTTTCATTCCAAAATTATTTATTTATTATGCGGCCATTAGTTGGTAACTTTAGGTGGATCTAATCTTCTGAAGATCTAATCTTGCCTTAGTCTCCAAGAAAAGCAAGATAACAGTATGGCATTTATAAAAACAGAGGTGGTCACATGGGTATGATCAGGCACCCTTATTGAAGAGTCATATTAAGACAATACAGGTTAGGTTCATTGTAAAGATTTACCCATGGATGTTACCGCAAAACAGTAGTCTAAAAGTCTAAAGAGACCAGGGTTCCCCACTGTGAAGGAGTCCTCAGTTTCAAACTTCAATGACCAGGGCAAAAGGGAGGGATCCTGTTAACTGCAGTTGCAACAAATATGAAGATTCCATACCCAAATTAACTCAGGCACGTTATTCACCGCTCAAGCACACTGCACTGTAGTGCAGATTTTGTGCTTACTCTTTTCCAATGGCTGACTGGAGGGCCTCAGAGGCTGCAAAAAGAGTTAATACTAGGCAGTCAAGGTAATTAACAAAGGAGAAGTAGTATTTTCAGTCAAACTAGCCTCACTTTTTTCAGATTAAAAAATATGAACAACTGTGAGACATTTTCAAGAAATAGTTTATCTGAAGGAATATATATATATATATTTACTTTAGACAGGTTTATATATATACACACACACATATATATATATAAATGGCTTGGATTATACAGCTTCAGTATCTAAGCACAACCTAAAGTGCATTGAATTTTATAAAAATGGATTACCTACTAAACTTTCGTATACCAAGATTAATTTTAGCTAATCATGCAGAAAAATTGTCCAGACCTCTTTGCTTCCAAAGCTGAACTTGTAGACTTTTTACCACACATACTAATCATTACATTACCTTTAACAGAGACACCTAGTGTCTCCTGTCATTCATCAATAGCCCACTTGTAATGCAAATTCCTAACTAACAATACCTCAGATTCTTCTGCTAGGTCTATTTGTGACTTATTTGAACCACATGTTCTTTCTAAGAGAAAAGCTGCTGAACACTAACCTAAATCAGCTAACAAGCCAGTATTTACAACGTGCTAAGATTTTGTTTCCAAGTTAACCGTAGATTTATTGAAGGAAAGTCCTACTGGAAAAAAACACACACAGAGTGATGATTCTTGAATTCGGAAAGCAGGACAGTATCTTGCAATCTGAACAGTAGCCTTGCTGCCTAAAAATGTGTTTCTTTGCTAACCAGACAGAGATAAAATAGATATGAATATATTTCTTTATAACAGACTGAGGTTGAATGGTATTGTATTACCTTCCCGTGTCTCTTCTTTTCTTGTCCTTCCTCACCTTTTGTTTTATCTATCAGCTCTGCTTGTACGCTTAGATTGTAAGATCTTCAGAACAGAAGTGACCTCTATGAATGGTTGGTAGGACTCTTATCTGACACAAAGAGATGTGGCTTTCAGATGTCACCATGATGGAAAATGTAATTTGTTACTAACATTAAAAAAAATAATAAGAAAAACACCAAACCAAAACAAACCAACCAAACAAAAAATCCAAAACAAAATAAAACCCAAAAAACCCAAACTGAAACAAAAAACTAAAGTCTGTTTTATTTTCCTGCTGCAGTAGCAGAAGGAAAACTTTCCTATTTATTTCAATATTCTTTAAGTTCATGGAAAATTAGATTAAAATTGGGTGATATCATGTGCATCTGAACTGTTTGGCATGTTATTCTTTTATCCGAATTATTTGTCACTTCATTTCTGGATGCTGTGTGACTTACTAGCAGCTGTGGCCTGATTTGACCACACATGAAAGATTTCCAAAACAGTATTTAAGTATTCATTACATTTCCTACTTAGTTACATGGTTAGCTAGTTGTAATTCCTTTCCTATTATTTAATTTACGTTCCTCCAAGAGCTAATACTATTTGTTGTTCCATACTAAAAGTAATTGGTCCAGAGTTTGGCAATTTGCATTTTCCGGTATCTGAATATGACATGTCAGTGTTGATTATAGGATATATTAAATTTTCTACTTGTGAAAGCCTGCTTGTAAATATAGATATGCACATTTTCATGACAAATATTAGCTTATGACTTTTACATGTATATTGTGACTGAAATGCTTCAACCATGCAATCATCTTGTGATCTGCTGTACACAGCACGCTCAGCTCCTTAGCATAGATTAAAGGAACCCGTGCCTTTCTGTGCACACTGCACTAACCTTCAGATTTAATGCTGCCTGAGCAACTGCTCCATTGCCCTCACATGAAAGATGCCTGCCCACTCTACCGCATGGAGATAAAAGGTCAGGTTACACAGACATTAGGAAATACAATTTTATGTGCCTCGTGCTTAGAGAGAGATGTCAGCCATCTGCCCTGAGCCAAGTGCTTATTTCTGCCCTGTGGCAACATTTCAGGATGTTCCCAGCATTTTCTATCAGCCAGGTTTAGGGGTTGCCCTGCTCAGTAGTTGCATTTCTGATCTCATCTTTTAATATTTCTTCCTCCCATGCATCTAACTTTAGATTTTGGATGTCATTCTGGGAACAAGGTATTTCTGAGTCAAGCATTGCTATCAAATAGGATGTTCTGCAGTTCTCCTTATTGGATAAAACTCCTTGTTTTTGTCTGAAAATATTGTTAACCCAAGCCTCTGCAGACCTCTGTCAAGGCTCTAGTCATCCTGTAAATACATGTTGCTGAACACACCCTCTTTTCCAAAGCCTTTATCAACTAAATGTGTCAACTGTTCTCTGAGACAGATTTGAATTGTATGAATGCCATTATAATTAATCCAGATTTCCAAGAAACTATGAATTTCTAGGCATTGTTTCTATTTTATATATTTCTTCTCTTATTAACTCCTGAAACCATGCCAGAAGAAGAAGACAACGTGGATGAATAAAGATGCAATTTTAGATTACACTATCTGATTTAGAGCATTCTAAAATACAGTACAGTACTCTTAATGCTACTGTTCTTTACAGCAGATGGACTTTCATTTCAATGTAACTGAAAACCAGTCCTGTTTAAAAACTGATAGGGTTTAGTCCAAGATCTACTTTTCTGAGTGATTTTAAATTGCCAGATTTTTTTTCTTAAGAGACTATCTAAAAAGGTAAAACAGTAATTGTAAAGGAAAAATAGTGATTTTACTGAAATATATCCTATTAAATAATTCATTTGCATTTGAATACAGAACTACATTTAACAACAGAAATAATTTACAAGTGGTCATGCAGGCATTTTAAAAATGCATTAGTGTAGTTTCCCCAAATGACTGTATGTATCAAAAGGCATTCAGAAATTCTATTAACCATACTTCCAATAGTTGGAACATAAGTGTGTACTTGTAGCCTATATATCTTCAATGAAAAGCTATGTGTTATCTTGTTTTCAGGGCTTTTAGTTCAAGAACCAATTGAATGAAAGAAAATTACATTAACAGGAGTTAATGGTACTTTTCTTGTTTCCCATTGCCACTCAGTTCAATAACTCCTATTTTAACAAATGTTTTCTGCATATCGCTTTAAAATTAGTGTAATATTAGGGGTGTCTAAGCAGCATCCATTTTTCTGGCTGAATTCTTTCTTCCTATCTATTTCAAAAATCTACCTTTTCATTCTTGGTCCAATATCATGTGAATTTATTTCTCTGCTGATCCAAACCTGAGCACTAGAGAAGCAGAGAAGATCAAAGGAATTTCTAATAACTCTGCATCTATAATAAATGTAATTTGAGGGTTTAATTCAAGCTAGTTATTTGCTTGGACTTGACACCCAATCACATGTGATTTCTATCTGCTGGAAGAAACAGTCTTTGCTTGGGACCATTATTTTCCCATTAGAGGCTAGACTGCATTTGGTGTGTACCTGAAGCAGAGTTTCTAATGTCATTATCCTTGAAAGGAGTCTCATTTGTGTGCACCTAAACCTCCTTGTGAAACAGGCTACTGTTAGGGGCAATCTAGAGATTTGTCTCAGTATTGCACTACCACACAAAACCAAATTGGTAATGTAGACAGAGCCTTAATGTTCCGATTTTACTTACTTTGCCTTGGCATTTCTGCTATTCTTTCTTCTCCCTGGGTTTGCTGCTCCGTGATCCAGGCATTTCTCCTTTATCCATATCCCTGAGGCAATGAATTTTTTGATCTTTTTTGCAAAATGAAAGAAGTTCAAAAAAAGGTCAACCCTGAACAGCTGATGGTTAAAGAAATTTCAGCTAAGTGTGAAATACAACTTCTCAAGAAAAGGAAGGCATTGAACCCGGGCCTCCCACCTCCACAAACAAGTAAACTCATCCCACTCAAACATCATCTTCACTGGTTGCTTTTTTGAAACAAAGACATGCCCTAGCCTTTCTTGTTTTTCAGAGGAACTCTAGTGACAGGCGAAGGAGTGTAGGGTAATCTAAATCTCTCCATTCAATCCCATCTGGGTGCTGAAGACAACGGAGGAGAAAAATGCAAGTTGCTAGCTCTGCAGTCCCCACCAGCCTGCTCTGGTGGGCAGCTCTTTGCCCAGTGCTCTGGACAGGTGCATCCCAGTTGACAGTGCCTGCCTCTCTCCATGCACTGCAGGGTTAGCCACCTAACACATTGCCAAGCTGTTTTTTGTTGAAGACAAATAAATGTATCCAGGGCTTTTGAAGTCATAAAACATCACAGTTTAGAGCCAGAAGAGCTTACATTTGAAGAAAAACATATTTCATGAAGACGGGAAGCACTCAAAGTCTACAGGAGGTGAATACAAGAAGTTTATTTAATATTATTGACTTCCTTATTTTTCAGGAGTGCAAAGATCGCAAATCACTGGAGTAACATAGCGTCTCTGCAGGTCACACCACCTGATCAGAAAGACTGAATAAAAGCACAGTAAGGTAGGTTCAAGAAATATTTCAGACCGCACAATCCTGCTAGGAAGTAATGCCAGGAAGACAACTCCTGAAGTCTTCATTCATTTTTTCTCAGCTAAGAAAAACAAATGGAGTTGAAAGGAATATTTTCTAGAGTGAAAATAAAAAATTAAAAAAAAAAGAGAAACAAACAAAAAAGAATGAGTATCAGAAAAAAGAATAGCAAAAAAAAAAAAAAAGGGTGTTTTAGTCCATTCAAAGTCACAATTTCTAAGATGCAGTCTAATCACCAGTACAACAGTTATTTGAGTTTATAAATTAATTAGAGAGGCGGACAGGGCAATAAGCAGTCAGTATATATTCTGTGGCAATATACAGAACTGAAATGAGGTTAGCATGGCCATACTTTGGGAGATAAAAAACAAAAGAAAATTTGCATAGAGGCTTATTTCTATAGAGGCTTATAAAGATATTTGGAGACAGCAGAAAGATTTTGGAGACAGCAGAAACAACAGTGTTTGCTGTTATGTGGTTCTAGAATGCTGCAATACTTGTGCTTTAACAATAGTTGTCATAGATTAGCTTTACTTGTCACCTTCTGCATAAATCAAAGGAAAACTAGGTCAAGCTGTACTAACAAGCATGTAATTGCCATTGTTATCTATAGGATAAACCCACCTCCGTTTGTGACTTTGCTCCTTAAAAACTGCCAGGTTGGATCACACCATTAGCCTGTTTTACTCGGTGTGCTGTCTCGCTATGGTTAGCACCAGATGATTTAGAAAGCACAAAGAAGTTCCAGCACTGACAAACACAGGATAAATTGCTGACAGGACACATTTCTTCATCCCTCCTGTGGCTTAATAACTGGTTTGTGCCTTGCAGTGTAAGCTTTAAATATTAGGTATATTAGGTAGGATAAAAAATATTTTTGTAACTGTGGATTTGAAATTATTTGCACAAGGAAATATCAATATTCTGAAATGTGAATTTGATTTGAAGCTGAGATGAAGCCCTGAACACTGTTTTACTTGCAACTTTCAGTTTAGAAACTTTACATCCTGGACTGTAATTGTTGTTAATGTGCGTTTTCTAAACAACTGTAATATTGTATGGAACATCTGAAAAATGATATTTCTTCATTTTGATTTCTTAGATTCTCAATCTGAGTCCTGCAGCCTTGAAAGCACAACTTTTGGGTTACTACCAAGAAACACATTGGAAATCCCAGCTGGATATGAGTACTCTATAGCTCCAGCTAAAGGAACCACTACAAAAAGGGAGCAGATTGCCTTCTGTCTAAGAGATATCCTTTTGAGTCAGCACCAGTTTAATTTATAGCAAATAGAAATAGGTAGCATATTTAGAAAGGTTTGTAAACATAAGGAAAGAAAAAAGAAAGCCACACTTAACCTATTTAGTTATTTATCAATTTATGTCCTTTCTGCAGGCAATGCCAGCTTAAATACGCACATTCTTGTCTCATTGTATCCTGGCTGGTTTTCAACACTCTGCAATATCTGTCTTCCTCCTCATACCGGTGGTCCAGCTCATAAATTTGATCCTACATTAAATTGAACTGGGAAAGTTATGTGAACTGAAGAAAAAAATATTTTTTTTAATAAAAAACCTACCTAGGTTACTACTTTTCATCTGGATCAACTTCGTGGCATGAAGTTTTTCTAAACATTGAATATTATATTTTACAGTTCTTCTCAAATATTCAAGTAGACTTTATTCCAGACATTTATATGGGGTTAATAATCCTAGTTCACTGCCAACTGCGGCTTTACAGCAGATAATAATAAGGTACAATTTTGTTTTAAATCCTAGGCAAATTTTTTAGGTTTATCAAAATATAAAATATATAGCTACAGTTTAAGTACTTTATGTCCTCAATTTTGCCTTATGGCCAGACTTCAAACACAAATTAATTCACATCAAACCGTGTTTGTGAGATTGTTACTTTTGAGAAAATTTTAAATTTTGTGAGGACTTAGTGTCTTCTTCTTGTGGCACTGGCAAGGCACTTTGCTTCTCCAAACCTGTTTCCTTCTTTCCTACAGCAAGAGTTGTGATAAATATGGACGTTACTAACCATCTAAGCCTTGCTGCCAGCTCTGAGATCTCGGTATACCCTCGACAACAGAAAGGGCTACAACCCAGCTGGAAAACCAGATTAAAAGCATGTCTCATCAAAGCATCAATCAGGCAAGCTAGCATCAACTTAACCTGGAAGTGGTGGAGGTCTTTTGTCCTGTGTCCCCATGGCTGGGCAGGACAGAGTTATGGGGAGCAGGAGACAAGCCCTTCTTCAGCATTGATGAGACAGGGACTGATGGCCTTGGGGGGCTGACATGGGAGCCTTGGGCAGGGTGGGAGGAAACCCCAGGGAAGCTGGGCAGGGACAGGTAGGTCCTTAGTGCCGTCAAGACCACAATAGGACACGCCAGAAGTGTGTTTAGAGCATGTCCCAATGCAGTAAATAACTCGTACTCTGTATCCCACCCAGAGATTATCTGCTTTCTGCCATAGCAAGAACAATTAACATTAAAGCTGGTCAGAAAATTCAGAGAAAATATTTTTATTTTGGGATTTTTTATTTCCTCAGAATGCAAATTTTTGCTAAAATAGTCCAATTGTGCTGAAATCCCATTGGAAATCTGCCACCAGAAAAGCTTTGAAACTTTTCTTGGTGTCCTGCCAGCTCATCTCTGTGGTTCCTCAATAAAGCACCTGCTGGGTGCCGTAACCCCTAGCTCCACATCTTCCAGGAGCCACAGGACAGAAAGACAGGTAAATATTCCTGGAATCAAAATCCCATATTATTTCCAAGCAAACATGAAAATTTCTGGATTTTGTTCCAAGCCAGAGTGATAACAGTTTTCCAAACATCAAAACAAGTCACAAAAGGGAATCTTTTTTTTTTCTTTTCTTTCAGCTCTATGTCAATGTATTCAACAAACTAAAGAATGAAGGATTTTGTCATCAGACTTTTTTTTTTCATCAAAGACTTAAAAAGAAATGGAGTGTTCTAGTTTGGGAGAGTTGAATTAGTATGCAAGTCTTTGTTATTATTTGGCCATTTGTTTAAACAAACCTTTTATTTATTTTTTCATATGAAGAGTTACATAAATTGTCAGACAGATGAAAAGTAATTGATCTAATCTCTCTGGATTAGTATATATCATCTGATGGGATGTCATGTAAGAAATTTTATTAGTACATCTGAAGAGGGTAGGGATTAGTAAAATCCTGTCAAATGAAGAAGAGACTGAATTATGGCGGTGAGAGGGAGATGGCAAAAATTAGTAGGTCTAAATATACAATCTGAGTATGTAGAAAAGATATAGAGCAGAGCTCCTGAGTAAAGCTTGAGGCCACTTAAAACTTCCACTAAATGTAGAACTCTAGGACAAGGAGTGAAAGTCTCCTTATGACATCTGGAGATTAGGGAAAGCTGAGTGATAACCTTCATAATGCAGAGGATCAGAAGATTCAAAATAAGGAAAACACTGTCTGTGTTTTAGAGAATAAGATGCAAGGTCATGCACTTAATACCGAGAATTTCTGCTCTGAAATGGAATTTATCAGTTGGAAGTGAGAAAAGAGAATTAGATTCTGTGCCATTAGGTAATCATGGGATAACTGATTCAACAGCATAGTGTAATGATAAAAAAACAAGTCAAGAATGTATCAGTTGATAGGGTATTGTGAAGATGGAGAATTATTAATATCATCATAAAAAGCTCATGTGGAAGGGTGAAAAGCCCTGTCACCTGTACTCAGAAAACATGAGATCATGCTAAAGGAACTCAGATACTATCATATGAAGTGCAAACAGCATCTCCTTATAATAGTCTAAGTATGTGTACGACAGTTCTGCTGTCTGTGCATACAGCATGAGGTAATCACTGCAGCAAAAAAAAAGAAAAAAAAAGTGTTTGACTAAAAAAAAATAGGGAATAGAAAATGAAGGAGCTTAACTTTGCAATGTACCCGTTGCATGTTTAAAACTACTGAAAGAAAAAGTTAGTAAATATCAATGGGAAGAAGAATAGCAAAAATAGCAATAGACTATGGTCTTTGGGGGGGTTGTTTTTCCAATTTTCGATCTTTTAATGTAAAGGGCTTTTTGATAAATTTAGAAGATGGATAGTACTTAGTAGTTTACTACAGTAGGAACTGGATCGGACACCAGCAAGTCACTTCCAGTTAAATTTAGGATGACATTCAATCACATTTAAAGTCCTAATATAGCTGATGGGCAAAGTTAGGGTAGGTGGAAATAATCTTTATCAAAAGCAAGAATGACATGGAACTCATAAAGAACACCAAGTCTGCAGTTAATTGAGATAAAGGCTATTAAACTAATCATTTTATCTTTTGCACAACAATGAGAAAGGATGAAGTACAATTTTGTGGACACTGATTGCAACAAAACTACATACTTTTTTCTTTTTAATTCATGTTTATTTTGAGGTTGAAAGGTTTGACAGTTAAGACATTGAAGGGAATATAAGGATCACTTCTGGTTATGCCGTAGAAGAAAAAAAAATTGCACTAATGTAAAAAAGAGTGTATTGTATTAGTGTAATAAAGGCTGTACAAACAGGGCAATAACGACTAACTCGGCTACAAATATCACTGTCAGCCTCATCATTCCAAATCAGCATAATTCTCTAATAACAGAGGTAAAAAGAATGAAAAATAAGGGCCAAATAATTTTAATTATTATCAAAGGCCTTAATCAAAAATTTGCTTCATTAAACACAGAATACATCTCAGCCTGACAGAAATTCAAATCTGATTAAAACCAGGCCAAGTGTTAATTTAGAAATTCTTGTCAAGGAAGAAATCAACTGAAAGTATAATTCTCAGTTCTTTTATATGCATCAGTGGGGTACTAATACAATTGTGAAAAAGCCACTTGACTATGTTCAAGTTAAATGAGCTCAAAGTGGGTAGGTGTCATGGATGGAGTGACACACTTCACTTGTAAGAGAGAATTAGAGAGAGACCACTATTGAGCAGATTTTTTAATTACTGGAGAAAAAAATAGAACAGTACAGCCACCAAACCTGATATTCAATGATGATAAAATGCAGAAAGTCTGTTGTAAGGTAACAAGACAAACAAAGAAATTTACAAACACTTGAGATAAGTGTGTGGTAGAATTTCTTATAGTCATGGCCTAAAGACCATCAGAAGTCCAAATTTGTCATCAGGTAAGATTTTTCAAACATAAACTTTCTTGGAAGTTGCACAAATATTTTCCTACAGCTCTGTGCCACATTACTGAAGTCATAGCAGAACAGCGAGGGGGAAAAAAAAAAGGATTTAACTATTTCATGGGAAGCCCTGGAACTATACATAGGGTTATTAATGGGAAGCCCTGAAACTAAATAATCTTGTCAGTCATGGAAAGTTTTTCTCAATCACATAACAAAGTAATAGGCCATCTTGCTTTCCATTCATGAAGTGATTCTTCTCCTAGATTTCAACTCCCTCCAAGATATTGCTAGACTGACTAGCTCTCAACCTTTCTCTTCTAAGTAAATCTTATGCTTACAATTTTCTTTGACAGCTGCTCCTAAGCATTCTTTGTAACTAGCAAAGATCTAGCAGAAACTCCACATTCCATAACCAAATTATTTCCTTAGTTATGTGGCCAATCCAATGATAGTTAGTGCTTAAGTGCTTATGTAAGATTCTTTGTCTCATCTCTGAGTAAGACAAATATAATCCCTTCTGATTAATTAAGAGAGGCAAGTAGAGCTTAACATTAACACACAAAAAATATTTTAATATTCTCCACAAACTCACATTCTCCACATCTTTTTGATAATGTAATGTTAAAAGAAAAATTCTTTAGTCCCCCACCTTATTCACAGAATATATACCTTCTGAAGAGAAAAGGTATTCTTCCTTCTCTTCTGTGACTGTCGACAGTATTTCAACAATGGATGCAGTAGAACAAAGAGAAGGGTTGAAAGGACAGATTTTGTTTTTCTGTATGGCTGAGAAAGAAAAGTTCTGAAAAATTAGGCACATATTTTTTTTCCTAGCAGAAATATTTAAACACCAAAGACAAATTTTATTATTACTGTCAAAAATCTGAAAATTTATCCCACAGCCATATATAAATTAAATTATTCTTACTATTAGGTAACACATAAAATTCACAGTAATTACATGGGAGACTAGGCTCTACCTACCAAAAGTTTTTATTTATTTCAGCACTTCCATCTTCCACCTAAAAGCAGTACCCAATGTTTGATTTTTTTTGCCTTTGAATGACAATTGTGGTAGAAAGAGCCCCAGATGCTCCTCATGCCATCTTCAAGAGAATATTACTTCAGTGAGCACTCCCTCAGGAAAGAGGGACATTAGCAAAGTTACTGAAACCATTATTGAGATGGTAATTATATTTTTAACTGATTGGAACACATAAAAATTGAGAAATGGTAGCCTCATATATTCTGGAACCCAAAGTACAAAGTCTCACTCTTCAGCAGTTTTATGCCCAAAAAGTTTTACTGCAAAGTATGTCAGAGTTCATTTTTTCCACAGAAATCATAAAACCCCCACTTTCCCAGTAGAGTTTCCTGTAACCCATTTTCCTACTTAATTGCTTCCAGTAGAGGCAAGAAACTACTCTCTTTTCTTTTGTGCTTTCCAAACAGGTTACTTGAATAAAAGCCATTGCATCAGGCATGCAGGCAGAGATAAGACACAGGGAGTACGACTTAATTAGACCCTATTTTTATTAACTTGCTTCACTTGGAAGCTGTTCACTAATAATTCTCACTGCATTGATCATTACTCTTTCCTTAATCATTTGTACATGTAGCTATCACCAGCTACAGATCAGGTCCCCAGGCTGTGCTGGATGCCTTTTTCAGCACTTTGCCTGAAATTTGAAAGGGTGAATAAACTGTTTCCAGTACTGTCCATACTATACAGTGACAGTTAAGTAGGAGTATTTCTCTGTCTACTCTTTGATGAACTAAGCCTATAGCAAGGCCCTGTTAAACTGTAGCAGACAGTTTAGTTCCCGAACCATGGGAGTGGCTTCTGGCAGTGATAGAGGGAAGATCCCAGAAATGCTTCATGCTAACTGTGTGAGAAAAATTCCTGCCCAGTTAAAGAAGATCTTTACCATTAAAACTGTCCTCTATGGATCCTGGCCACACCCTTGAGGCCAGAGGGAAGTTTTGGACCAAGACTTAGCCTTGGGAGGAGGACAGGAGAGGTGGAACTTTTCAGTCTGGAAAAGAGAAGGCTCAGGAGTGACCTTCTCAAGACATACATATACCTGATGTGAGGGATAAAGATGAGGAAGCCAGCTGTTTCTCAGTATTTCCCACTGAAAGGACAAGAGAAAACAAACACAAGAAATTACATCTGAACACAAAAATTTAATTTTTCCTTTGACGATAGTCAAACACTGAAATAGTCTGTCCAGATAGGTTGTGGAGTCACCAGCCCTGAAAATATTCAGAACCTGGCTGGACAATCTCCAGGACTGTTGGATCTATCTGATCCTGCTTGTAATTGGACTACAGGATCTCAAGAGGTCCCATGCAACTTAAACGTTTCTATAAATATGTGAAAATATTACTATTTTCTCTTTGTATTAGAAATGGAACTGAGAAAACACTGGTAATGCACACAAATCATTCAATGAATTTATACATGGATTGATCCAGCAGTGGTTTCAAATACACACAATAAAGTGGTTTTAGAATCACAGAATCATAGAATCGTTAATGTTGGAAAAGACCTCCAAGATCACTGAGTCCAACCTCTGACCAAACACCACTGTGCTAACTAAACCATAGCACTAATTGCCACAGTCCAGTCATTCCTTAAATAGTTCCAGGGGTGGTGACTCCACCACTTCCCTGGACAGCCTACTCCAATGCTTAACCACCATTTCGGTGAAGAAATTCCTCCTGATTTCCAACCTGAACCTCCCCTGGCACAACATGAGCCCATTTCCTCTTGTGCTGTTGATAATTGTCTGGGAGAAGAAGACACACCCCACCTTGCTGCAATCTGCTATCTGGTAGTTGTAGAGAGAGATAAGGTCTCCCCTGAGCCTCTTTTTTTTCCAGGATACACCAAGAGAGATCCCTCAGCCACTCATGACTTGCTCTCCAGACCCTTCCCCAACTTTGTTGCCCACTTTACTTAGAGGTCACCAAGAGGGAGAACTAACTAACCTGCTTTGTGCTGCCAAAATGACAAAACTTCTTATTCTACTTCATATACAGATATCTTTCCCTCTAATCAACAGAGTAACTATGATTATTATTTTTGTGACCATTTTTATTGTGCTTTAGGACCTCTGTCTAACAGATTTAGATGTCCCTATGGGGTAAGCCAAGGATAGACTGACTTGTGAATCTGATCACAGATGGTGAAAGGGATGACCCTCCACTTTAAGTGGGCATTGACATACACAGAAAATTAACATTCTCTTGTAAATTTTTGGCAGCACCAAATGCCAGTGCTTCAAGAGTCAAGCTAAATTATTCATGCTAAATGTAGGTCACATGAAAATCTAGCTTTAGTGTTTATTTATGTAAAAAAAAGTAGTGATCAATTTGACGTATGATTTCGAACAATTTCACTAAATCAGTGAAGCTTGAAAACTCATAATTTTAAATTGAACTTCTTTCAGTTTAGCTGAAGTTGCATAGAATTCAATTTAAATAAAACTATTTCAATCAAAAATAAACCTTTTTATACGTGTAATGTGCACTGTTCTAATTTATGCTGTTTTAATTAGTGTAAACTCATGTTCTGTACCTAAACCAGTAAAGCACTCCAGAAGAAAATGATCAAAGACCATGAATCCTTTTATACGTAAAGAAGAAGCAGCGTGGAATATGACCAGTAGTATTTAGTAGTGCAGTCATTGATATTGCTGATTCAGTTCCTTCATGCAAACCAGATGTTTTGGTAATGGCATACAAAGGTGGCAGTTTGTTTCTTTCTGTCACAGTGAATCAAAATCTGATCAATAATAGACTTTGGCTTTTTTTCATAGAGTATTTGCCTTAGGTCAATTTTATTTGTGCAGTAGGAGCTTTAGGTATAAGAACACATATATCAAAAAAAGAGCAAGGTGTGCAAACTAGCAGGGAAAATAGAGGTCCAGACCCTTGTTTGATGCTCCGGATATAATGGACCATCCATTCCATCTAGGTTAAGCTCTGTCTTTACCTGGGGCCCATTGCAAACATGACTTTATCTTTTGCTATGAGAGGCTTTGACCCCAGCATATGAAGCTCTGGAGGATATGGTGCAGCAATGTCTAAGCTGGTTCCACTTTTGGGTTCAGAAAGTAGAAATGCCGATTTGCGTGAGATTGTTTGAGTTAAACTCCCATTCTCAATATTTAGAACAAGCTTTATTGTTTCTTAATTTGGTCCAAAGTTTCTGCATACCCCAGCAGGCACATTTGAGCTTTTCAGCAGGTTTTATTTAACTCAGAGTCTTATCATCCAATATAGGTACACTCATAGCAGCCTTGAAGTGTGCATGCATAAAAGGGAAATAAAGTAGTGCATTATTACCACTGAAAAATTTCAATAGTCAAATCAGTGTCTCCCTTGAAAGGTTTACTTTTAAATAGCGAAATGTTTTGAATGTTTTGCCTTGCTTTCTGTATCTCCATATTCCACACTTCAGTGATGATCCATTTTCTTCAACTAGCTGATAGAATTGATTGCAAATGAATAAAATTACTTGCTATTATTGAATTCACTTGCTATTATTTAATTCAAGAAGTTACCCTTTTCTCACAGGTCTTGTGCTACTAGATATTTAAGAAAAGCAATAAACATTCTGATACCCACAATAAAATCTGGAGATTGGCAAACCTGGCTGTTTGGCAGGTAATTTATCAATGCAGTTTTCACTTCTTTGAGCAGTGCTTAGGTAAAGACACGCCAGTTAAATACTATTGATTAATACAACTGTGTACAGCATTATCTGAGGTATCACAGTTTTTAAAAATGGCGTAAGAATGCTTATCAAGAGTTGCATGATAATGTCACAGGCTTTGGACCACAGTGAGATTATGAAAGCTGTAATGTTGCCATTTCTTGGCTTCTCTAATGTGAAAAAATGCAGGTGAAAAGCATATTTTCCTGTCTGTAGGAAGCAGGGCCTTTTCTTACAACCAAGCCTCTATCTTTCCAGTGGCAGCAATATGCATCTAACTGCTACCCCTTGTCCACTCTCATAAACCTTTGTGAGCCAAGGGGACTGGAGGTCTCCAGATAGGATTTGCTGCCTGATACAAATTCAGCTAACTTACTCCTGGAAAAGCTTTTTGGATAAGTGCAATGACATTGCCCTCTCCTCTGAAAAAAAATTAGTAGTAAAATGGAATGAGTCATATTTTTTCTCTATAAAGGAGATATATGCAACAAAGAATGCATTTTCAAATCTTGCAGGCAACCTTTGTATTTGCCATAGCTGTCAGTTTACTAAAGTCATTTAGAAAAACAAGCACAAACAACAGTTATATTAATAAAAGAGCTCTGTAATGTAGTGATCAAGTTTAAACAGCATTTTCAAGGGTGAGTCAGACTTGAGAGCCAAATCTGATAGCTTTTGAATTATTCTGCTATTGTGCTAGCATCATGTTCTTGGCATTATCATTAGAACAAACTTGCATTGTGGTTTCTGTGTGAGTTACTGCTAAGGGCCAGTGATGGTCCAGCTTTTTCTCACTACTAAAGAAACTGTCATGAAACTTCCTTCTTGTGGCAGTTGAATTGGAGGGGGGAAAGCTCCAGGTCCTGGGATGTTAGCCCATTACCTAGACGGGGAAGTGCTCTCCCCCTGCACCCCCACCATGTGGCCTGGAAGCCCGCAGTGAGCGGCACACAGACCACAGGAGAGGTATGAGCAAAAGAGAGTTTATTGTTAGGGTTACAGGGTTATATAGGGTTCAGAGGGATTGAAAATTAACAAATTACAAGTCTCAGGGGGCTTACAAAAACACCAATCAAGGTAACGGTTTATACACCAATAGAAAGTAGTAAATAAAGGCCAATCAGAAGGCCTCAAGCTATCTTCTCAGTACATTCCTAAGTATGAGATAAGGGGTTTACAGAAGGGGTTTTTGGGTAGAAGAAACAGTGACTTAACAAAAATTGTAAAAAGCCATTTTGAAACATTTCACTTACACCTTTAAACTTTAGCTTTCCTTATATACTGCAACACTTCTGATGCCAAACACAGTAGAAGTTTACACACTGGTTTAAATGATAAGGGGCTTGAGGCATTAAACTCTGAGTCAGTGATCTGACTGAGTTTCCTCCTTCCTTTCCAGTGTACTGTCACATTAATCTGTCAGTTTTCTGTTGCTCTTAATTATTGTTCGTCTCCAGTGGTGATGTAATATAACCCCGCTGAAAGGGATTTCAACTTTCTTTTTTTGTTCGTTTTTAATTTAATGAGACTTTTCTAATGACTTTTCTTGCTTCTTTGGTCTGCAAAAGAAGATCTTAAATGTGGCAAGATGGTGCCTAAAATCATTATTCCAAATGTCACTGAAATTTTAGTAATTGTCTTATGCCAGTGGTGCATTGTGCTCACTCTCTCTGCTCACCTGAAGTCTTGTGTGATGCCTCTCTGCCCTATAAGTCTTAAATTACAAGTCAATTTCCAAATGACAGACCAGTTACAACTACGTAAAGACTTCAATTTCAGCCATTTCTTAGCAGCACACTAAACTGCCTTTCTCTGTTCATTGTCTGCACAAGAAGCTAAGAGAGAGCAGGTGCAAGAACATGTCTCCTTTCCCCTTCCACCTGGATCCCCAAAGCAGGCAGCCTGTCACCTTACTGACTGCGTGTTTCTGCCTCTGGAGCTCAGAGGGGCCATGAGTCCCTGTTCCAGTACAGCTATATATGCTCCTCAGTTTCAACGTAATAGTGAAACACTCTCAGATATGTATGGATCTAAGGGCACTTTTTTTGGAGCTGGAATTTCCAGCTAGTTTCATGCTCCTGATTGTCTTCCAAATCTTTGTCTTTTTAGTCCTGCTGACTCCCATCCTCCACCTGCTACTGTCTGATGCAGTATTTCAAAGATGCAATGTGGAAAAACAGTGCAATGCACTGATTAATTTGGCCATATTTAACTTTGTATTTGCCTCTTCTGACATCAAGTTGCAGGTGGTGTTAAGGAGTGATTTGTCTGCAGAAACACAGACTCAGAGCTTATAGCAGGTTTAACCTCCCAGTCACTCACCGACTCCTGGATTCACAGAAAAAGCCAATATTAACACCATTTTAGCTAACCAGCGCACAGCAAAAAGGGGTTTGTGTACAATGCTTGCTAGTCCCAGCACTAAGCTGAGCTTAGCACCTGGACTTAGAGGATCCCTGTTGACTTGATGGAATGATGTTAAGTTCATTAACGATTCTGAAAGGCATTGAATTAGATGATAAAATAATTAAATTTTCTTTCTATTCACACTCCAGAGAATTGTGGTATTACTAAGAAAATCTAAATATTAGTTTGGAGCACTAAAACTCCTTTATATCTGGACAGAAAAAAATTATTTCTTTTATTAAATTGGTAGGAGATGCATTGTAAAGTTTCAGTGTTCTAGCAGGTGATAAAAGAATGTGGTATAATGCCACCTACATTGTTCTTTTGACCTGATATTTGCTCTTGATAGGATTAGGGCAGAATAGTACAAAGTGCATTTTCTTTCTGCATTATCTGCATTCTGTAACCTCCTGCTATTCTGCAGGAACAAACAAAGTACAACTGAAGCCAACAGGTCTGCACTCTGCAGAAAATGTATAGTTATAGAGCCTGAAATTATCTTACAAAAGAATTTAAATTTACTTGAAATTTAAAGAAATTTAAAGGAAGCATCATTAACAAAACAGCAAGGAAAAACACTCCAACAACCTCAGGCAAACAAAAAAACTACGACCGACAAAAAACCCCTACTTTTCAAATTGCTCTTGACCTGGTCATCTTTGTGCTTGAGTTTCTGTTTAGCTGTTATCTCACTAGTAAAGAAAATATGTTATTTGGAATTTAGGTTCCCGTGTCCCTTAGTGATCCGAGCTGCTTATTCTGGGAACACCTTCTCTAAAAGCAAGAATTTTGAAAATGAGTGATTCAGTGCTGAGCAGGACTCAATAGCACCTCATTGCAGGTGCCATATATGGAAAGAAAATGTGGCAAGAGTAATTCATATTGTTGGGCACAATTTATATGTGTGTGTATATATATTTCTTTCATTCAAAGTTGGCTTGAGTCACTCAGATAAATAGAATTAAATGATAAAATGAGGGCCATCTTTTTTCTACACTCTTAGCTATATTGCAAAGTCAGTATATAAGACTTCTGGTTTTCATAACTTGTTTATTTTGCAAACTTGGGTTCAAAGAGGCACAAAATTAGACATGTAGCCGTTTTGCCATGTTTAAGAGGCAAAGGAAAGAGGGGTACTCAAATGTGCTCAGCTGTTGCAGTTCTGAGGCAAAAGGATACAACCACAGGGCGGAAAAAAAGCCACAAGAAAAACTCCAATGTCAGTCTGAAAACATTTCTTCCAGATCTTTTTCATGAAAAAGAATTTTTCTTCCCATAGAACTTGTGAGAAAGCCTGACTGCAAGCTTGATGTTAGATGATAGATAAGAACCACTAACAAAATCTCTGCTACTGAAGTGGAAATGCACTTTAGCTATTAACGCTAAGAAGAAACCTTGATTTCTGAATGATAGCTGCAGGTTACTCAGACTGAGAGAGGAAAGTAACAGAAAAAGTTTGTACCTGGTGCAAGATGTCATAAAAAAAGGAGTATTCAGACCATTTTGTGAATCAGCCTGTGATGGCAGAGTCTGCTCTGAGTGTTACTCGTGCTCTGAATGCTACCTGTTCTGTATGGCAGTTGGTGCTCATGGATCAGGAACACTTCTTGCAGAGTTAAGAAGCTCAGCAGACCCGATTAGAAGTAACTGCACATGCAACAAGACAAAATAAGGTGCAAGACACTTACTGTGTTTTGGTTTCACTTCTTTGAGATTGGGTTGTATTTTTCTGCTTAACTTAAGTCCTTAGAATCAGTGTTTCATTGGCTCCTGAGAAGAAACACACTAACTTACAGTACGGGTTTCTGCTGAGCCGTTGGTTTGATGAAGGCTCCAGGGATTTGTCCCTTCAGCAAACTTCTTGGACTTCAGTGTTCCTCTGATAAATGTTCATTGAAGATGAAAAGTGAATTATAAAGGAAGACGTACAAAGGTGTGAGAACTGGGGTGGAGAGTTATATATGACAAATAAATAGGAAAAACAGACCAAAAAAACCCAAACCCCAATTCATCCAAATAAAAAAACAACAACAAAACAAAAAATTAAAGACTCTTGAAATGCTGCTACTGAGGTGCTTATTGAACCAGTGGAGCTGCTGACTGTGTCTTTACTGTGATGTCCCTAAATGTTCTCTGTTCCCCTGAAATCTCTGTAAGTCTTTTCTTTAGTACTTTACAGTACTAAATTGTTCTGAGATCAAAGCTCGTAAATTTCATGCACTGATGAAATTTGGGCTGATGTCCAAAGAAGACCTGCAGTTCTAAGGTGCTTTCCATCAGGAGCAACAGGGTAGCCCAATCTGAATGAGAACTTGCTTGTTGTGCCTCTAAATCTTCATGGCAAAATGCATGGGTTTATATTTTATATATAAAACACTGAACTCAATATAGACTTATCACCTGCCATTCTGCATTTTCTTAAGGTGTTTAACACCAAAGTATTTCAGCATTTTACCAAGACAGATTTGTTTATGGTATCTTGAGGAGCCCAGGGTAGAATGCTGAAGAGTATTAGTGGTGAGTAGGACAGGGAATATCACCAAAACAGATTAATTCCCAAATTCATTTCTGTAGGTGAAAAAGAAAGTTAATAGAAATAACTAGAAAAAAAACACAGTGTTTTCCAATTACAGCCAATATCACAGGCGATGTCAGAAGTTAGAAATTATAATGTATATTAATAATACTTAAAGAAATTGACTGAAATACATTTTTGGGGAGATTGGTACAATGCTTGATTTTTCTATAAGCTTTGTGGAACTTCTCATACCTTCCAGGTTTCTTCAAAACTCTTAGTATTCAATACATTCATGTATTATTTCCTATACATATACTGTATGCTATTTACTATACACCAGAATGAGTAATCTCCAGATATACTGATCTATCTGCAGTTTAACTTCCCAAATATCCTATTGCTCCTCTAATATCAGTAGGGTTTTTTTACATTTTCTTTTTAACATAAGCAATGTTTCCTTTCCAGTGTTTTGTAAAAGACTCACATTAGAAAGAATAGAAAAGATGTAAAAGGAGTCACCCAAAATACATTTATTCTTGAAATTCAAAAAACCTTTATTTTTTGTGTGAAGAATGATTGGTATAATATATTTTGAACTCTAATCTCCTGTGAAATCAAGAGCTAGCACAAGCCAAGCTGGAGGGGTTGCTAGTAGCTGATATCACCTTCCCATGCTTTCTTCTGCAGTGGGATAACTGCTGAGGCAACCCCTGTATTAAGTATGTTAATTTCAGCTTTGTGCAATCACTTTGACCTGCAGGAGGTGAATCATTCAGCCATTTATCTGCTAATCAATTCTGACATCTTCTGAGAACAGGCATAATTAATCACACCTCCCTTGATTTTGTGTTTTCATAAACAACATTGTTCTGCTGTCAAGATGTCTTGGTTAGATATATTTGGGAGCAAGCCACCTGTGATTCAAAACTGCTTTTTCTCATGACAAAGCATCATGTTGATAAAATAACCCCTTTATTCTAATTTAATTATACTATAGTTTTGTTTAAGGTGATCATATTTTGGCTCCCATTGAAGACTGATAAAATGTATTAATTCTGGAATGAATTAATTCTTTCCAGAAAAAAAAAGAAAAATCACCTGTGGAAAGAAAAATCACCAGTACTGACATTCATTGTATGACCTAACACTGGACATAGTGTTTCACCACCCTGCTTTAACTTCCATTCATTATTCTGTAGTTAGTTTGGATAATGGAGTCTACTGTTACTGTGCTTCAATGTTATACATCATTGCTCCAGGAATGTTGCTCTGCCTTGTCTTTTTTTGTTCTAATTTCTGACTTTTTCAAGAAAACATTATCCTGAGATCCATGTATTTCCAGAGGCAAGTATATTCCAGGTGTTTTTAGTAATTTTCCAATCCTTTTTCTCAGTATTTTCTGTCACATCACATCATATTAGTTGTATTGTTTGATGCTGCATGAGGAACAGAGATTTCATCATTTTCTCTCAGCATGTTACATTTCAATACTCCAGGACTATCTGATCTTAGGTAAGTCCTCTCTTTCAATGCACTATGTGGTAGCAAACCCTGAAGAGAAGTGAGGATGATGAGAGATGATCAAACTGTGTCTCAAATGTCACTAATGCACAGTTTTAGCTATCTAGCTAAATAGGTCTCAGGCCTCTTAGCAACCAGTTTCCTGTATTACACTGAAAGAGACCACTTACACAAGCTCTGGGGTGACAAAGTCAACCGTCAAAACTAATCTGGGTTAAAGACTTCTTTACAATATTCAGGGAAAAAAAAGGTCTTTGATATTTCACATGTCACAGAGCAAAGCCACACACACTCAGACATGACCTGTGCTACACACACACAGACTTTCTTCACCATCGCATCCTCATATGTCCATATAGTGGGAAAAGTTGCAGGCTAGTTATGCACCTGTGAATAAAAACAGGTATAAAATAATTATCTAACCAATTTAATTTTCTAAGTCACATTGAGATCTTAGTTGCCAATATGATGTCCCTCTCTACATGTCTTGTTACTAATACAATTTTAAAAATAATGTCTTCTAAATTACAAATTCTTCTTGCTCCAATTAATATGTGTCCAAGCTATTACAGGATTTCCCCCTGCTTTTCAAAAGAGACCATATAAGTTCATTTAAGTGTTCCTTCAACAAATAACTCCTGAGAAGCATGAGCAGTTAAGCAAATAACATTTACATTAAGCCATTTTATAAAATTACTGAATATATACTGAAAATAACCAAGACGAAGAGAAAAATCAACAGAGCAATAATTGTCAAATTATTTGGAGGTGTTCACTGTGGTGCTTAGTTGTTCTATGCTGAAGGAAAAAAGAAAAAGAACCTGCAACTTCAGGACACCAAAGAGAACGGTATAAATAACAACTGGAAAGTTAATCAATCTCCTAGCATCATGAAGCAGTTGTAGCACAATGATACATTCTTCAAATTGTAGAACACCTAGGATCATAAATGAAAACACCTACATGTAGATATGGCTAATGGAAAGGATAGAAAATACAGATCAAAAATCAGTCACATCTTTTTTGACAGTTTCTTTCAAGGATCCAATGATTTTAGCAATACCAGTTTTGAATGTTAAAAATTAGGACAAAGAGCAGGGTCCCAAAACAAGGTTATATTTTGCCTTTGCCTTATTGCTAGGAGTGTCCTCCCTCAGCAGCTCATAAATGTCTTCTCAGGCATGCAACTCTCTAGACATTGCACAGGGATCACAGGCATCAGATCTGACATCTGATCCTAGATTTTGGATCCTTCTGAATCCTTCCTAGATTCAGAAAAGTGTATAATTTAGAGGCTCCTTTTGTTTTATCACACATTGCACATCTGATAGGTAGATGCATCTAAAGATAGACAGCAGTGCCTGGCATAATGTAGGCATAATGTAGACACAATTAATGCTATTCTGTATATTGACCAGGACTCAAAAAAAATGCCATTTGCTAATTTAAATATTGAGCAGTTTATTTACTAGTGTAATATGAAAAGATCAGCTGGAGCAATAGATTGATCATGTGCTCTTAGCCTGCAAAAAGGCTTAAAATAAGAATCCACTGTTTCAGTAAGTGTGATACAGAGGAGACACTGATCTTTCAGAAATGCTTGAGAAAGCTATCCTCTTTTATCACATTCAGCCCCTGTATTTCCAGGTACTGGAGACTAACTGGCTTCATCCATCACTGTGTGGTAGAGACCTAAATGATGGTGACTCATGAAATCTGACAAAAGGTCATTACTAAAGAAAGCATTCATTGCCACTTCAGAAAAAAAAAAAAAAATTGAGAATAAGATCTATGTATATAAAAACTCAAATGTGTGGCTACTACTAGTAAACTATTCTGAATTTAACATAGGATAAATGGGAAGAAAACCACAGTGATTCAGCTCCTACTTCAAGTAGTATGTATAATCCTTAAAATTTCCTAGGATTTTGAAACCCTTTGTAATTTTGAGGACTATGTTGGTGCAAATACCTATTGATAAGTTCTGTCTTGTTCTATCTAATATTGATTTAATATCTAATTCCGCATATCATTAGATCTGTTACTACATTGCTGTCAATAGTAGTTATGTTTCGGCAGGAGTGTGTAGTAAAGACAAAAAATCAACATTTCTCCAAAACACATGCCTCCAAAACAGATATGAGGAGGTTTGTCTTTGAAATTTAGTTTGTCTTTGAATTTTAAGCAACTCTCAGACCAGTTAATTATGGAAATTATATTTGTGATCATTCTGCTTGTGGGCATGTCCATCTGCTGACTGATTTCCATGCTAATTGATACCAAAACAATGATGTCAAAGGTAAATGTAAGAGGCTATGTGTTTCAGGAAACAGAGAAGGTAAAAGAGTTTATTGACACTTCTCCTAAAGGAAAGGCTAAAACATGACCCTTCAGACGTACTCCAATGCAAACTTCATATCTGAATTTAACTTTGAAAGTAAAAAGTAAAAATGTAATTCCTATCAAGTGTTATACCTGTGTTACCCCTCTGAAAAACCAAATTTGTGTTTGCCTTCTACTTATTTTGATAGTGGAATAGGAATTCTATGTATGTGTCTTGTGCAGCTAATGTGTCTTACTCATACTGCCAAAGAAGGTTTCAGACACGTCTGCTAATGCATGTACCACAGCTTATTTGCTGGTTTGTGACATTCATGTGGGATGAGTACAATCACAATTTTGGGGTGGAGCTTTTGTAAACACTGCACTCGGGTAAAGGAAGATGGCTGTCCAGGCAATTACAGTTTGGTCAGAATATTTTGTTTCTTCTGCAATACTTGCTGGTTTTTGGCATGCTAAAAGTCAAATTCCCACTTCAGTTATTATTGGCAGTAATAAAGAAATAACCACTACAGTAGTTAACGCCTCCTAAATACGTACAGTAAATGGAAGTGATAATGAATACACTGATAGCTACAGATAGCTTTGCCTGTAAGATGTAGATTTCTAGAATAAAGAAATGGACAACCCACTTGCCAGGCCCACACAGAGTTATCCTATCAACTCAATTTTCCATCAGATTCTGGAGAGACACTTTCAAAACTTTCAGTGTTATAGCATGATGACAACAGCAACAAAATCCCCACTAGAACTCAAGGAGTTTGCTTGGATAATGCAGAAGGCCCACAAATAGAGGAAGGTTTTAATTTTCTGGAGAGGAATATCTGGGAGCAGTAAGGCATCCATCCCTGGAAATGCTGACAAAAAATTCTAGCCTGGGATTTCTCCATTTATGAATATTGGCATCCAAGATTATGTCTCCAAGAAACATTGTTTCCTCTCTATGTGATTTACTCAAACTGAAAAAAAAATTTTTTAGTTTGGAATTTAATTTTTTCCCCCTCAGGTTAAATATCTGCCAGAGCACAGCAACACAGAAAATAAGAGTTTCATCACGTCCATTCATTTTTTTACTCTGTATATTAGAATTGGTCCTTTAGGTCTAGCAATGTATTTCAAAAGTAATGATTGGCTAAAGCAAAAAACATCAAAAAAGATGAAACTAAAATTGTGTAGAGCTGTGTATATTCTGTAATTATTCACCCCTATGTAATAGTGGCAACAAGGAACAAGTTTTTCCTTGGAAATTTCCATCCATTCATATGATGATAGTATTTCTCATTCACTGTGTCAAAAACTTTGCCAGAAAATATTGTGCAAAGCTAAAGAATGAAAAAGTCAGATTCCTTTGCAATTTTGCCACAAACTTCATGGAAAATCTTAATAAGTACTTTTATTTTTCCCATTTCTCCCCCCATGAAATAAGAGTACTGTTTTCATAGGTGTTCAGCATGGTTGAACATTTGTTTGCTCATATATGGGCAGTGCTTGTAATCATTGGATGGAAAGAACAGAGTAAGACTTATAATTACAGCAGAATAGCAGGAAAATTGCTAACTGATGTGTGAAACCTGGTACTTCAAGGTCTGTTCCAGGTGGAAAATCCATGCCTGAATTGACACATCTAAGTCAGAAAGTTCATTTAATATATTGTCTCCTATTCTTTTTCAATTTTCTTTTTACACTTCCCTTCCCTTCCCAAACCTTCCCTTCCCAAACCTTCCCAAACCTTTTCAAACCTTCCCTTTCCAAACCTTCCCAAACCTTCCCAAACCTTCCCAAACCTTCCCTTCCCAAAGCTTCCCAAACCTTCCCTTCCCAAAGCTTCCCTTCCCTTCCCAAAGCTTCCCAAACCTTCCCTTCCCAAAGCTTCCCTTCCCTTCCCAAACCTTACCTTCCCAAACCTTCCCTTCCCTTCCCATTATTAATTAAGAAGCCTGAATAACGATCCCAAAACTCAGCCCAGACAGCTCCCTGATGTACAAAGGTAGAGGCAGAAGGCAGATTCAGGCCCCCAAGTGCACTGAGGTCATTACTTCCATCCTGACAGAAGGAGTGCCTATGTACAGTAAGTGGATAGGAGAAATTGGATAATAGCAAATCTTTTAACCACAGCAGTCTTCTGGTCTCCTTCTGAAAGTTAGTTTAGCCTGTAACATTCAGCTACAGCTCTTCAGCATCCAGGTCTGTGTTGCTTTTATGAACACAAATATGTATTTTCTGTGGTTAAAATTTGGGTGGCCTATTTACAGAAGCAGGTGTGCAATTTGTGCAACAGTACCTCAAATTTATATCAGAAGTACATGGACTGTGCATGCCTAGTGAACAGCTGCAACAATAATGTTGTATCTGACCATACAGTTCGTTTGTGTGCATAACTCTGTTGGTTGTGCTTTCAAACTAAGCATGCTAATGAAAGAATGGGCTGTAAAATTATGCTCAAGCCATAAGTTACAATTTAGCCCAAAAGAAAGTGTACATGTAACTACATCATTAAAAAAATTTATTCAAATATAGGGATGATAATTCTTGTCTTGGCATACATATATAAATTCCCTACTTTAAAATGTGTAGGATGAGTAATCAGGCAGTATTTTTCTGGATGATTCTATGATTATGGATTGATATTATACCACTGATAACAAGAGCTGATGGTGTTTACCACTGGGATGAATATGAAAATTTTTTAAAACTCTTACCATTGGTGGTTTGCTATACATAGCACTACCTATCCCAATTTAAAAATTTGAGCACTCTGAAAGTAACCAAAACACAAAAGGTATATCTAACTATTTCATAAAAAGCTTGTCACTTTTTGAACATACAGTGATATGTTTAATGAAGAATAATGAAAGAATGGTAGATCAATTCTTGACACTTACCTTGCAGTGATAGAATGATTCCCATGGTATATACAGTAGAATATCTACTCTAATCAAAATAAGCCATTAAATCTACCTCCCCTTCCAAAGCAACATCAATTACTAATTCTACATTATTCAAAACAGAGTTTTCTCTGAATTATTCTTTTAAAATTGTTCTTGGAAGAAAACTTCATGATTCCTACTAAGCAGTACATTCTATTGCTTAGAAAACATTTATTACTGTCTAGTTGGACATCTGCTAGTCTACACATAAATAATGCTATCTGTGTTCAGTCAGAACACACCTTTTTGACAATTTCAACTAATTTTTGTACCTTTTCCCTAGTGGATTTGGAGAACAGCTCATTTTCTTTCAACATCTAAAAGGTTTCTACAAACTTATCAGGATATTAGAATATAAGAGATATTGCCAGTGATCCATTGGTTTTCCCAGTGGAGGTCTTGCTCCCACCTCCACAGTCCTCAGCAGTGTATATCCTCTATCCAGCTCCACCAGTTTCCAAGCATGCAGAATCTTGAGTCCTTGGCTCCTTTATAGTCTTTTACAGGTGCCATAGCTCTTCTGTGGCTTAAAGTGTATTAAAACAACTACCCCTGTGCTTCACTGTGGCTCTAATCTTGCCATAGTTTTCTCATCTCAAGACTGAAAAGCTCCCATGCATATTTTTCCTTTGTGTTAAAAATCAGATTAATCCCATTTCTCAGTATTGTGTTTTTCATAAGTCCACAGCCTTCTGCAATGGGAAGCCTAAAACCAGAGCAGTCAATTCACCTATGATCCAGTATGGAAGAGGAAAAAAATATTGTTTCATGTATCTTAAAGAGACACAGTGGTAGTACATCCCAGGTCAAAGCCTACATGACAGCTTGACTGTTTTTGACTGGCATTTAGTATGGAACCTACTAAACCCCTGCTTCTGCTGGGCTTCAATCTCTTCTGTAGTTCTCTAAAGCACAGGGGCAGAATAGTTAACCACAGCACAGAAGACAAACACCAAACCTATGAAATACAGGCTTTTAGTATGAAGTCACATCCAGCAGCCACTTCTTCCATGATGCCCACTAGTAATGTGCCAAATATAAATTGGAAAATATTTACACAGGATTATAATTTTTTTTCTGAATCTCTGTAGTTTTTTATTTTAACTTCTGAAAGAAACCTCTCCAAGAGTTTCTGCCCTCTGAAACACTGAGCTCTGGCTCAAGTTAATACGTAAACAAAACTTTGGAGTGTCCTAACTCTAGAAATCTAATCACTTTGAAGACACAAAGGACTATATTTGGAAGGTTAAATCCATGATCACTGATACTTATACATGTATTACTTCCTATTTACAAGGTATCATGCAAATTCCAAGCTATAGACAGAGCTTCCAGAATTCTTAATTTTGCTGAAGACGACTGCAAGATCTACTGACGAAGAAATCTAAATAGGAGAGAAAAATAGCAAAAAAATATTGTGCTGATAGGCCTGCATCTTATTATTTTATAAATGTTTTTATAGTTTAAAGTTTAGAGAGACTCTTTTTTTAAACATACCCTACCTTTTTTTCAGTTATATAAGTATTAGATTTTGGTTTTTGTATTTTTATAACAGGTTTTCAGTAATTCTGTTCAATAGAAAAAAGAAAAGTTCATAAGACAACATAAAGACCAAGAATTACCTCATGATAAAGATAAAATTTACCTAGGAGTCAAATGAAATACTTCTGTGATCTAACAGGCAACCTATATGCTATAACAGACAGTGGTGACATAATAAGAAAATGAAGGACAGTTGAGAGATATGAGGTCAGAAATTAACAGAAAATAGGGAAAAGAAATGTGCGCATATCTACTGAAAAACTGAGCATAACGATAGCTTTGAAATAGTTGAATAACTTATGTATCCTCTTTTTCTTCACTAAAGCTATTTTTTTGCTATTTATTGAAAATTCCTAATGATGACTTGTATAAAAATTTATAGATTTTCAGTTTAAAAAATTATTTGACTTATCAGAATTGTTAAACAAAGGGGAAAATATATTATATATATGCTGTTTTGATTAGAATCACTTAAAAAATTATTTAGCTTAAATATTGTAATTAAAGATCCCTTATTAAAAACACGGGAGTGAAATGTGATCTTGTTTTTAGTAGAAAAAATGCAAGTGACTCCTCGTCACACTGAATACAGTGTATTTAATATGATTTTAATATATCATAATTAATGAGTTTTAATCTTGTACCACACTTATTTATATCAAAATGTTGAGATTCTTTTGACCCAGCAACAAATATTCCTGATGTTATAAACCATTAGTTTGTCTTTTTCTTTCTTTTTTTTTTTTTTTTTTATAATAGGGTACAATATGCCCAGGAATCTTTAGTGAGAAAGAGATATCATTTAATGTAACTATAATGCACCTATTTCTATGGCTTGAGCAAGGTTGCCATGACAGCTTTGCAAATATTCCAAATTCTGATCTTCCTCTGATACTAGAATAAACAAGAAATATAGACATTTTCCTTATATCCATACACATGTACTGAATTGCAACACATATCATCACCCTTGGTTTCAGGGGTTATTCTTTCATTCTTCCCTCTAAATAACAACACAGGCCTCATTTAGTCTGTAATACTGTCCAGTTCTTAGCATTTTTTTTCTGTGTGGTGTCTTTCTTCCAACAGTGTCTTTAAAGGCAGCCTGCCAAATTCATTGAAAGCAGAACATGGGTACTATGAAGACAGATTGTAATTTGTGAAAGTATAAGATGCAGGCAGATGGGGACAGCTACAAATTTAAGGGATTTGAGCCTCTGTAGCAAATTTGTAGTGTGTGATAGAGATTACTTGTGCCAACACAGAGATAAGAAAAACATTGGGAGAGTCTATCACATGGCAGGACATACAAAGAAAACCCTTGCACAAATGCTCTAGAGATAGTGGCCAGGGAGGTGGCACCTGTAATTTGCTGACCTATTCTGAAGGGATCCTGATTTCTGTCCACATTTCTTCTTTCCCTGCAGGAGACAGGTGGAAGCACATCTATTATCTGTCTCTGCCAGCTTCTGCTCCCTGGCCTTCTCAGTGAGCACTGCAAAGAGGATTCATCTATTTCTTCCCAGAACTGTCAACCCTTATGTCAATAAATTACCCTTATCTGCTCCTTATCTGTTAGAGGTCCTGTCATCTCCTTTGCTGACCTTTTGTTCTCTATTTACTTGAAACATTTCTTATAATTTATTTTAACCCCTGGTGCAATCTTCCTGTCATTCTCTGCCTTTGCTTCCCTCTCTTTTATTTCACAGTGACTTAACTTAATTTTGTAATACTGCTAGTCCTTTATAGTTTTCGGTTTAGATTCTTTGAATGACTCTCTTCTGTTAAGGACTTATTGTAGTTCTTTCTGTATTGACCTTTCTGACTTTTTCATTTTCTTCTCTTTCAAAGGCAAGAGATAAAGAAAAGAAATTATCACCATACAGCCAGCATTCTATTTACAGGTAGTAGTCAATTTGTGAAAACATAACTGCTGAGTGAAACCTTTTTCCTTTCCTTTTCCTTTTCCTTTTTCTTTTCCCTTTCCCTCTCCCTCTTCCTCTCCCCATGTCTCCCTTCCCTTCTTTTTTCTTACAGCTTTTCTTCATCACTGGGGGAAATTCAATGACTGATGAATCTGAAATTTGTTAGTGATCTTATATTTGTATATGATCCTTCCTAAGTTGCAAACTTTCAGTAGTGTCACCCCACAAGATGAGACATTTCCCAAAATTTGAGGTATGGTCCTGGAGTTCATTTCTTCACTCCTTTTTTATTTTTTCTGATTCATCACTATATCCTGTCCACTGATTACACTCTAAGGCAGTCCAATATTAACATTTTTTCTCCAAATGACTACACTCAAAATATCTTTGATCTTGAAAAATGGAAAATAAATTTATTTACTTTTTTATTTATAATATTTATATTAATGTTACTTATAAATTTATTTATTTGATGCAAAGTTTGAAGAAGCGAGTTTTTCCCCTTATCTCCACTTTGCTGTCAGGACCAGACTTCCCAGATATAAGTGATTTTCGCTTGTATAATTCTGCAATATTTTCAGTCACCGCAATCTATGTGAAGTTCAAACATTCAGCTGTCATAGCACTGACTTTCTTCAGCTGTCACTGGAACATAACACAAGTATCTACTCAGTATTCACAGGACTCATTAAATAACAAATCACCTTAATATCTTTAAAAAAAAAATCTGGTATTCATTGTCTATAAAAGTGTGTATGAATACATATAATTAGTGTAATTATTTAAACTTAGATCTTCAGGTCTTTGACAACTCCTTGTTAGTTTTATCTTTGTGTATCTAAACAATGACTAGAGGTATTTTTTTTCTTAAGACATATATAAAATGCCAGCAAAAATACCAAACTGAAAAACTCAGAGGCTTATCAGTATTGCCTTTTAGTAGTTACAGTATTGAGAGCCTTATTTTCTTGTTTTCTGCTGTTTCCTAACTCTTGAAAATCCATGTTTGCTTCTTTGTACTCGAAGTGCATAACCATCTTCAGTGGCAAATGAGCAAATCAGTTTCTCCAAAATAAAAAAGTTTTTCTTTTTAGAAACTATTTCAACAGGGCTTTTTTTTGTTGCAAAGCAGGTACATAAATACGTGGTATATAGACATGAATATGATACTAATGAAAAAAAAAATATTGTGATGCCCAAGCTCCCAGGTGGCCAGAGACTCTGTAAAGGCCAGGTATTGGTCCTCGTATAAGCCTGGCACCTCGGTGCTAGTAGTAGCCCAACGTAATTCAGAGAAGCACGTAAATACCTCTCATAACACAAACTGAGCTGGGCATTTTACATTTCCTATAACACAAACCGAAGCACTCTCTTCCATGTTTCTGCAAAGTGCCTGTAGGCATTATTACGAAATGTCGGAAACAGAGGAAAAAATACCCCGTACTGCTTCTGTTCTTCAGAACACAACTTTCCTCTTAATTTTTTTTTTCCCCCTGCCGAATCTGTCAAAAGCTTTAAAGCTATTCTGCCCTTTTTAACACTGTTTTTCACACTTCCTTGTTCAGAAGATTGAATACGTATCCCAGGTCTGTAATTGCCCTAATTTGATGTTCTATTCTCTTTCAAACTCTTTCTGATTTAAGTTTTTTGCACCCCTGCATTGTTTAGTGTTGCCAATTGCACATTTCTTGGATTTCATAACACACATTTTTGCATCTTGAATTTTACTGTGTTCTCAATGCATGTGCTTAACATTTTGGCTTCCTCCTATAATACACCATCATGTTTTTTTCCCATGTGATGATATTTGTCCTTTGCTCCTTCATGGCTGTTGCACAGATTGCTATAAGGAACTGCACCTGCTAAATTCCCAAACGTTTTGAGCTTTTGTTCACTGACCAGATCCATATTCTGACATTGCTTTGGAGTATGTAAATGCATCTAAAATGTGAAACCTCTCCTTCATATGCCCTCCATTAAAACCTTAAAGCTGGAGTCATTATTTTAGCTATCAGTCCTCAGTATGAATTCCTCAGATTCTACCTCTTTACCTGAATATTTGGCCCCCCACCCCCCAACCACACCTTCAAAAGCTGACACGTTTGTAAGCATTGCTTCATAAGTCTTGCCAGAGGCATGAGGCTAGGTGCTTCCCAGCATTTCTAAGCATACTGAGATAGAGAGGCTCTACACAGAGCACAAAAAATAAATCTTATGAAAGAAAAAGAGTTTTAAATAAGTTTTCTGAATAGATTTCCTTTTCTTTGAACTGATTTATTTTTTCTTTTTGTTGGGCTCCAAAGTATATTTCTAATCTTAATTGTTAAAAAACCACTACCTGTTCCTCTCATGTTAAAATGTAAGTTTTTAGTTCTTTCCTTGTTCTTTATTTATCACATACATTTTTGTTTCATTGCTAATAAGCATCCATTCTTTAATTTCTTCCTACTAACTTCAAATAAGGTTTTATATTTATTCTGTCATTTTAATCCCTAAGTCTACCTTGTGAATAGGCAATCAGCAGAATCCATTTATTAACTATTGACTCTAGGCTGATATATGCAGGGTTCACTTCTACTCAGACACCATGAATCTCTAAACAGCAATTCAGCAACCTGAAAATTTTCTTTATTGCAGATTTGTAATTGTGACCAGAAGCATAAAAGAGAAAATTCCCATATGGGAAATAAAAAACTGGGGGGAGTTCAAAACTATTGGGTGTACACTAATTTCCTTTCCAAAGTATTGCATACAGAGACACTAATAGAAGGAAAGTCCGTCATATCCTGAAGCAAATATTAATATCTTGAAACAAGAGTTGCAGCAGCATCCAATTATACTGTGTTTCAGGGATCACTGTGTTCTGAAACCTGCAGGTTAGTTATACCAAACGATGACATTTCATTTCGTTGATATCAGAGTGTACGTATTGGTTCTCTAACTAAACAGTCCCATTCCAACAAAAAATTAAATTGGTAAGTGCATATTGTTCAAGTTAGCTGTATAAATTGTTTCTGTAAAATCATGGAGAAATTAACAATTGCATACTACACTATCTTATGTCAGTATTTTACAGAAAATTATTTGAAAATATAATTAATTACAGTAAATGACCATGTTTTGAGAGGGTCAGCTGAATATTAAAGAGAAAGTTGTGTTCACAGAACATTACTCATTTTCACTTCTTTAACTCTTGTAATGCATTTTTTTAATTATTTTTCGTTAAAGTTCTAGTTCTTTATACTTTTATGAAATGTGTGTATTTTAAACTATACTTAAGATAATTTTTTCCCATTAAAATGTCTCATTACATTTAATGTCAGTTTTGTCTTTTGGATTTTAATACAACAAAGAAAATGACAGAAAGTGATGCAATAAAGAAAGAACATTGGATTGCTTTGCTTAGAAGAATCACTAAATAGCCATTTTAGGCATACATTAATTTGGAAGAAATAAATAAAAGCACTGATTGATAATTCTAGGTACTCACATAAAAGTTCTGTCTAGGAGAATATACCTGTCAAGGCAAGAGAAAATATCCTATGAAACTATGAAGAAATAAACCTTTCTGTACATGTCCCAAATATTGTCTTTTAGTTCCAATATGCTGCTGCAAAACACTAACAAAAAATGCAATTAGTATTGCACAGTATACTTTTACTTGCCCTAACCTCTCACCAAGCCAGGACATCATTCTAAATCCATTGTGCCATATGGCCAGAGAAATAACCGGATCATTTACATGTTGGCCAAGCTGTCATCAACCACTGCTTCTGTGATCTGAAACATAACTGAAAAAGACTGAGAACTCATTACTTTTTAAAAAGGCACCACACAGGAACGTTAACATGTCCATCATGCAACACTGTGATGAAGTCATATGCACTAATGGAAGTCCATTTAATAATAAGAAAAAAATATACATTGTCTCACTTGAACTGCTTGCTGGGCACTTTAATTTGAAACCCAGCTTTTCTACCAGCTCCCAGCTGGAATTAAGAGTTGGCATTTATTTCCTCTGAAACCCTATTGAACAGTGATGAAACGTAACAAATGAAAAGAGACAATTATTCATTGTCTTGAAAACTGACTGTTGAATATGTGATGTCTTGAAATAGGGTTGTCCTTAAATAGGGAATAAAGCACTAAACTGTACTAGTCTGTTGTTTTGTCAGGGGGAAGTTAATATGAGCCAAAAAACCAGAGAAATTTTACATTTTAATCTCCAGCTTCAAATCTAAGAGGTCCTTCAGCATTCCACAAAAACGCGTTAAGGTTTGCCACCAGTACAGGTGCAGTTTTAAAAAGGACTCTTCTATTGGCTCTCTCTCTCTTAACTTGCTAGGTCTCCAGGAAAGCATGTGTTTTATGCAACCTAGCAGTAATCAGGATCTTTACTTAAAGGAAAATCACTCTAATCTTTGAAAAGAAATTTCAGTGTTCTTCAGGTATTTGATTTTAGAATTAGTAAAGCAAGGCAAAGGAAATAGATCCTGTGATCATACCCAGAAATTACAGTGAATGGTTAGAGAAATTGGACGTCTCCTTTTGCACCAATTACTTTATTAAAGAAATTGTTGTTTTATACAGCACAGGGGTCAGTAAGGCACCAAAGAGAGGATAAACTGTATAGGCCGGAACAACCAATCTTTTCAGGAATGACAGTCAGAACTGAACTGTGGGAGAAGAGACAGTGAATAGAACTATTCGGATACAGATATAAAGTTTTTGCCTTTTTGCATCTGAAAATGGAGGCTTCAGAGTAGGTAGAAGCAACAGTAAAAATGGTGGATGGTAAAGACAGATAACAGACAATAGTCTCAGTCAAACAGATGTTGCTCAGCAAAAGCAGCTTCAACAAACTGATGTGAAAAGTCAAACTGGCTTTAAAAAACCACTAACATACAACTGACCAGCATTCCCATTATGATGAATTCTGCATTTGTTCATAAGTTCCCAGACAAATCTGTTTGTTCCCCATATCTGTGAGAGGGTTAATTTCTTGATCTAGAATCAGCAAAAGCAGTGGAAAAGATTGTCTTGTGTTCTTTAAAACATGGTAGTGGCAGGGGGAAAAATAATGTCTTTAGCTGAACAATGTCCCCTGCTATCAAAACATTGAACAAATTTTTATGAAATCACATAAGAAAGGTAATTTTTTGTTATTAAAAATATTTATTATTCTTTATTCAAAACAGGCTTCACTGCATAAGTTTATTAGGGACAGTACTGGAGCTCTAATGAGCTTCCAGATAGACCCTAATACTTCTGTGAAAGAGCTTTGAAGAGCTTTGAAGAGCTTTTAAACTAGAAGTTCATTTTGTTTTTTACCATACAAACAAGTGCACCAGATCTTGTGAGTCTTCTGATACAAATAAAACCTTCATTGTCATCATCATCATCATGGCTAGGCTTCGCGAACGAAGATTTGGGAAGGGCACTACCCACGCTTGCTACAAGCACGCTGATGGCTAAAAAGGCCAATGCGAGACAGACAAGTCCGGTC
>JAWMRA010000001.1:80560642-80578927 GCA_035584735.1 Pseudotriccus pelzelni
GATTTGAGCTCTGATTCGCCAATGGTGATACGGGGATGATGGAAGACTTCCTGAGGTGCAGGCTGATAGAGAACTTCAGTCTTCTTCAAGCTGACTTCCAGCCCAAAAAGCTCGGCAGCCTCTCCAAAGCAAGATGTTAAACGCTGCAGAGCTGCTTCTGTGTGGGCAATGAGGGCGGCATCATCCCCATAAAGCAGCTCTCGGACAAGATGATTTAAGGTCTTAGTGTGGGCCTTCAGTCGCCTCAGGTTGAACAGGCTACCATCTGTTTATTTAGCCCAAATGCCTTCTTTTTCCGTGCCCAGAATACTGAAAATCTTTTGTGCTATCACTGTCTTCTGCTCATAGCACATAGGATTGAAGGTACCTTCTGTACAGATCTCCCTAGAGTTAAAACAGATATCACATCAGGATTTCTTGGATGACTGTTTTGCACATGGAATGCACTTAAGGACAGCAAAGCTAAAACAGTTTGCTAATTTTGATTCCTCCACATAAAGAGTAAGTATTTTTCAAATTAAAAAGAAACTAGGAAAAACAAATCTTTTCTTGTTCTCCGGAAATGAATCCTAAAACCAGGAAAGGAAAAAAATATTCCAACAAGCTTTGTTAAAAACATCAGAAACCCAGAAATGAGTGCCATACTGACCGCATGGAATATTTTTAAAGAACTTCTGTGGGTAGTGCTGTGTTACTTCTGTATGCACTTGACTCAAGTGTAGGGTTGAGAATTTTTGTGAGGTTAAAAATTAAACTATCACATTATGTAGTTAACGTTAGACATTAAACGGATATTAAATATTTTAGCACATATTTACTTAATTGCTATAAGTGCTTAATATTGCAATGCATCGTTTTGATTTTGTAACCATGAAATAATTAGAAATAGTGATTATGTGAATCCGTATTGTGATAAAACTTTTTATGGGATTTGGCTGCATGTTTTCTAAATATAGTATAAATCATAACTGTAAACCTGTATCTTGGATGTATGGAATGTCACAGAATATTCTTTAAGAATGAAGAGCTGCCTCTCAAGCAAATACGCACTTACAAATCAAGGCAATAAGTTTGCAAAGTACTCACTAGACAGTTCATTTGTCTAATAAATTACAGTAATACTGCACTTGTGGGCAGGATTGTGAATTGTGATGAAAAAACCCACAACATCCAGATGAACGGTTGGAAAAGAAGGCAAAACATGACAACAATAGCACTGGTTCTTTTAATTCATTTCTCTGGGATTTCTGTATCTGCACAAAGCTTTTTCACTTGATATATTCTTTTACATGTATATATACTTAATTTCATTATGTTTCTTTTGACTGTGAAGAAAAACTTTCAGTAAAAAGGAGATTTACTTTCTCAGTATGGAATATGGTATTTTAGGCAATATTGTTCCTATGTTATTCCTTAAGTTTTGCCTACTTTTACTCAATAACTGAATCTTTCCTTTCATTATGAATTTTCAAATGATAGCACATAAACTGTGGAACAATTACATTGTACCTATTAGTATGCTGAGTTGATGATGATTATAAAGACTTTATGGCAATTACACAATATAGAGCAGTACTAGAAGATAATTTTTACAGAATGAGCCAACATTAGGGATCAACATTTGTTGTTCAGTATAAGCATCTGCACTCTAAAGCAAAAATGACAGTCCCTAAAATATTTCATTGCAGTCATAGAGAAATAGCAGTTTTTCTTTGGCCACTTTCTTTGGTAACACAAAAGTCAGACCGTGAATCAGCTCACATAACTCAGTGCTGTGTCTTAGTTTAGTATGTCTACTTAAATTCAGGTTAAACCCCAAACCCAAATCAGGAAATCAAAAAGGAGTTATATCTGTTCTGCCTCCAACTGAATATTTTCAAAAGAACAATATTGCAGTAAATATTACTCTCAGTAATTTTGCCATTTTAAAGTGGATTTGAGTGGATGTTTGAATATAATTTGCAATCATTTAAGAAACTTCTTTTTTATAATTTGTATTCGGTATGTTTTGGTTCAGTCCACATCCAATCTACTGAATTAAAAAAATGCCTTCATGTACATCGGCTGCATATTGTTGTTAAAGTTTGTCAAGCATGTCAGAAAAAATATTTATGCAGTATCATGCACACAACAAGACGATGCTTCATCCAGCAATGTCCAGCCTTATTAGTATTTATCATTGGTGAACACCTGAAGGAGTGGCTTTGGGTTTTGGGGGAAGTTTGGAAAATGCCTGTGTGTTTGACAACTAGGCATGGCCAGTCACAGTAGCAAGGTCCGGTGGGGCTCGTAGAGGCTGGGACTGCAACTGTAGAAGAGACGGTGGGAGGGTTATTTTTCCCCCTCTTTAAGGTCGTTGCTGTATTTTATATGTATGTTTTAGATAACGGCTACACAAGCTCCCGTTTTAATGGGACAATCACAGAGCCATAGCAAGAGGCAGGCTGGCTACCTTGCTTCTCATGGCTCCATCAAGTGGCCCACATGCTCCATTACAGACAAGTATATTTGCCTCTGACCCGGGACCTACCTTCTGTTCCAGACAAGTACATAAATTATCAATAATGTTGAATCGAAAAATATTGCTCTGTGGCACCACTTGGATGTATTTGGAGTCAGACTTGCCAACAACATTTTGTCTTTTTCTATGTTCTAAAATAAGCAGCTTTTGTAGAGAAAACTAGAAGTCATGAAAGCCTTTTTATTCCCATTAATACATTTTGAGTACAAAAGGAAACCTTACTCCTGGGTAGCCCTTCCATTTCTCTACTCATGGGTAGGTTTGGGGAAGTATGATGAAAAAAAATTTATAAAAATGAGAGTTGCCATCTTCAGTATTATTTGTGCCTCATAACTTTCGATGGTAACAACACACACATCTCTCTCACTTTACATGTTGGCTCTAAGACAAGAACAGTGACTTAAAAGTGTCTGTTTGTCTGCACTGATTGTAAAGAGGACCTAAGATCAATGAGCCAAAATATACATATCTATAATCTATACTGTTATTTAGTTGGTTGTATTGCACATCTTCTCTCTGTCAAAGGGCTTGGAAATATTCCAGGGACATCAAAATAATTGCTTATTTGTAGCCTTGAAATTCAGAGGCCTATCTCTTTGAAAATTACCCAGACTGAGATTTTGTTGAGCTATAAGATTCTTATCTTCTGGGTCTCCTGCACTACAGTAGGAAAAGCAAGTGAATTTATGTATGAAAAAAGGATCGCCTTTAAACCCTCTCAATCCCTTCTTAAAACACTCTTTATGGAGCTAAACTTCACTAAGCAAACGGGTTTTATAAAGAGTGACTTGTGAGAAAATGCTATCAAAATTAAAACTGTACTTCAGCAATTTAATCTCCATATGACAGTCAGGATTTTCTGTATGCTAAAAGAGCAAACAAGTGTGCTGGTCTAGGAATTGTGATCTTTGCCCAAACCATGTGTAACACTGGATTCTGTCCGGTCAAATCAGAAGTATTAAGCTTTCTATATCTAAGAATTTATTAAACTCCTAGAAGATGTATATCCAAAAACATCCAGATGAATTTCCAGTTGTCCTCTGGGTGTTTAACTGTGAAAAAACCCTAATGCTTTGTTCTCTGGACTCTCACACATAGATCCTCCTTAGTTTTGGCTATCTGCATTATATACAGAGAGGATTAGGGTTCCTATTGAAAACTGTTTCAAGAAAGGAAGGATAACAGAAATATGACATGTTAGTTTGATGGGGAAAAGGGCTGGAAATATGCCTTAAAGCTACTTAGAAGCCTAAACATGCAAATAGTTACAGGAATTTTTAAAAAGAGCCAAGTCATCTAAATTCTTATGTCATGAGGCATATAAATGACTCAAATTTTATCATATGAACTATGGAGACCTAAATTTACAAATGGAGAGTTTACATTTAGGGTGGCAGGGACATCTGGAGATCACCTGTCTGGTCCAATCCCCTGTTCAGCTTAGATCAGGCTTCCCAAGACTTTTTGCAGGTTTTAATATCCCCAAGGATGAAAAGTCCATAGCCTCCCTTGACACTATACCTCCCTTCACTATACTGTTCTGAATTTTTTTCTTAATATTCAAATATATTTTTGTTCCTAATATTAGAAATTTCCTGTATTGCAGCTTTTATCCTTGAGCATTCCCTTCTATTAGGTAGCTGAAGGCAAGCAATATCTCCTCTTCACCTTCTCTTCCTAAGAAGATTACATGCATCTCTCTCAGCCTCTTCTTGTACATCACATACATTCAAACACTGTGGTCATCTCAGTGGTCCTCCTCTGGGGAACCCAAAACGGACACAGCACTCCAGACAAGGTTAACAAGAGCTGAATAGAGGAGAATAATCACTTTCACCAGTCTGCTACCTACAGTCCTGCTCACACAGCATAGTATGCAGCTGGTTTTCTTCGGTGCAAGGGCACACTGCCTACTCATGTTCAGCTTGGTTTTCCACCATTACCTATGAAGGGTTTTCTACTAAACTGATTTCCAGACAGCCCCCCGGCTGTACTCATGCATAGGCTTATACCTCCCCAGGCACAGGACTTTGTGTTTGGCTTTTCTGAACCCCATGAATTCTGTGAGCTCATTTCCACACTGCTTGAAATCTCTCCTAATAGCAATCCTACACTGCAGTTTATTATCACTTTCTTACCCACACATCCCCAAATTTGAGGGATGGACACTTGAAATGGATATATCTGACTCCATCATGATGACTCCGAGAACCAGAGCCGGAGTCTTGCACTGCTACTTGTTGCAGTAGCAAAAGACACAATAAAGCACCTCTGACGAGTAACTAAAATTTAGAGTAAGGACACGACAGGAAACACGCACAGAACACACACATACATTTCACTTGAATCACTTCCTTCCAGAATTTAGGTTCAATAGCTGCATTGTAATTGAGAATGTGGGGGTCTCTTAAGGACAGTTCCAATAAAGTGGCAATAATCTTTTCAAAAAATCACACAGATGATGGTTTGGTTTTTGCCTAGCAGCCTAACAGTTGCAGCACTTGGGGAAAAAAAAGGGAAACAACTTTGAAACTCTACCTCATCTGAGGAGGGCCCAATCCCACATTTCTAAACTTCCCGGAGGGTCTCATAATCCTCAGTCTGAAATCCACAATGGGAAGAAAATATTCCTGACTTCTCCTGGTAAAAGACCCATTGGATTGCTACAAATGAAAGCATCCCATAATACAGTAAAAAACACAACAAGGTAGGTACAAGAAGGAGATAGATAAAGGAGTTTTTCAAAGTGAAACCACCTCAATTTTTGGTTTTACTTAGAGCTCTCTGAACAGAGAGTAAGCGTGTATTTTACAGTTAACAGTCATTGGATAAAGGAGAACTTAATTTCAAAAGGAAACGGCAATTATGTTGACACTCAACAACACTACTCATTAGTGTTACAACATTTATGCTGATATCAAGCAGATACATCAATCTATTTAAATTTATGATCAGTATACAGTATTGGTAAATAAATTTAAGTGTTACTTTAGTATTCACCCCGAAGGTTGGATTCAGACTTAGTATATTTCACCTTCCAAAATAAGTGCTTTGAAATCTTGGGCCACTGTGAAACATGAATGACGTTCTACTGAATAACACTATCAGAGTCTGATCTTCATATATTTAAAAAATTTAAACTAAAAAAACTAAAGTTTAATTCTTCTGGTTTTAGTTGATTGTGCTGTACTGGTTTTTGGTATGACATTAAAGAATTGGGAAATACCATTGTAAGATGTTGAAAATTATGTGGTAAGGATTTTTATCTTGTTGTAGTGACTAGATGACATTTAAAGTTTCTTCCAAGCCAAAGATTCTATGACTTTATATACAAAATAATTTTTACCAAATCTATTCATTTTTATGGGAATACAACAAGCTAAGCATTTTTTCCCTTTTAAATGCAATCAGTGTGAGATAATATTAAGATTAATGGGTTTTACTGTTAGTTTATGTTCATCTAATTTGAAATTTAAATATTAGAAGACAATATGTTTCTTAATGTAAACCAGTTACAGAAGACATGAGTCTATTTCATGTTTTAATAGAAGTTAACTGTAAAAATTATTTGCTAAAATATAGCCAGTTCTTATCCCATACATTTTAATAGTTAGAAATGGCTTTCACTGCCTAGTGCACTTCTGTTATCCATTCTAATCTGAATTTGGTAGTCCATTTAAAAAAAAAATTGAAAACAAGAATATAAAATTAAGCCACAATATCTCATCTTGAACAGTACAGATAATTTTTGGCACTTTTTCCAATACCTCTTCTGATAAAGCCATACACTTTCTTCATTATCATTCCTAGTATCTTTTTCATCTCTTGGAAGATGAGCTTCCCAGTCAGTTTTTTCCTTAGCAAATAGAAATATTCCCTTTTAGGCTTTGTATACTTATTTCCCTTGAATCTGACAGAAAAAAAAATAAAAAATGTGGATAAAATTAAAAGGCTAGATTCTCCAAAATGTTTCAGTTTCTTAAGCAGTTCATGGTCTCGGTTGTTTGTTCTCCCTGGTTTCAAGCATCTTTTACCCTCCGTTGCACAGTAGCAAATATTTGGCAGCAGGGTTTAAACTGTACAAAATCTACCTTGAAGTTTTTGCAGTTTGATATAAGAAAAATGTGAGCTGTACGGGTGATGTTACATTTCTTGACAGCAAATGCAAACTGACAATAGGATACAGGCTTTGCCACAGTTTCTATTTATCACAAGCCAGAAACTTCCCAGGAGTTTATTACAGCAAACCAGAACAGCTAAAAGGAACATAGTTTGTAGAATGTGTATGGTAATTCCTTTTTTTTTTAATATAATGTCAAATGCTAATAGTAAAAAAAAAAAATAGTCACAGATACTAATGACAATTTCTTGCTGATTTATGGCTTTCATTCTGCTGCCTTTCTTGCCACAGTAAGCACAGCTCTCTAAAACCCACAGAGCAAGAGTGAGTTGAACATGGCAGTTTGAATCTAGATGCATGTTGACTGCCTTACCAGCACGTGTTAACTAGCCAAACACTGTATATTCCCCTAAACAGGACATATAAAAGTTGTACTGGGAAATTATCCAAATACCCCTTAGTGCCCTCAGGACCCTGACAGCCTCCTACCTGAGTGTTTTGTGCAGTCCTGCAAAAGAGAAGCCAGCTACGCTGAGCTGCATGCAGAAGCTCAGCTTATCTGAATGCATGCTGGTTTAAGATTAAGTGCTGTTTGCTGGTTTAATTGACTGAGCCAGCATCAGTCTCTTTCATCATACTGCTGCCAGCCAACTCTCCAGCTGCAAAGCTGTCTCTGAAAGAATGGTCCCAGCATGTATTGACAAAGGTCCCATTCTTTTCTGGACAAACAAGTCGCTTCCCTCTGCAAATGTGCAATTCTGTACAGTTATGCACAAAAATGAGACAGCTGCTTTGGAGCTCAGCAGAGATGGTTGTTTGTAGTGATCACCTGTAAGGCAAGCAGGTATTCTGGATATCCCTAAAAGATGAAAGCCAGAGAGCTGAGATGGTTTGCTGCCATTCTGTAGCTATAATAGGGAGGTATTACCTCCAGGAGAGAGAGTCTGCCTTACCTCATATTTGCTCTTAAGTGGCCTTTCCTTGTAATAGATCTAAAGTGAGAATTAGCATATATATGTGCATGGACAGAAGACAAGGTCAAAACCAGGGCGTCCCAGTGAGACAGAAGGGGGCACAAACTGATAGCAAATGCTACCTGGTGCCGCTCTTCTAACTCTTACTTATACTGCTTCAACCTCTACTGTTTTTCATCAGTGGCTTCTGATCAGCCAAATTACAAACTGAGAAACAATTTACTTTCAAAACTGATGATCTTCTCATATTTTGGTTCATTAATTCACTTTTTTTTTTTTTTAATGTTGTTCTGTTTCTGTTTTTAAAAAAAAACCATAAGAAACAGCCTGCAATGGTTCCCATGTACTAAGACAATTAAGAACCACATGTATAGTTAACTAAAACACTTCACTGAATGGTGGATGAACTAACTCCTTGACTTTTCTTACCCAGGTCATCAAACCTTCAGGGCATGCACTCTAAATACTGGCAATACTTACAGCTGTTCTCTTTCTGCCAGCCAATCTTTTGGAGGGATCAACCATGAAAAAATTGACCATATGCAAGGGAAGCCAGATGATACAATCTTTTTGGCTTTCAGTAAAGTTTTTGATACCGTCTTCGCAGTATCCTTCTGGGCAAAAACCCTTGTGATGGGTGAGCAACTGGATCATGGGTCAGGTGCAAAGGTTTATTAAATAGAGTTGCATCAGGCTAGTAGAAGGGCATTAGTGGGGTTCTTCAGGGCTCTGTCTTATACCAGTTCTCTTCAACATCCTCATAAATGACTTGGACGCAGGACTCAAAGGAATACTGAATTTGCCAATGACACTAGACTGGGAGGAGCTGTTGACTGCAGAGAGGCCCTGCAGAGAGACCTTGACAAATTAGAGGGCTGTGCAATCACCGACTGTATGAAGCTTAACAAAGACAAGTGCTGGAATCTGCACCCAGGATAGGGCTGCTCTGGATGTACCTACAGACTGGGGAATGATACGGTGCACGAAGAGACCTGGGGGTCCAGGCCAATGGCAAGTTGAGTGTAAGTCAGCCTTTAGGCATCAGTGTGATTCTTGGGGCTGTTCTGTGCAGGGCCAGGAGTTGGATTTTGATGATCTTTTTTTAGATATCTTCCAACTCACTATATTCTATGATTCTGTAATTGCAATTGCAAGTGACACTTCCCTTCTTTCCTTCCTCAACACTCCTGGTTACAACAACACGCACTCTGGGCTGGTTCGGAGGACTTCATTTAAATGCTCATCAAACATGATGAGAAGTCTTTACTTTTCCAAGTACCAGAAAGAAGGGATAGTTTAAAAAGTAAAATGGCTTTTGAGGAAGAAGACTGAAATAGAGTCATTTGTTCCCTGAGTCATGAAATACTAATATGCTTCCTGGCTCCTAGACGGGAGCAAGATTCAGAGGAAGTAAAGCTCTGCAAAGAGTAGAAATGCATTGATTTTGGAGCAAAACCCAACTGAGAAAATAGGCATGCCAGGAAAAGAGTTGCTGCCAGCTGTCCAGGAAATGACAACAGCATGAGAAAGCTTATTATAGGTAGAGATAAATAGGTAACAAAACGAGAAGAGGAGAGGCATGCTATCCTTATGAGGAGCTAAATGAACTAATTGTTATATTCCTTACTGTCTGTCTTTTAAAGATGACTACACAAATACTGCTATCAACACTGAGTGTAAGAATCTATTCTCTACAGTCAGATTTAGGCACTAAAGAGAGATGCTGAGTGCAAACGAGAAGATAAGAAGAACTGATGAAGAACAAAGATAAAGAAAGACAACAAGACAGATGAAGGTTGTCAACTTAATAATACAAACTAATTTCAACAATCTGAATCGTTAGCTTTTTGACATTTCTGAGAATCTTTAAGCAGTTATCTAATAAAACTAATTTCATTTGAATGGCGGCATAGTGTAACAGTTAAGGAGTAATCACCAGCTTTATTTGAGTGTATATTTGAGTATATTGAGTTCATACTTTTGAAAGTCTTTGTAGCTTCAGAATATAATTGACAAAGCCTTACATTATATTGCTATATATTCAAAATTGAAAGTAATCATCCTTATGCTTTTAAATAAAACATATAATTAATTATTCAGGTACTCTTATGTTCTTTCAGATACTCTGCAGTCCTCCAGGGACCTGTTTTCCCTAGAAAAAAAGATTTCAAAAAAAAAGCCAATAGGTTAAAAAAATTGTATTATGGTATTTACGTAAGTGTCTTAGAGAACATATTTTTATGTCACTTTGGAAAATCTGACAATATCTTATCAGATTCCCTGGAAAACATATATCAAGTAAATCAATATCACTTACTTAACACAGACTAGGGTCTTAAAGAAGCAAATATTAACAAATACAACAAATGAGACCTCATTGTCCCAAAACTAATTATGTAGTCGCCCAATTAACATTGCTTAGCTAATTAATTAATATTGGTATATACCCATTTTTTCTCTCTTCTTTCATTCTATAGAAGCTTATATGTTCATTTCAATAATTACACGAGTTTTTTTTTCAAGCCTTAAATAAGGATACTTAACTTACCAACATTACTAACAAGCACAAAACCAGTTTTTAAAAAGAAGACCTGTGAATTTTAGAGCAATTTCATTTTGTATATTTTTCCATGGATTAACTCAAAGAAGGGTTGGAGGGTCAGAATACATTTGAACCAGGTTCCAAATTAAATTTGCAGAATACTGCCTGGCATGACCCAGCCTAGTGCAGCAGCTATTGATAGTAGCTGCCCACGTCAACTGCCCTTGAGAGTGAACAGTTGTTTTCACCACTGCTAAAAAAATGCAGGATTAAAGCTACCCACTCTGGATTGAATACATTTCAAGCTGGTTTTCTAGGTGTAATAGAGAAGAGCTTTCTATGCCTGTATTATGGATCAATGTCTGAGGGTGTAATGCATTGAGTTTGTTTTTTCTCTAAGATTTGCAGCCAGTTTGGATGCTTTCTTACAAAAGCAGTGTGCAGATCTTTTATCTTGCTCAGTTCTGGGGGATTTCATAGGTTCTAGCATATTACACACATCCATTTTTTTTCCTTCTCTTTCACATTTATAGTAAAATATTTAATCCTAATGTTCCAGTTAGGAAGGGGTGAGTGAATAGAAAGTTGCGAAGAGAATCATAAGAAGTAATTTCACTGAGAGTGAAGCCTGCTTAATTTGAGCCTTTCTACTTATGTCCTACTCATCTTCTTTTGTTCTTAATTAAACAGGTTTGCTTCATGAGGACCAAGTTTTTTGTAGTATTGGGTGATAATGAACTTTCTCTCCTCCCTTCTCGCTCAGAGCTTTCCTGGTCATGATTTTTCCAAAAGGGCTCCTTAAGGTCAGCGCCCATGAGGATTTGGGTTTTCTGCATTTCAGTGGCAGAGCTGCTAGCATGCAATAGTAGAGCCATACTCATACTGGAAGCTGATTCTTAGCTGGGCTCTAGCTCTGGTGCTCTGCTCCACACCTTGCTAACCTGGATGATACATGCAATAATAGATTTCTCTTGCATCTGCCAACGGAATGTCTTGTTACTGGTTTTGTTTGTGGTTGTCTTTTATTCAGAAGATGCAGTTGATTTGATAACCAAACCCATTCCCTGACATCACCTATATAAGGAAGGAGCTGAACAAAAGATTTGATGACAGGCTAGTTTTCTTCTCCATCCTCCCCCAAACCCACATACAATGGGTGGACAACATATGCAACAAGTGAAGCAATATAGAAAGGATCAGCCACTGTCACTTGCTAAAAGATTGGCTTGATATTTTTTAGTATTCAGTGGGTTTTAGTGCTGTTTAAATGTTGCAGTGTACACTACATCCACATCTGCCTCATTCTGTAGGATTTCAACGTTTCTGCCTTTTAACATGAAAATCAGACAAGAAATAGTGCTGCTTCTGTAAACTTTTTACTGGTAAGCTCCTCTTTAGCACCCTGCAGTAGGCTTTACTTCACCTTATTTAACAGCATGAGCCTAAGAGACAAGTTATCAGTTGTTCCAAGCAGTACAGTGCCATTAATGCAGCTTTCTCAGCCACCCCCAGAAGCAGAATCGATATTACTGTATTGAAAAGAATGGTTCTGGTGATCACATAAGAAAAAAGTAATGTCTGTGGCTTTTGTGCACAGTGGAAGCAGATGTACTGCAGAGAGACCTTACACTGGCTTCTCTTGACAACTTTGCCAATATCTTTCTAAGCATGTAACAAGCCCTATTCTGGCCCCAAAATCTTCAAAACGACTGAAGTACTATTTGCGCGTTGTATTTAATATGTGTTTCAACGTAATGTACATTATAAATCTTGATGACAAGAGCTTCCAAAGCTTCTCTCATTTCCCTCCAGGTGGGAGGTGGCTGTGTTGGCTGTAAGTCCACAGACTCATAATGACTGTTTTTCTGTGGCCCAGTGTTACTGTTAGCGGAATAGCTTCAACTAAATGGTTAGCAAATACCTCTCATTTATTCCCTTCTAGCCTAGCAGAATATAAAGCTATAGGAAAAGAAGATTTCAAAGGCAAAAAATGAACAGCCTGCTGGATCAGTGATTTACCTGCTAGGCTGCAATAAAATAAGTGACAACCATAGGCTTTCCAGCAGTAATGCCTTAAAAAGAAAGAACTGATTTCTGCTCTGTTACAGCATATGATCCAAAGGGTGAAGTCAAAGAGAAAAGAGTCATAGCCCTGAAACCTTGAGTAGGCATTAAAGCTCTGAATGGCATCGAAACTCTGAATGGCATGAAGAAGTGATCATTTTCCACTGCCAAACTCTCTCCGTTCTCTGCAGAAATTTTCCACAGATGCCCTGCACAGGACTCCAATTTGCCCTCCAGGATCTGGGCTTCTGTAAATGACATAGTGTAAGCCACGGTACAGCAGTCCTACTAGTCTCTCTGGGTGTAGTTTTTTGTGCTTTATTTGTTATTATTTATCTACTGTCTCAATACATTCTCCTGGCTAGTTGTGGCCCATGTATCCTCTGAACAATTTGTGTTTGTACTTTTTCCTCTACTAGAAAGCAGTGTATTGGCAAGGTTTCGGTAGCTGGGGAGGCTACAGTGGTGGCTTCTGTGAGAAGCTGCTAGAAGCTTCCTCCATGCCTGATGGAGCCAATGCCAGATGGCTCCAAGATGGAGCTGCCGCTGGCCAAGCCTGAAAGCAACAGTGATGGTGGTAGCACCTCTGAGATAATGTATCTGAGAGGGGGAAACCCAGCAGCAACTGCAGCCAGAGAGAGAAGTGAGAATATCTGAGAGAAACAATTCTGCGGAGACCAGGATGACTGGAAGGAGGGGGAAGACACTCTCCAGGTGCCAGAGCAGAGATTCCCCTGCAGCTTTTAGTGAAGGCCATGGCAAGACAGGCTGTCCCCCTGCAGCCTATGGAACTCCACAGTGGGGCAGGGATCTGATCCATCTGTAGTCCATGGAAGGCCCCACACTGGAGCAGACAGAAGCCCAAAGAAAGCTGTGATGCCTTGGGAAGCACACAATGAAGCAGGCTCCTTGCAGGACCTGTGGACCCATGGAGAGAGGAGTTGGTACTGGAGCAGATTTGCTGACAGGACTTGTGACCCCATGGGGGACCAACACTGGGGCAACCTGTTCCTGAAGGACTCACCCCGTGGTGGGGACCCATTCTGGAGCAGATCACGAAGAACTGCAGACCATGGTGTGAGATCCTGGATCTGAATCTCACTGAATTATGGATTTGGGTCAGAACCAACTCACTTTCATTTGCTTGTGAGTAACTTAAAATCAATGAATTATGTTTTACTAAAGCTGGTATATGGATAGTTTTAGTGGGTGTTTTCCTGTGGAATGGGTCTTTGGGCTGAATGTCTTAGTGAAATGCCTTCTTGGTTGTATTTTGCTCCTGTAAAAACCTTTTGACAAAATATCTTATTTTTCTCACTAAATTAAAAATTTCTCTTAGAGCAGAGTGTGTGACTCTTTCTCCGGACACTAATTAGAGGTTAAAATGAACCAAAAGGCTTTTAAAAAGTCTTGAATAAAAAATGCAACTGCTCTGGGTGATGTATAGCTTAATCTGGAGTGTAACACATGGGAAGAACTAATGTTCTCCTAAAGTGTGTGAGGACTGTCTCCCATGGGAAGGATCCTGTGCTGCAGCAGGGGAAGAATGTGAGGCATCTTTCCCCTGAGAAGAAAGGAGCAGCAGAGACAATGTGTGGTGAACTGACTACACCATCCATTTCCCATCCTCCTGCACTGTTGGGGGGTTGGAGGTAGAGAAAATTGGGAGCCCTGGAAGGAGGCAGTAGTGGAGTGAAGGTGTTTTTAAGATTTCATTTTATTTCTCATTGATCTACTCTGATTTGATTGGTACTAAATTCTATTAGTTTCCCCAAGTCGAGTCTATTTTGCCCATGACAGCAACTGGTGAGTGATCTCTCCCTGTCCTTATCTCAATGGACAAGTTGCTCATTATATTTTATTTCTGCTGTCCAGCCGAGGAGGTGAGTGATAGAGCAGCTTTGGTGGGCACTTGGTGCCCAGCCAGGGTCATCCCACCACAAGTAGTTGCTGGGACTCATAAAAATAACAATTGCTTCTAGCTCTCATCTTACAGAAACCTGGCTGCTTGGCCAGGTTTTCGTAGTGGGGTAGCTACAGGGATGGCTTCTGTGAGAAGCTGCTAGAAGCTTCCTCTGTGATTGGCAGAGCCAGTGCCAGCCGGCTCCAGGATGGACCCACCACTGGCCAAGACTGAGCCCATCAGGAATGATAGCAACATCTCTGTGATAACATATTTAAGAAGGAAAAAGAAGTTATTGGGCAGATGAAAATTGCAGCCAGAGAAGAGTGGAATGAGAACATGTGAACAACAATGCAGACACCAAGGTCAGTGGAGAAAGAGGGGGAGGAGGGGTTCCAGGTGCTGGAGCTCAGGTTTCCCCCTGCAGCCCATGAAGGACCATGAGGGTGAAGAGATTCACCTGCAGCCCGTGGAGAATCCCACACTGTAGCAGGTGGATGCTCAAAGGGGGCTGTGATCCTGTGTGCTAGAGCAGGGTCCTGGCAGGGACCTGCTGACCCATGGGGAGTGGAATCCATGCTGGATCAGGTTTTCCTGGTAGGACTCATGGCCCTGTGTGTGACCTACGCTGGAGCAGCCTGTGCCTGAAGGACTGCACTCTGTGGAAAAGTGACCCATACTGCAGGAGCTTGTTGCCCATGGTATGGATTTGTATTGCAGAAGTTCATGGCTCCTGTGGGAGGGACCCCACACTGGAGTAGAGTAAGGATTCCTCTCCCAGAACAGCGGCAGAAACCACCTGTGATGAACTGACCATAACCCACATTCCCCATCTCCCTGCACTGCTGGGTGGGGAGGGATAGAACTTTGGAAGAAGGGAGGGGTGCGGGATGGTGTTTTTAAGATTTATTTTACATTTCATCATCCTTCTCTGATTCTGTTAATAACAAATTTAATTATTATCCCCAGTTGCAGAAAGGAGTGAGAAAGTGGCTTTGGTGGGTACCTGGCAGCCAGCCATGGTCAGCCTTCTACACTGGCATATATTTATATTTATTTGTGGTTTTAAGTCAAAGATTGAGTACCTTAAAATCAGTAAGTTGACTGGAAGTGAGGTCTGGAATTTCTGTGATTTAGCTAAATTCCAATTTAGCATTTGAAGCAGAATTTTCAGGAGCACACCAGGTCAGATGTAGTGACTAAGAATTTTCATCATAAATACCAAAAAAACAGTTATTAACCAACCAATTAGTGTTATATCAGTAAAATGCATTTGTTTTTATAAAAGGGAAATTTATTGCATAAAATTATAAGGTATTTTCTGGAATTTTCACCAGCTTATTTTGTTGTTAAACTTCTTTAAAAATGAAAATACAACCCAATATGCAAACATTTGTCAAATTTTTTATTTTTAAAACTGATTTTTTTTATGCACTTTGTTCTTAAGATTTATTAGTTGTCTTAAACAGAACATTCAATATTTTATTCCAAGTATAATTTAATCCTCAAATATGTGTTTCCCTAAACGGATTAATTAAAAAAAAGCTGCAGAAATCTGTGCTGTAACTGAGATAATAATCACCTCAAATGATAGCTGACTTTTTCATAATGTCACATCATTGTGCCAAACTTCCCCTAGTGAAATATGCTTTACAAAAGTGAAATCAGAAGAAGCTGGTTTTCTTTTGATAAAATGGAGCACAAATTATCAAATCTATAAAAAAAAAAAAAAAAAAAAAAAAAAAGCTGATGCTTTGGTTTTCAGTCCAAGGTAACAACAGCAATATGAGAATATTACCATCCAAAAGGTGAGAGAGGACTCTCTGCTGATCAGAGAGTACATAGAATTTTATGGACCTGAAGCCAATGTTTTGTTAGATAAAAATATTTCTTTCTCCATTGCTCATTCTGTATTCCTTATCTTGATTTGACTTCTCGTAATTTAAATAGCATTTCATATCTTCAAACACTCTACATGCATTAACTAATTTCACTTATTAAAATTTGGCACTGCTGTCTAATGATAAATTCCCAAATGCAGTGGATTTGAAAATTTTCTCTTAAGAATGCCTTGATAATCCTCCTCAACTATATAGTTGTAAACTGCCCTTTGATGTTAGATCTGTAACCCCTCTCTGGTTATATGCTTCAAACTTATACAATGATTATTGAACTTCTAGTCCAGGAAAGGAGGCAGGATTTCCCTTTTCTTGAGAGAATTATGGTAGCCCAAGCAGGCATTGCTTCATATTAATGTCACAGTCTCTATGATAACTTGGTCACCAAGGTGTACACACTGCCTGATAGGCCAGTTTGGTACTGTATTTTTAGTGTAGCATGATAAATTTATTGTTCTAACCTGAATGCACAAATGGAGACATATGGCATGCATTTACTCATTAGGTCAAGATGTTAATGTCCTTAGAAGCAGCAACTAGCAATGCTCTACATAGAGTACAGATGTTAGCTCAGGTTGGCTCCACATAACCTTTACATTTGTATGAAGACAGGCTAAAGAGGTGAGATTGCTCAGCCTGGAGAACAGAAGGCTCCAGAGAGAGGTTTTAGCAGCATTCCAGTAACTAAAGGGGCTATATGAGAGCTGGAGAAGGACTTTTTACAAGGGCACATAGAGACAGGGTAAAAGGAAATGGCTTTAAACTTAAAGACGGTAGATTTTAGATTAGATGTTAGGAGGAAATTCTTTGCTGCGAGGGTGGTGAGGCACTGGAACATGTTGCCCAGAGAAGTTGTGGATGCCATTCCTGGAAGTATTAAAGGCCAGGTTGCTCTTAGCATGGATAATCTAGTGAAAGGTGTCCCTGCCCACCGCAGGGGGATTGGAACTAGATGGTGTTTAAGACCGCTTCCAACCCAAACCATTCTGTGACTTTATATCCTACTTTTTTCCACTTATCAGAGTCAGATCTGAATGTGTCGGTCCGAGGGCAAAAAAAAATTGGTGAGTGACTGCAAGGAGGGTGTATTAGGACACTGTGCCCTGAATGCCACAAGGCCATGGGTCAGTCTGGACGTGGCCTAAATTAATTCTGGAACACAAGATAGCTTCCAAGTATTGCATAAAACAAAAATGATAACCTGTTTGCCAAAGGTGATCAATGAAGAAAATGGGCATGGGTGTTAATTCTTTTGATCTTCCCCAGTTTTAAGACAACTGAGGCAAAACCATTGCTGAAGAGCTCCATGGGCAGAAAGAGTGCACAGCAATGACCACAGAGAAAGACCTGAAGGGTTCCAAAAGAGCATTTCAAATCTTGAAATTTCCCGTTCCAAAGAGCTTTAAGTGGCTCATCAGATCAAGGCAGCTTTGCCTTGTTTTCTGCATACCAAGCTGCAAACTAAAAGGGTAAATCCCTCTCCTGAGCAGTAACACGCATTAAGCACTGATGGTGCACCCTAGGGATTGACAGAGTGATAGGCTAAGTAATCATTAGCAGTAAACAATAATGTGCATAATAACAGTGAATCATCAGAAAGAAAACAGAGCACTATTTGGTTCTAAAGATGAATTAGGACAATTTGCTTTGTGCATTAAATGAATTTCCCTATAGTACTTCAGACTGCCTGGTTTTCATACCTTCAGCTGCATCTGCTCTCCTGAGAGTTGCTGTAGTCACTTTACTGAGTTCCTGTTTTATAAACAGATAAGTCATCTCTCTTACCCTGCCCTTACCAGCTTGTCTCAGCATATGCTGCTAGCTTTCACAGTTGACAGACACTCTGACAACTGGCAGTCTGTCTGTCAAGAAGATCCTAAAAGATGAAAGCTTTGAGTAGAAAGTTCAGTTCAGGATCATCTCCATCGCTTTAGGAGTATGTTTGCAACACAGATATTGTAACAGAATATTGATAAAAATCATATAACTTGCTTTCCTCTGAACATGAAATCTACTTTAAAGTAGTAATATTTGCTTTATGCATTGTTTAATCACCAGAAAGTTATATATTTTAAAAAACAACCTCTCTCTTTCTTTCTCTGGGCCAAGTACAGTCCTCACAAAAGACAAATACCTACCTCTCACTGTGCCGTGAGAAGTGGGCTCTTTGCTTCAAGGTGACCTTCCTACATTTACCTCTCTTTCTCCCACCCCCATTTTAGACACTTTGCCAGGCTGCTGTCACCTTCTCTTTGCTTCTTCT
>JAWMRA010000001.1:80578937-80674137 GCA_035584735.1 Pseudotriccus pelzelni
GCCTTTCAGAACATTGTCTACTGTCCTTCTGCCTGGCTTATGTCAGGTGAGGAGCTGATCCAACACCATCACACCAGGCAACTGGCGGAGGGCCGAGCAATATTGTCCCTTTGCTGTTGGCAGCTGAGAGCAGGAGGAGAGGAGGCAGTGACCTGCCTTGCAGTGCTGACAGCAGGGGAGGGATGCCAGAGGCAGGACTGGGATGGTGCCAGGAGCCTTGCTGGGACAACACTGGCTCTGCATTGCGAGACCTCTAAAGGAAGGGGGCAACATCACTGATATCCCTGACAAGCACTTACATTTTATTCTCTCAAGTCCTTGGTGGAGTTTAGGAGCCTATGAAGCAGCTTTATGCTACTGTCACTGCTTCTAAATACCATAAGGCTTCATCCTGTCTCCTTCTCCTTAACTTTTAAAACAATGTTGTGCCCTCCTGGGTAAATGGGCTTTTCTTTCTGATTAGCCAGAAGAAACAGCAATGTACAGTACCTGTTTGAACATGATTGGAACTGACTGATAGTGAAATACAAGTGCAGAATGTTAGGCAAAATATTCATCCCAGAAAATTTAAGACTTAATTCAAAGAGGTGGTAGGAATGCTACCCAATCCTCTCCATCATATGTATTCTATTTAAGTCAATCATTTCAGGCATATAATAAATTTTGAGCACCATGAAACAGCTTTGTATACTGTAGACTATCCTCTTCTTTCTGAGTAAGAATAGCTCTGCTTAAACAGACCATTTGTCTTTGATAGCCATCTGAAGGACTTTTGGTACAGTCACCTTGTAAGGTTTCAAACTGATAGTGCTAAGCAACTCATCCCAAGCTGTAGTATAAGTATCTTCAGATGACTCTCTTTTTCCCTCCTTTAGACTTTGTGCAGTCAGATTTGGGGAATTTTTCAAAGTGGGTTTTTTGTTCTTTCTTTCTCAGCGAGTTGATTCAGCAAGTCACACAGTTCACTTAAGTGTTTCATATGATAAGTCTGAAAAATAATTTAAATTGGCACAAACCCTCTATGATATGCCAATCAATTCTAAATGCCATCTGTCACAGTACACTCAAAGTGGAGGAGAGAAGAAAGCACCCACTGGTTCAGTTCCCCCACATTACCCGGCAGGTGCCTGACTGCCTGTCAGCAACCCTGTGTCTTCCTGCTTTCTGAAGCTTAATAGGACAACCACTTGTCCTGATTGCTGCTGGTAAAATCTACTGCAGACTTCTTAACAATTGCATCCAAAGCTAAGCTATCAAAGGAGGAGTCAGAGCAGCAAAAATCTCTTAGTTTCCCTTACAAAATTTAGAGGGCAATTCTCTTCTTATTGCTCCTTTCTTTACAATTGAGCACAGAAATATATCTGCCTTACAGGTTGTATGTACACAGCTCCTTTCAACACAACATCTACATTTCTTGCTTCTCTGGAAAAGTGAGGTCTGCCCCAGAGTATCATTTACCTTTTTGCTTCTATGTTTCCACCCCACAAGTGCTCAAAAAAAATGGTTTTTGGTTTTCTCTCTACATGTTTATTTTAGATTTTCTTGGACAAGTAAGAAGGGTGACTTTTGGGTTGTTTGTTTTTCTTGGTTTGTTTGCTTGGGTCTTTTTTGATAGGGGAAAGTGGTGCACATTTATAACAATAATGGTTTAAATACTGATGTAATTTGCTTTACCTCCATTCCCTCATCTGTACAGGTGTTCACTGTAACCTGGATACTTGTGTTATCACTAGTACCAAACACACAAGAGCAGACTGGTTAGCAGATATGGACCACGTCTCACCCCGTTCCTCCCTGTCTGTACACTACACTGCATTTAGTGGGCTACACTACAGAAATTTTTCTTCTGTTTTTTCCCCATTTGCTGTTAGCCACAGGAATGTAAACACTGCAGCTGGTTCTTCAATAAGAGGACCTTTTCTTGGATTTTTCAAGTCCTTCCCCCAGGATGTCTCAGGTTTCTAAGAGGACCCTACCAGCAAGGCTATTTTCTGTTAATTCCTGACTATTAGTAAAGAACAGACAACATACGAAAGTCTTTGTATTCTTATCCCCAGCTTTCCTCAGACAGCTGTCTTTATTCAGTCTTTCAAATGATCCATGAATTTATTGCCTTCATTCCCTCATGAAATTAGCAACTTCAAAATCCTGTCCATCTTCTCTGAAGATTTGATGAGTGCTAACCAGAAAAGCAGCATCCAGGTTGCTGGGATTTTGGCAAGAGCTGAGCACACTCACGTGGCCTTTCTTTGCCTGAAAGAGTTGCTTAAAGAGGGTGAATTGCTTGATATCTTTTTCCTTGTAGGACCTTTAATCTGGAAGATTATGTCTTCTGCCTCTGAAAGCAGTGACAGGAAAAAAAACTGTCTTCCAAAAGCCTTATCTATTTTCTAAGAAAAAAAAGAAATTGCTACAGTATTGTCAGCTGAAGTCAGAGCTTCACTGTGCAAGGCGAGAGGGAGAACCAGCTCTTGTCCTAAATAGTTACACAAACAAATAAGATAGAGGAATGGTTAAGGAAAAGGTTATTAGATCTGTAAGAATCTAACCATCCCTTCTTTGGAGTCTTTATGGATATTTTGTGCCTGTTGTCGACCACATACTGTTTTCAAATATAAATATAAAAAACAATTTTGCTGGAAATCAGGACAGTTACAGGTCATTAAACAACATATGTTGAGATTCACTGATGCCATGAAGCACCCACTTAGTGGCTGATGTACAAGATACAAACTAAATTTATATTTGCAAAGCAGAATGTATGCTAAGAGTGGGCAGGTTGACAACAGCTTATTTTTGAATAATTGTTTTTCCCCTAAACAAATAATGTCTATCTTCACTAGAGAAGCAAAATATACAAGCTTTTGAAAATTAGTTGTAGAATTTAATTAAACAATCAAAAACTTATTTGAAATATATTAAATTACATAGCTTTATTCAAAATCTTATAGGCATTATTCCACTTAATATTAAATTCTATAGGTTTTAAAAAAATTTCTACAGAACTTACATAGATTCTTATTGTTATCATGTCTTCAGGAGGATTGTTTAAGAAAAATGCCTAATGACTTTAGAAGTAGTCAAGAGTACAGTTTGCAATTCCGCATGGAAATGAGTTTCATTATGGTTTGTACTCATTTCATATGCTAAACAAATTAATCTCAATTTCTTTTCTTCTCATGATGAATCTCAGATGAAAAGATGGAATCCAAGTTGCTTGTTCTTACCCTTTTGTATTAATTTTCCTTGCATAATCACAAAATTAAAACACACATTATCTTGTGGAATCTTCATATATTTGGATTGATTTTCTTTAACAGGCACTTTCTATTTCCAGGGATAAGGTTTCCGTTTCCACCCTGTCCATCCCGCTTGAACCATTCTTTAGCAAAGTGCTTTCTGAGGGAAGGAGCAGGTGATCTAGCAGGTCCCCTTCCCCTGAGTCAGCAAGTTCCTCCACAGCATTCATTCTTAATAAGGAAAGTCCCGAAACAATCAGTTATAAACGTTTGACAAAGGGATTATGATCTCTTTTTAGTATAGCCCTTCTTACAGAGATACTGTCATCAATTAATTATTTAAAATTAATTTTCTTCGTGCTCTTTTATTACACTGTGACATCCTCTGACTACTTCTGCAGTGTTCCTTTGTAATGTCTGAGAGGTCTAAAAAGGCTAACATCTATCAGCCGCATATCAGGCTGACTGATGCCTTCCCTGGTCTGCTATGAACAGCCTGCTTCCCTGCTCCAGGCTGCACAGCAAGCTTCTCAACTCCAATCAGCTCCAAAAGCTGCCTGTGCCTACCAGTGCTCAGAAACTCCACAAGCATGATGTAAAATATATTATCTGTAATCATGTAAATTTGTACAGTCAGTGAGTTGATTTTTATTTGCTTGGCAGGAGAATCCACAGGCTTGCAACACTCCAAAGCTTTTAAATTGCTAGGTACGACTGCTGTGACATTTCAATTGAGCTGTGTTCATCCCAAATGATAGAACGACCATCTCTGACCTTTCACATGCACGTATCTGCATAAAGCTTGACAGTAAGTAAATGTTTGAAATCTCTCTGAGTACCAAAGGCAGCTGCTGCTTTGCATGTGTATGTGCAAAGATTTAGAAAATTTTCATTAATATTCTGCTAAGGTAAGCCTGTGAAATTTTATTGTTAGCAGTAGCATCAGCCTCAGAGAAATAATAGGTGAAAGACAATATGTGGCATGCATTCACATCAAATCTTGACAGAAAAGCAAAGCAGTATCTAGGAGTATGCTCCTCACAAAGGTTTATGCCTCTCACCCCTGAGCAGAGCTGCCAGGCTGGTGTGGAGCTGTGTCACCTGTGACCCGCTCCTCAACTGTACTATGCCAGCAAATGTCAGGCAGGGACCAGCACCTGTACTGTGCCACTCCATTACTGCTTTCTTCATTCAGCCACAGAGCCCAAAGTCTTCCCTAAAAGAAGAAAGTGTTAGTTGTCAGAAAAAAAAATAAAATCATGAAAGCATAAGGTCATATTGTATAAGGAAAATGAAGTGGTTCCTAAGTAATCTCTTGCAATCCTCAGAGATTCTGCCTGTTGATCAAAGCTTATTCCTATACCAAACAGTGGCATGTAAATAATAACTCATTTCGTCTTTATGGCAGAAGGTTGAAGGGCACCTTCAAGACCTGTATCTACTAATGCATCTAAATTTTCTGCTCACAGCCCCTCATAGGATTTGATGTAGCAAAAAGTGACCAAAAACGCTGCCTTTCATGCTCTATATAACAAGAACATCCTTTCCTAAAATGTGAGGAATTGACTTCCTAAAGAAATGAAATAAATTACTTTATAGCCCTTCTTTGAGAAGTGTCTTGTCCAAACCTCTTGCCAATATGTTACACAGCTACAATGTGCAGCCTCCTCTGTGTGTGTGAACGGAGACATGATCTTTGGATCATGAAGAGCAGGGCTAAAACAAACCCTGTTGTATCTCTTTAAAAGCCAATGAATTTCAATAAAGACTTTGCCAGCAAATCATTTTTGATTTATACTAGTGTTACTTGTCCTAGAATCCAGGCTTACACACTAGGCGCAATGCATGCCAAAGGGAATCCTAATTATTTGCTGTTTGAATGATCAGAGAATAAAGTGGAAAATGGTTTTCCTAGCCTGTAATATATTGAGACATAGTTTTCAAAAAATCTTTCCTATTCTACAATCACAAAAATCCTAGATTTCAAGATGTTCCTACAGTATAAAGTAAACATGAAAAACTGTGATTCTGACCTCAAAACACCCAATGGTCCAATAGTTCGGAATAAAACAGACTTGGGACTGTTTATCTAACCCCTAAAGCTGTTCCTCGCCCATGAAATTGTTTGATCTGAATTCATTTTTTTTCTTGTGAAAAATATAACATTCCAGCAAAAACCATGTTTTGCATTTGAGGAATATTCATTTTCTGACATAAAAATCCTTTTTTATCTTCTGACAAGATCACTGAAACAGAGCTCTTCAGACCAAAATCAAAATAGAAAGTGAATTACAGTTCACCAGAACTTTCAACCACAATAAATTTCAGCAGTGTTATTGTATTTTGGAAAATCAGAATATAACCATACAGGCAAATGTCGTAATCTGTGTTTTCTATTCAATATCTCAAAAATATACACTTTCATCTAATTACCATTTATAATTTAGGATTATTATTGTGATTTATCTGTTGTATTGAAAATGTGACTGAGCATTCAGCTGCTTGACTGCCAGAAGGAGATGCAAAAGGGACTCCAAGATCTCACTTTAAAACATGAAGGAACCCTGGGCTGACACTTCAGATTGTATTGCTGAGATGGCATCTCTCTCTTTCCATTTCTCCTTGCCAGTGGACTCCTAATGAAAGAGGAACCTCTTCAATAGTAACATTTCAGAACAACTCCAGGGACCTGTAAAAGCTCTAGAGAGCAACACAAATGTGTTGAAGTGTTAATTCAGCAGGGATAAACTGCAGTAGGGATAAACAGCAGAATTTCAAATGATTCCTGCAAAACTCTAAGCCCAGAGAGGAGAGTCCACTTTGTGCCACCCTTTTTGCTAGAGGCTAAAGGAAAGAAGATGGCTGGCTACCGTCCTCCAGCAGTGAAAATGAGAAACTGCAGACAAGTATGTGAGAGAAAAAAAAGTATTGTGAGGTCATTAAGGCCATTTTGGAACCCAAAAGGAAGAGAAAATTGAATCCACCCTCACAAATCTTAGAATCAATATGGTTAAGCACAAACTTAAATTTGTTGTTTTAATTCATCCACTTGCAGTGACTAATTAAATTATTTTGAACTGAATGTAGAAGAAAACTATTAAATGTAGCATGTTTAAGGCAGTCATGCTTCTTTTAGGTAGAATAACAATGCAGATGAAAGTGGGTTCAAATCAATTCCATTGAACTAATGGAATAAACAAAAGAGTGCTAGTGTCCTTCTGAAATACCATCTTCTACAGAACTAAAGACACAGCATCAAAAAAAAGAGAAAAAGCCACCAACAAAAAAACCCACAAACCAACAAAAAATAAAGCACAACTTGACCCTCTCAAGATGGAAATGAAAAACAAATTATTAAAATTAGCTTTTAGAGTGTATTGAAAGGAAAGAAAAAGTAACAAATGAATCACTCAACTGTTGTTAGGAGCCAAATAAAATGATTTTGTTATTATTATTGGTGGGATTTTGTTTGAAAAGTGTCTTACAGTTAATACTAACTTTTGAAAAGGTGCATGCTTTTCCTATTTGTTAGACAACTTTTACCAGCATACTGTTTTTTGTGAATTCTGTCTACCTGCTGTGAAACTACTACATTCAGGTTAGACCACTCAAGGCCATACTCTTTTTCTACCTGGACATGAGAGTAAAAGTTCTCTTTACTTGAAGTTGCGAGAAAGATCAGCATCGTGTTCTGACAATTTGTTCCCACATTGGATAATTGAACCTTTATAAAAGTAACTAAGTAGCTAAGGAGGTTACTGGGACAGCAAGTCTGTCAGGAAAATTCGTGGATACTCGAAGGAGGAAAGCACTAGTAAGTAGCATAGAGGTCAGTAGCTTGTCACAGAAGAGCTGTTTAATTATATCTATGAACACCCCTTTAAAATATGCCCTGAACATGCTATGCTACCAAGAATATATGAACAAAAACATTTCTATAAGCTATAAGATATAAGCCATATTTATTCCTCTGTAGCAGATTTCACACATTTAAATATTTCTCCATGAGACTATATAAAAATTGCCAGTATAAAGGAATCAGAGTGAAATTTACAAGGCTGAACCTACATGGTAAAACTGTGCCATTATCATAAAGGTTATAATATTAAAAAATCAAGTATGTGTCTACTTTTTAATTTAGTATTTTTAAATTATATGTTTATTTGCTTTATTACAGCTTGTTAATTTTTCTCGCAATTAAGGAGAATTCTAATGATGATTAATAGCCACATAATACTAACCTAAGTTAGAGGTTGATTTACTTTAATAATGTGTTCTTATTAGTTTTACTTATAATTTACACAAATGCAGATATTATTAATACTGGAACATTATATATTATAATAGATAGCTATGTAAGAAATTGTGTCATATATCACACCTAGTTTTCAACTGAGAGACATTTCTTTTATCATCAATGTTCATCTGAAGGGCATGTTAATCTTGAAAGCAGTTTATTACATTAAGTTGACAAACAACTACTTTAAAGGAAAGGAAACAGGGTCAGAAGCTGTAAAAAACAATGTGTGTGTGCTCCTGGTTCCTGTTCTTCAAGTTGTGTTGAAAGTAATTAATTATTATTCTTGTAAACAAGATACTTACTGAGATAAGATAGTCCTTTAAATTATGCTAAACTGATATGGTTGGTTAACTACCTCTGAAATTAGGCTAGTAAGCCAGTATACACCTGTCTGAGTTAAACTAAAATTGACACTTTTATTTGCCTTGAATATTGCTGATTAATATTGCATAAATATTAAGACACAGTACAAGGACAACAGCTCAGCCTCCTTCACTGTCATACTGGCTTAGAAACAGATCAGTCTTTCAGGCATCCTTGATAACCCATAAACAATTCTTCTTCATAATTGTCATTGCACCCAGAGGTGAAAGATAAATTATTATTTCTGCCAGGACAGGAACGGTAGCAAGTTTTTTTGAAATGATGTTATGAAAATTCTTCACTTCGTTGGGATGATTGAGACATGAGCTGATTCAAAGCGACTTCCTGTGTTGAATTTTACATGACGGATAGTTCTGTGACTGCAGTAGGACAATGCTGAAAGAATGTCATCTGCAGATATTTCAATATATGTGTAGTTATGCACAGTTAAGTTCTGATTGATATATCTTGTTTATTTCTTGGCAAGAACACAGTTTTATTATAGTTTTACTAGATATGATTAGTGTCTAATCTACCTCCCACACTATACTATACATGTAAAAAACTTTAGTAGCAAGCTGGGAAGAAATTAAAAAAAAATAGACTAATGGATGAGCACTAAGTTAAAATTTTTGAGAATTTCAATATGAACCTGAAAGAAAAGTGTTGAATGCAAGAATGAACAAAATACCCTTTTAAAAACTATGTTTCTTTACATTGTTTCCTCATGTGTTTGAATCAAAGTGCAGGCACTACTGGTCTGGATGGCTCAGGAAGAAATTTGCCTTTTGATTACCTCAGGGAAGGCAACTTACGCAACCAGTTGATCCACTGACTGACACTGACATTCACCCAAAACAAAGGCCACTCTCCATGCCCCTTATGTTGAGATAAATTTGGTTTTCTCTAGAATAGCTAAAGTCATTCCCTATATTTTTTCTCAGTTCCATCTACGTCATGCCTGTTGTAGTAGATTGATTCTGGCGGGACACTAGTACCCACTAAAGCCACTCTCTCACTCCTCTCTGCAACTGGACAGAGGAGAGAAAGTACAATGCAGGTTTAATGAGCTGAGATAAGGACCATGAGAAAGAAATCACCAATTACCATCATGGCTAAAACAGGGCAAAACAGACTTGAAGTCGGGATAATAATTAAATTTGTTATTAACAGAATCAGAGAAGGATGATGAAAAGTAAAATAAATCTTAAAAACACCGTCCCACATCCCTCCCTTCTTCCAAAGTTCTACTTCCTCCCCACCCAGCAGTGCAGGGAGATGGGGAATGTGGGTTATGGTCAGTTCATCACAGGTGGTTTCTGCCGCTGTTCTGGAAGAAGAATCTTTACCCTACTGCAATGTGGGGTCCCTCCCACAGGAGACATGAACTTCTGCAATACGAATCCATACCATGGGCAACAAGCTCCTGCAGCATGTGTCACTTTTCCACAGAGTGCAGTCCTTCAGGCACAGGCTGCTCCAGCATGGGTCCCCCACAGGGCCACGAGTGTTACCAGGAAAACCTGCTCCAGCATGGATTCCACTCCCTATGGGTCAGCAGGTCCCTACTTCAGCATGGGCCTCCCACAGGATCACAGCCTCCTTTGGGCATCCAGCTGCTATGATGTGGCCTTCTCCATGGGCTGCAGGTGGATCTCTGCACCCCCATGGTCCTACATGGACTGCAGGGGCACAGCCCATCTCACCATGGTTTTCTCCATGGGGTGCAGGGGAAAACCTCAGCTTCAGTGCCTGGAGAAACTCCTCCCCCTCCTTCTCCACTGACCTTGGTGTCTGTGTTCTCATTCCACGCTTCTCTGGCTGCAATTTTCATCTGCTCAATAACATCTTTTTCCTTCTTAAATATGTTATCACAGAGATGTTGCTATCATTCCCGATGGGCTCAGTCTTGGCCAGCAGTAGGACCATCCTGGAGCCAACTGGCATTGGCTCTGCCAGACATGGGGGAAGTTTCTGGCAGTTTCTCACAGAAACCACCCCTGTAGCTCCCCCACTACCAAAACCTTGCCACAGAAACCCAACATACCTTTGTGAACTGTTCACAACCTTTCAAAGGCAGATGAACAGCAGCATTATTCTTTTCTCTGTGTGAATTACAGGAATGGACAATGCTATTCCAGTACTTAATCTTAAGAGGTTTAGCCAGAGTTCAGACATAAGCATGCACAAACATCATTTCCTCAGGGATCAGATGTGTAAGCATCTCTGGAGCAGAAGAGAAGCCTGCAAGATATCTGTGTAATCACCATTACCATCACTCAAGTTTGCCCTCATTCTCCATCAGCTTCTTAATCCAAAAGGCTCTTCAGTTCAAGTCCAGAGCTGAAATTCCTCTCAAAGTTGAGGTATTTCTGTGGCTTCTTGTCTGCCGAGCCACTTACTACAGTTCACATGTGTTCTGCACCAGGTGCCAGACTGTACCCAGCCACTGTTTCAAACAGTGCCAAGCTTAACATTTTTTAAATCATCAGTCATTGGTGGGTTTTTTTGTTGTTTTAGATTTTTCTGTTTTTACAAGGCAGGTCTTAACACAGAAGAAAATATTTTACCAGAAAATCCAAACACATGTGGCCCAGAAACCCCACATATGTCCCCTGGTCCTTACCTGTTGTATGGGTTTAAATCCTCACCAGCAAAGGATGCCTCCTTAAAATGCCAAACAGGTTCAGCTGAGATGGAAAGCTGCCTTCTTAAATCAACCCTGTTAATGCTGATGTGGAATATTGAGTACTGAATCCCATGGGAGCAAGTGAAACCAATTCCACAAGATTTGCTGCTTATCACTTCCCAAATTGAGCTTAAGATTAAGGTTTGATTTAGTAATACACAACTGTATAGGGAGTACCTGTCTCAAAACAATGCTTTTCTACGTACCTTATTGCTGTAGCTGTGGTCAGCAAAGACATGAAAGTTGGAGTATTCTGATTAAAAAATAAAATATTCAGACTCCAGCAAGTTGCATTCAGTTTTAGAACTTTCCAGGATATTTTTATTTAGAAATATGTTTAAATCAGTGGTCTCCAGAACAGGCTGTACTTTGCACTTATTACTGGAGTAGAAAGGACTGATAAGAACAGCGATTCGGGAGTTTGGCATGGAATTTGGTATACCCTTCCATTATTTTTTTTTCCAAGATGAGAAGCTGTTATTACATTTCTTATAAAATACATTTGTTATTCACGGTTACAGGACTAAAGATCAAAAAATGTGCTAAAACTTTTGGAGATCAGGCCCACCCCCAGCATGTTTTTCTTGTGCTACAGTGCTATATCTTCACCCACTTGATATCTCCTGTGGGGAATGCCCTTTTGAAAGTGGATATCTATTTTGAGAGAATAGCCATGGTTACAAATAAGGCCCTAAGTTTTGCATTCAGCACAGCAAAATCATCTTTCTTCAAGAGAAAAGATGTGCAGTGAACTTCCTCTTGCACACCACATAGTCTTGTGGTTCAAAAACACTTTAAAAACAGGACAGTGGGTACTTCCAAAGGTGTCAAGCTAATGAGAGCCTGTAGCTCAAATTACTCACTTGCATATTCATATACTGCAACTACACAAATTGTGCTAAAAAGGAGATTTCCTCTCCTTTTGTCTGTGTTTAAACAAAGGCTTGGCTTTATGAAATGGGGAACCTAATGTGAAATTTTGAATCAGGGACATAGGCTTTTGTATAAGAAGTACTGAACCCTTTTACAGAAATCCTTGGCTCTTTACACAGTGAATAACAAGTACCTTGCTCAGACACCTGAAAGTACTTCTCTTTCTCCCCATGCTTGGGAAGCCTATGTACCTCACCTTGACTTGGTATATTATTGCAAAGAGCTTTATGTTCAGTACATTGCCACATCAGTGTCAGAGGCACAAAATATGTCTGCAGATTCTGGCACTGACCGTTTTCCCCTCAAAAGCCTACATGCTGAAGTTTCTCTGTCTGTCACATTACAATCTTCATTGCCCATTTGAAACCCTACAGTTTATTTGACTCTCTAAAGGCTATTTTTTCCCTCCTGCTTAATTCAATATCTCCAACATTTGTCTTATACTCCCTGCTTTTAATTTTGTGGCAGTTGGTGCTAAGAGATAAGCCCATTACAGATGTAATTATCCAGCAGCATATTAGTCACTTGTTACTGCCACCTACCTGTATCTGTCGTACTAGTGTTTTGACAGGGAAGGGAGTGCTTGGAAAGCACCTTTCACCTTCCTTAAAATTATTTCTTCATAATAAATAGCTTTATGGAAGCTAGACACAAAAATCAAAAGATTAAACCTGAGACAGATTCATCAGCCCTGTAGATCAATAGATTTGACTTGCAGAACTTACCTCATGTTTTATCTCTATTGCTGGCATCACCATGTTGACTTTTTAAACTGAAAACAACAAATTTAATAATCTAGTTTAACCTTAGGCTTTTATTATTTCCTTCAGGCCTGCACCATCAGCTGAACCCATACACATCTTTTAGGCATCCATCCTGATGTTAAAGCATAGAAAATTGGAGTATAACCAAACCATAAACTTTACTGTTTACTTTTTGTAATGCTTATGCATGAGTTTTCCTAATTTCAGTTTGCAGTCTTTACAGCTCTTCAGCAGACTTATTATCACACTACTCCATCCAGGGTAATGGAGTAGATTAGCACAGACAGGTACGCAAGCAGGTGAACCACCCTAGATTCTAAGGATGCTGGGCAACACTGTACAGAGCCTTCTAAATACCTCTGTGTAGACTCTAGTTCACAATAATCACTGAATCACTGGCTGGACCTGAAATTACTCTCACAGTATCTTCCTTGCATCAAGCTTCTGATTTCACATAGGTCTACTATTTCAGATCCAGCGCTGCATCTGTGTTGGCTCCATTTTCCTCACTCTGCACCAATATGGAAAATTCTGCTAGCAAGACTGCTGCAAAGTGTTTCTGCAGAATTTCGCTCAAATACCCATGACCTTATTCACCTTCCCTCTGCCCCAGCCATGCTGAATCTGCACTGACTTTATGCAGCATCACTCTGTGTCACTCTTTCTGGAACTCTCAGTTCAGAGGGGAACCCTCAGAGGGGAAATCTGGGCCTGGTATGCATGCAACAGTTCAGGAGCTTCTGAACAGCACATTTACTAACTCGAGAGCCAAACTGCAAAGTGACTAGGTCTGGATACATACAGCCAGATTCATATGGCACAGCACTTGAGTTTAGAAGCCCAGCTTACAAAAGTTGGCTCTGCAGTGAGTTAGCTCACTATGTTTGCACGGATTAATGGAGTGATTAATCAGGAACTGGATAAAAGACCCACAGATAATGCACAGTTGATTATAGTTTCTTTTATCTGACTGTGCTCCTGGATTGCAGTTTTATGCAATGCACAAACCAGGAGAGTTGCAACTAAATTCCTAGTGGGTATTTGCAATCAAGATACCATAACACAGCTTGATACAAATGTTAACTTTTGCTCAAAGGAGTTTGGGAACGATGGGGTTATTGTAGGTCACTATAAAATGAAAGGATGTCAGAGAACAAGCCCGGCTTCAGCCAAAGCTGACCCTGACATTTTTAAGAAGCTGTTCAATTAAGGGAAATCTTGCTCTTTCAGGGATTGCAATTTGCACCGGTTTGGACTTGCTTGATTTTAAAAATGAGCCTCCGAGGTGGAAGAAGACAAAAACGATTCTCCACTTTGCAATGGAAACACATAGTTTGAGGAAAACCGTTTCAGTTGTGCAAAATCAGTGACACATAAGGATAGAAATGGATTATAAAGAACCTGTGCTCCTAGGTGCCCTTGCAGCTCTTTATTATTTCATGCCCTGACGTTATCTCAACCAAAGGTCTTATGAGTCCTTCTTTTGCCATGTTTGAGCAGAACTGGTAGCCAAAATATTATTTTGAGAAATATCAAAATCTTAATTAGAAGTTTCTGTGAGAAGAAAAATTACTTTCCTAGATTAACTGCTGGTTTTCTGTACTTGCAAATAACTATACTGACTCCAGGAGGATGGCTCAGTTAAAGACCATGCTGTGCTAAACTAATATCAAGGGGAACAACCTTTAGGCATATTGTATTAATGTAGTAAATGAGGGCAAAAGACCTTCAGAGACGAAAAATAACTTATAAAAATTCACAAAAGAACTCAGTTTCAGAGCTGTGTCTTTGAGCTGCTCAACAAATATGTTTACTGCTTTGTCACTCTTGTAGGCATCTGAAATGCCATGGTAACTATAATTTTATGGATAAACATGCCCTAAATGTTGCTGCTAGCTTCACTCATAATCAACTAGATCCCAGAAGCTGGTAGACATCTCGCTGATTCTAATTACTCATCAATCATACTGCCCCTCCTCTTATCTCTAGAATCCAGACTGAAAGATGCTGTCAAAATTCACCTTCCCAAATAAAAAGACAAAATAGCTGTGCAGGGGATGCTGTGCAGTGGATGCTGATCACAGCATTTCATACTTGGTGTGGGAAACCCATGTTCATACTCATAAATAAAATACCCCTGACTATAGAAGTGGGTCTCTCAATCCCTGTTTTTCACATGTTGTCCCCATGACAGGAATTCATGATCTTGTGGAGTTTCTCTCCCAAGGGCATAGGGGCAGAAAGATCGAAATCTCTCTGAAGTTGGTATACTCTGGATGTAAAGTGATAATGGAGATGTGTGATGAGCCCATCCTGAAACACCACAAAAAGGTATCCTTTTACTTGTGATCTGTGCAATCTCCTTTGTAAGTCACCTCATCTTGTTGGCTGTATGCATCATTTATACACACATATTGGGTCAGGGATATTGGCAAAGGAACATCTAGTCTCTAGTCCCAGTGATTTTGGGATTAGACCCAACTGAGCTTTGGGCAAGGTTGAGGCACAGCTGAACATGTATAGAAAAAGCAGTCTCAGGCCTCTAGTGGGCTCTGCAGTAGAAACTCTAGAAATTCTGCTCACCTCTTAGGTAGCAACTAAAAGAGGAGTATCAGAATTACCAGTCTGCTTTTACCTACTTAAATTCCACTTACACCTTGTTCTAAAGTAGTTCCTGTTTGTCTTCATATAAAGGCTGTGGGATTTACAGATGAAGACCACTCTGAAAGAGTTAGGTTATGTTAGTTATTTTGAGTAACATAACTTGTCCATAAATGTTCTGCAAGGTGTTAGTGCTGTAGTCTCATGGCAGAGAAATAGGAAGGTTTGAAAATAAAGCATAAATACTCAGTTATCTAGTCTACAAGCTTTTAACACACAGCGGTCCTTTTCTAGCCCATTTTACTCATGTTCTTATTAACTAAGCTGCAGTCCTTCTTGGAAGTAAATATTTTATTTTAATAGCACATACTACCACCTGCTGTAAGCAGTCGAAATTGCCTTTGCAATTTCAGAGCTTTTAAAACTGCCTAAGGCAGCCAGCCTTAGATTTAAAATACAGCTAGATTGTTGGCATCTCTCTCTGATGCTAATTTAATTATCTATTCATCCAAATATTTCCTGACTAAAAGTTTCGTAATTATATATGATTTGTAATAGCTGGAGTTTGGCAGTCTCTAAGATGCATGAAAATTTAGGAAACAGTTCTGCTGTAGATATCAAATTGATAATTCATTATGTCAACAGTAATTCTGAAAATTAACTATTTCCAAATACAGGAAATTTAGTTAAGAAATTAACAACTGCTCCAAGTTAAGTGGAAGGTTTTTAATACATAAAGCCATGAGGAATCAAAAATTCAGAATATAAATTAATAAAATATTTATTGTTTTACACAGTTACCCATTTGACTCAAAGAAAAGCTAAGAAAGGTTCAGAAAAATCAAGATGTCTCTTTACAGCTTGTCAGAATAAGAATATTTTAGGGGCAAAGGATATCTCTTATACGGCTATTTTAATGTATGCTTCCCTGTTTGTTTGGTTTTTTTTTCCCAGGACATTTGTCTGCCCCCAATTAAGACGCTGAATTATGTGTAAACAATTCATTTGCCAAATCCTCAGCAGGTATAAATCCATGTAAGTACTATCAAGGCATTGGCTTAGGCTGTTTGTCACAATCTGGAAAAATGGTTTCTTATGTCCACTCAAGATTTTGGAGGAGGAACAAAAAGAGTTTGTCTGGGGAAGAAGAGCAAGAAGGCAGAAAGTGGTTTATGTTGCATCAGTAAGTATGCATGTGTATATGTACTGCTTATGCTACAGTAGAAAGTACAAGTACAGAAGGAGCTAATTAAGAAAAGCCAAACACATTGTCCTGCAGCAAATCCAGTTTTTGTTCTAACTTCCACAGGTTGCTTTTCATCAAAAAGCAATCCCAGTCGTCCTGTCCCTGCTGCCAGTCATTCTAGCAGATAGCTGTCTTGCAGTCTGTAGAATTTTCTCTCTTCTCAGTCCACACAGGGATCCCAGCTCCACAGCAGCTGCAGGCTGCCAGCTGGTGATGCAGAGCAGAGTCAGGGCCATGCTGAGGTGAACTTGGCTAGACACTTGTGCCACACTCTTGTCTGTCTGAGGAACACTGTTCTGGTGTTTCCACAGTGTAGGACAGTGTTGCCTGGGATGCAGCAGGAGACACCAGAGCCATAAGGACAGCAGGAGGCAGTGGCAGCTCCCTCTAGGCTCCCTTCTGCTGCCCATGCAGTAGCCACTCTCTGAGAGTAAACCCAACAAGGAAAGCTCTTTCCGAACAGCTGGTGTGTCTGGTGACAGAACCACATCCGAAGACAGATGGGAAAAAAGGAGCCTGTGCAATGTAGACCCAGCTACTTTCTCTCGTGCTGCTGGGTCTGCAGCACATCTTTCACTGGGAGAGGGATGCAGGCCAGGCATTGGGGTAATGGTTGTCCTGCTCCAAGAGTAGCGTGAGCACACACACAAGAGAAATTTGGTTTTAAAAGTAGTGCTAGAGGTGGGTACTTTCCTACCTCCTTATCTCACCACCTAGGCAGCCCTGCACTTCAGGACTAGGACACCAGTTCCCTCACCAGCCCATGAAGGTATCCACTGAGGTTTTACACTAGTTAGAGTATAACAAAGACACAACTAGCACCTGGACAAAAACATGGAAACGCTTTCCCACCACTGTGCAACCTACTGCTCAGGCCATTGCGTGCTTTTTCACTGCCTACTCATTCCAATGACAGGAACAATTTGTTTAGTTCTAAGTGGTATTATTAATAGCAACAGCAATGAAAGTAATTATTACTTTTTCTCAGTACTTATTTTGGGGTTATGGTTACTAGTCTTGTCATTTTACCTTTTCTTTCCCTTACTAACTCCTTTTCTTCCTACTGTTTTACCCCTTAACCCCACCAAAACTACTCCTTTTACTCTTTTCTTCTTATGTCCAGGCTGACATTTAAGGCAGCCCCTGGACAGTTTTTTATTGGTGATTTCAGGTGTCATTTTAGGCATAGCCTCCAAAACACGCCTTCTCTTTTTTTCCCCCTAATATGACTGTTCTGTTTTTCTTCTTTTCTCCCCCACTATATTTATAGACTTCAAAGCTCTCAGTCATAACCATTATCCTGCTAGACTTGATTGATTTCCTCATGGTTTAGTAACTCTCAAAGCTCCCTTTTCCTAACTGTTACAATGTCAAAACATTTTGCCATATGTTCGTGCATCACTTTCAACAGCCCCATTGCCTTCCTCCTTAGAGCAGAGCTTCCCAAGCGTTTTTGTAAGAGTACTACCTCCAGCAGCAGCAGTGCCAGCATGTCATCCCTGGAAACGCACTGGAGCACACCTCACTTGGGAATTGTCAATCCTGAACATTGCAGAAAACTGCACATGCTGCCTGGGATCCACTGCACCAGGAAATGCAAAGGTCTCTCCTTCCATCTGTTGGGGAATGGGGAAAGGTGAGGCTATTTCAGTTTGCTTTACTTGCATACACTTAATAGTCAGGATTCCTTCAGCATCACACTGTGAACCACCCTTCAGTCAGAATTAACTTAATAAACTGGAGTAAGGAGAGATTCAAGAAAGGCTACGACAAAAGTGTCTGCTGTGGGACTCCTAGTGATTTGTGCTCCTTGTTGCTCTCTGAGGTTCTTCTGTCAATAAGACTTTTCTGCAAGAGTAGAAATTATGGCTGAAAATTGTAGACAGGTGGGGGTCAGCCTCTTCTTCCAGGCAACAACAGATAAGGCAAGAAGACATAGCCTCAACCTGTACCAAAGGAGGTTTAGGTTGGACAATAAGAAGAAATTCTTCACAGAAAGGGTAATTACATATTGGAATAGACTGTCCAGGGAGCCGGTGGAGTCGCTGTCCCTGGAGGTGTTTAAGGAAAGACTGGATAAGGCACTTAGTGCCATGGTTTAGTTGGCATGGTGGTATTTGGTCATAGGTTAGACTTGATCTCAGAGGTCTTTTCCAACATAATTGGTTCTTCGATTCTGTGTGATTCTGTCCCTAAGTTAATTTGCTTCTTTTTTTCCACTCTGTCTTCCATATCCATCTTTAAAACAGGTGTTTTCCAATGATTCTTCTTATCATAAACATGAACCCTAAAACTACCTATTCCTTTAACACCTGTCCCATATTTTGACTACCTTAATCTGGTAGACTACATGTTGTTCCAGGATGCACAGTGCTAGCAATTACAGCAATTATTCACTTTTTTTTTGAGCATGAAAAAGTAAGATCAACCTGCTTAGGTGCAAGATCCTTTTCAGTTAAAAAATAAAAAATAATTTAAAAAATTACTCTAAAACAAGGCCCCAGAAACCCCAACATGTTCTTTAGGAGATGGAAATTAAGCAAACTTCAGTTGTTTCTTCTTTAGTGATCGCCTCTGTCTTACTCTGAAAAATCCCTGCCTCTCTGGAGAGATGCTGTACCTTTTTACAGGCCCTTTCTTGTCATCTTCTTGTCACTTAATAACTATGATGTTTGTAGTGACATGTCTTGAAGTATTTTCCTCCTCTTTCTACTCTCTTTACAGGTGTCTTATAATTTTTGAGGCCTGTTTATGTAGGTACCCCATAAATTTATTATTCTAATATTTATGGGTACATGTGTTTGATAACATCTCAGTGGCAGTATATATTCTTTTAAAGCAAGAACCCCTTCTTTCATTGTCAGACAATTACAAGACAAGACTAGTCAAGAGAATGGTTTCTTAGTGACATTCTTTCCATCCAAATATTTTTATTTTACCTTTTATTTTGCTTTGGTTTAGTCAAAACAGAGTGGAGAAAAGCCTGCATTTCAGTTTTATTGCTGCTATCTTTCTTCTGCTGAACTCTGCAGGTTGTCTCCAAAAATACTGTCTGACAAGGAAATTGTTTCCACACTGTTTTGTGCTTTCACCCACAGAATCTGTCAACCAAATCCACTCAAAATTGACTCTGCTCTAAACTACACAAAATAGTTTGATCACAGCTAGTGTAAAACAGTACCATTCAATCAAAGTCAAAGCTGTACCAGACTGACTTTTGCAATTTAAAGGCCTGGCTCAAAATGTTACTTGTGTATTAAAGATGCCCAGAATAATCTGTGCATATCAGATGTGAAAACTAAATTTTAAATTTTAATCCAATCCTACACACGCTTAAATACATGCCTTTTAAAAAATTATTTTAAAAATACGTTAATCAGTAGAACCACTTCCACACTTAATCACATTCTTAAGCAGCTGCCAGGATGAGAGCAACAAAAATGTTACAAACCAAAGTGCTGAATTCCTTTGCCTCTTTTGATGGCCTTTGATCTTTCATCTGCTATGAGGATGTCATGTGAAGGAAATTGTTTGCTCTTGATGCCCTTACTGACACAAGGCTTTTTGCCTGTGTCGATTTGACTCAGCATAAAGAGCAAATGCATTTTTAGTGATAAAAGAGCAATATACCTTCAGGGTTTTTTAAAAGTGGAAAACAGAAAAGGTCAATTATTACTGCAGATGTAATGCTTCTTCACTGATAATACCATCAGAATAAAAGTGATGCTCTTCTCAAGTGTCAGCACTTTGATACAAACAAATGTCTTTCTTATTTCAAAGACATATTTATATAGATGTACAAAACCAAAAAGAAGATGATTATCTAGCTATGTTTGTCTTACTTTCTAATTTTCCTTTTCTTAAAATGTGACTTCTATAAACACAGTATTTTTTTTCTGTATGACATTAAGGTAAACTTACATTTTAATTCTTGATTTACATTTCAAAGATTCTGCAACTCTTTCTACACATTAGTATCAGTCAGACGTGGCTTGTCTCTGATTATCTCTTGATAGCTCCGAGTATCTGTAATACCTCTCTCAGTATTTATACAGGCACAAGGAACAAAATTATACACAGGTGCATATAGAAAAAGGATTGCTTTATCTATTTTGACTACTAAGGAGGCATGACACAGTAAGCAAAGATGTGAGTGTTCCTGAGAGATCGCTTACCTCCAGGGCTTAGACATAGGACCCTATCTTATCCAGAGGCACTTCCCACCTAGTTAAAATCTACATCTGGGACCTCTTTTGTAGGACACCAGTTTTATATGTGTGTGTCTGTATACATTCATATACAAAGGTATATGTGTGTATATATATGTAGAGTGACAAATTAATCTTTAAATTTGAATCTATTTGTGAAGTATTGTTCATGCATTCTGCATTAAGCTGTTACAGAGTGAAATGTATAACCAGTTCTTGAAGCAGAGCTGGCAATGCAGTGCTCCTGCACAGCTTCCACAGGCAAGGTGAGGAATGCCCAGAGCACACCACAGCCTCCAGCCTGCTCACTTAGGTTTCCTCTGGAAAGTTGGCACTAGTGAGCCTGTAGCCTCTCAGCCACAGGAGATTTAATGCAGGTCACCCACATCCTGCCTGATAATGTTTATTATAACAACAACCAGTGTGGCTTTAAAGAAACGGTGAATCTCATTGCATGTCAGACTGAAACACAGCAGTAGGTTTGTTGTGAAGTGATAACCGAGTTGAGTCCTGGTGGAGATATGGATGGAATAGTTGTGGATGTAGAGTGAAGCCACGTAAGATAGGAAAGGTAAAATTGCCAGTGGAGGTAGGATTACTGAAACTGGGACTGCTAGTGGTTCAAGGACTTAGGGGGAAAAAACGTCAAGGTAGAGAAGAAAAAATCCTGAAGGAAGAAGAGGGAGGTGGGAGTGAACAACTCATGAAGAGATGAAATCCAGGAAGCAGCAAGGGGCAAGTTTTTATCCAAGTAATGGGAAACAGGTGGACCTGACTTGTCTCTGCAGATCTTCAGAGGCTGTTTAGCAAACTTAAGCAGTTCTGATTTGAAGCTAGATGCACATAATGTTGATGGGTCGACATTTAAGTTAGAAAGATATATCAGCAGAAATTATTTCTTCCATGAGATCTCCTTGAACCTGTTCACAGTACTTTCATGGATATAATGGATACTTTCATGGATATAAAAACAGCCAATCCACCCTGTTATCCTTGTATACAGAAATTATTTCACACCATTTTCAGCACATACTGCTTAATGCTGGTGCATGAACTTCTGTCTTTGCATTTAACTAACTTCCAAGTCATCCTTATACATGTTAAGTGAAACAGCCTGTCTCCCTCTTCCAACAACATTTAAAACCAGACCCAGCACAGGATTCTGCAGGGTTCAATTCCACCTACAAGGAGTAAGTAGAGGATTAAAGGGAGTGAGGAAAGGAGTAAATCTGTGCAGAGGGAGGTTAGGCTGACTAACCAATACAAAGACTGGTTGGATACTGATGAGCCCAATTATCTATGCTGGCCACCTGCCTGTTTCCTGCCAGTGTTCTGTTGCTTGTGCTGATCTTTGGGGAACTGCTATTGTATGAATGCTTCTAAATGATTTTAATCTTTATTTTAATTCCTGTTAGCTTTTAATATAATTGTAAAAGATAATTTGTGATTTGTGTGTTGTCTGATTGCTAAAACCTTTGCAAGATAATAAGTGAATATTAAAATTACCTATGGGAATTCTGGAATTTAGCCAAAGGGTAGATAACTGTGGGTGAAGGCTTAACTGAACAGCAGCCAAGTCCTGCCACTGCTCTGGATGGACTGAACACTTTGATTATGTCAACATAGCATCCTTCATCTCCCCTCAGTCTGTGTAAGAGGCACCTCTGGGTTTTTTTCTTGGCCCCGTGCGCTCATTCTGTTTTGACATCACCAATAACTGCATGGCCAATTACAAAAACTTTCAAGTCTTCCCATGATCTCAAATTCCCACAGCAGAGTTCTGCCCACGCTCAGGGACCACAAAATCCAGTTACCTCCCCATGTTTCCTCTCTGCTCCTGAACACAACCCAGGACACAGCATGGATTTTCCATAGGCATAAGGCTGCTCTTCATTTAAGATGCTCAACCCAGGCCCAGTTCCTCATTCTGACTAGACAATCCATAGCACAGGCCTGCCACTACCATGCTGTTGTTCATAATGCTGTTTGGTCTGAACCAAATAGTGTTTTCCAAAACTCTGTGACAAAGTGCCAGCTAGAAAGGCCTGTCCAGGGCTAAGGGTACAGCTTTTACATGACCAGCCTGTTTTAAGAAATGAGAACTTTCACTATATGAATGAGATATAGCTGGTGGCCAACAATAGACTTTAAAGACCTGTAACTGGGAAGTGCCTTTTCTGTTAAGTATAGGCAGAAAAATGCAAGAACTGGTCATGCAGTCTGTGTCTAGTCCTGGGAACATCTCATTTCTGCTGACCAAGTAAAACTTCCACTGTCTGTTTTCTGGATGGGGGAAAATGTCCATGTGTAAGGCAGAGTCATGCTGTAGGGGCAAGTTTGGTTAGGCTGGGGCAGTCTGTAGGTACCAATCCTGCAACACTGTCACAAAGTCTTGTTGGCTAGCCTTCCTATCTGGTTCTGGGATCTCTAAAAATATTCCTCAGCATTGGTAAAGATGAAGGAATAAAACGAGATGAGGCCTGAGGAGAGTCATCATAAGTACCACATAAATCTCTCTCTCTCTCTTCATAAATATCTATATTTCTGGAGCTCACTCACGTGCCGGACAGACAGTCATGCAGTCGCAGAAATCCAGAGGAAGGTCATGACCGAGCCATAGTCCATCCCTGGCCAGCAGCCAAAACATGGGCTAAGTGTTCAGCACCCCAAAATAACCACAGAATTGTATAAATCATAATTCACTAGATTTCATAAACAAAGACAACCCAGTACAATGCATATAGAGACAAATATCATATAATTCTAAAAGCTTTTTACATTAAAAGGTAATGCACTACCACAGAAAATGTAAGCATGATTTTTGAAAGATTGAGTTGACCATGTCTGATAAAGGTACAGGTCAGGAAGGCAGGTTATCCAAAACATCCAGCAGAATACTTTTCCTGTCCCCTTACGTATTAAGACCCAGGACTCTTCTTAGTGGTAAAATGTTCCTTTAAATCCCCAAATCACTAGAAAAACTTAATTATTTCAGTCTTGAAAATTTAAATATTACCTGTACTGCACCTCAGATGCCATTTACTGAATGTCTGCCATGAATTTGTTGGGAAATGTATACAGCAGTTGGGTGTGTTTATATAGCTTTTCAATGAGCATAAGAATTTAAACATATGAATACAAAAAAAAATTATTCTAGAGTTACCACATAATTCAGAGTAGAAAAAAAAAAGGAGTAAAATCACGCTTTTCTTTCTCCTGTCTTTTATTTAATGAATTTGTTAATGTTGCTATGGCATGTGATCTCACTGCTCTGCCTTGGTTCAGGCAGTCTGGTTGCAGCACCTGCTGTGTTTCAGTTAGTTAGATGTAATCAACAAAACTGGCTATCCTGTTTATTTCTCTTTTATTCACATAACGGTGTTCAGAGATCTGAACAATGTGATACCTGTCATCTTCATATTTATTTTTGCCTTGAGTAACCTTTAATTTCTTATTACACCAATAGCACTCAGAAATTTTAAGTAAAATAAAATAAATAAAATAAATTCAAGATGTATGTAACTATGTCTGATATAATCACATGTGAACATGTTTATAGGACAGACTGAAGCATAACACACAGCCACACAAACTAGCTTTAAACTGGATGAATAAAATCATTCCACTTTGGCAGCACACAGGTCTGGTACTTAAAATCTTTAATACACTAGTCAAGAGACCAAGGCTAAGGAGAAACTGTGGGAGACCAGGGAGGACAAAAGCAAGCATAAAAACTAATCTGAGACTAGCTATGTTACACTATTGCTTTTACTTGAATACATGTATCTATGATGCACATACTTATGCACAGACACACACCAGTATCCACCTGCCTGCGACCAGACCGTTAGTTCATTAACTGCAGGTGTAAGACGAGGAGGTTGAAAATATGAATTTCAAAGAACACGTTGCCTCTGGTTGCTGCCTTAGCAAAGCCTGCTGAGGGATGGCAGGATGTAGCATATTAGCTGCAGGAGGAAGCTGCTATGCGCAAGAGTGTGGTGAAATTCTACCTCCTCCTTGAATACGTAGAGCAGGGTTTATGTTTGTGAAATCCACCATCTCAAGAAAGAAGCTGTTACTTTAGCATCTCTGGATCAATCAGGTGGAAGTGGCTAAGTTACTGGAACTTGTTTTCACTTTTAAAATTGATACAGCAATGTATCACCTCAAATTGAAAACAAGCTCTTCTCTCAGATATGGCTAGTATTCAAACATTTATACACTCTTTCCACTGATAGGGATGTTCGTGTTCATTATAAATCAATTTTGTTTATTTGGTTTTTTTTGATTTGGTTGCTTTGGTGGTGTTTTTTTGGGGAGTGGGATGTATTTTGAGTTGGGAGTCCTTTTGCTGATAGACATATTAGTTATTATTTTACAGTACAGGATTATGCAAATTCTATGGTTTTCCTCCAGTTTAATGTGTAGCTGTCAAGATCATGCTTATGAAGAGAGCTAGCTATACTAATACCTCTTGTACTGCAAATGAAAAAAACCCAAAACATTACATCTGCAATTTACAATATGTCACCATTTGACACTTTACCCATTCACAAGACCCCTGAAAGCAGACTGGGAACTTCAGACCTGATTCATAGAACAACTGAAGCTGAACGGCACCTCTGAAGATCATCTAGTCCAACTCTATCCACTTGAAGCATCAGCTAGAGCAGGTTGTTCAGGACTTTATCCAGTCGCATTTTGAATGTCACCAAGGATGGAGACTCCACAACCTCTCTGAGCAATCCATTCCTGTGTTTCACCACCCTCACAGAAAGTATTTTTCTAGTTTTAAGCAAAAGTTGCTGTTTTGTTTTGTACCTTGGTTGCTGATGACAACTCTCTCAGCCTGGCATTTCAACCAGTTTTCAGTCCGCTTCCCTGTCCATTCATCTAGTTCATACTTCACCTGCTCTCCATGAGAATATTACAGGACAGTGTCAAAAGGCTTCCTAAATCCCAGAAAACCTGCATCTAGTGCTCTATCTTTATCCACCAAGCTAATCTTATACTATAACAAAACACATAATGCTAGACAAATTATAACAATTTAAAACTGAACCACAAAGACCTCTGTAAAAAAACAAAACAACTTTCTACCTGAACCTATTTCCAAAGGCTAATTTGAACTTCATAGAAAGCAACAGTACTATCATAGTTACATCATAGTAATATCATAGCTAACCTTTTCTAACTAGTTCTATACAGAACCAGACTATGTAAATTCATTCTATTTTGGGAAAGACTGATGATGAGAGAGTGGAATACACAATCCCTCACACCATATTTTGTGTGTAACAATCCTTTTTTTCCATGGTATCCTATTTCTGGCAACTTCAGTCCTGAAAACTGCATTTTACTTTATATGTGATACATGACACTGGAGAAAAATGAACACTGTTTTTGTGGCTTTACACAGTTCCTCTACCCGCAGCATTAACAAAAGAATGAATTTAAATATATTTTATCACTGACCTAGTGCCAAGTATACATGTTGAAATTTCCTTGTTACCTCAGTTTTCAAACACAATCACATGCTCCGGTTTTCTGCATCCTTTATAAGAAAAGCAAAGAACATTAATGCTTGCAGTTTGAACTTAAATTATCCCTTATATGTTCTCTCAAAATAATCTTCCCCAAAATTAAGAAGAAAAGCTATATCTGTAAAAAGCATCCAAATACAATGTTAAATATATTTTTTATAAAAGAAAACAATTTTGAGGGGGATGCCTTTTAATTTCCTTACTTCCAGAAAGCAACACGGAGAAACATTTCAATTAGACCTACAAACTCTACCTTCACTGTTAGGTTTGTATAAGTCGTCAAAGTTAGTGTTCTCTCATTCCTATCCCCTCACAGCAAAGAGCAGTACTGTAAAATTTTACAGGGCCATCTACTGTTTCATGGTACAACAGCTGTTACCAGCTGTAGATGCTTTATACTTGCTTGAACTATCTTAAAAGGCATTTCCCTAGCCACCTTCGAATGAACATTTCTTAATCCTTCTCATGACATTTTCTAACGTCAAATCCCTCTTTTGAAAGAATTCAAACTGCAGTTACAGATCAGAAAGATTAAATGACTGTTGGTCATTTGGGGTTTTTTTAACAGAAAAACTACAGGCCTTTTTAAAATCTCTCACCAGATCTTAAAACTAAGGTGCCATAAACAGGATAGTACACCTTATCTGTTATTTACTATCACTGACAGGTTTTGACTGATTTCACCTGAGTAAATGGACCTTCTTAAAACACTCTTTCAAAACATACAGATGGACTCTTTCAGGAAAGACTAACTGGAAACTGAGCAACAGGGACCACACAGTTTTTAAGTGTTTCACCAAACAGATGTACTACAGTAAAAAAATTATAAGCTTTCCACAATTTTTAAATTTGGTCCTGGAAAGAAGATGGCATCCAAACCAAATACCAGATGAGTATCAGGGGGACAAAGAAAGGTAGTTCTGTGAGGGATGGGTATTTCCATAACAGAAAGAAGCACGGAAGCCGACTTTCCTTCATTCATTCAATTCCTTATTGTGTCAAGGGATGCAAGCGGGCTGCTCCACAAGGAAAGTGTGCTAGGGGAACAGGTATGAGGCAGTACCCTCACCAACAAATGGCACAGCCCCACCACACAAGCCCAACCCAAGGAGATGAGAAAAGCAGGCCTGGGAACAGCAATCTGTGGTCAGTGTTTATTACATTTTAGCTATTTAGTATCTTTCAAATAATAAGGGAGCTCCTAAAACACCAACTATAAGAAATAACAATAAACTTCTTTCCAATTAGTATTTTGTAACATTTCCCAAGCCTTTTTACAGTAACTTTTATATGAACAGGACCACAAAAAGCATTGAAGAAAAAAACCTGATTCTGTGTGATCTCCCCAACTTTTTGGTACCAGTATTGGCATAACAAGAAATCAGGCCTCAACTCTTCTCCCCTCAAAGTTAAAGCATGAATTATCTAACAGTAAAATCAGAAACTAAGTTCTGTGCTTTTCAAAAGAATTATTGCTTCCTAAAAATAAATACCAGGCAGACTTTAAAAATAGATTTTATTTAGTAATTGAAAAAATATACATTGAACTGGATATTTGGAAATTAATCCTACATTACTAAAATAGCTTAAGAAGCACTATTTGAAAGATAAAGTGGTTGTTGACTGTAAAAGCCTAGCTCCGTTGTACTTCACAGTTTAGCTTTAACTGTAAGGAGCACAGGAGGTTATTAGTTTTTAAGTAACTGATTTGTATTTCATACATACATAGGTCATTATTAATTCATTAGCACCTCAATCAAAGGTTTAGGTTCTACTTTACAAAGGTTATTTACACAAAGAAACATGGGATCTATGCAATATCCTAAAATCAAAGTGCTTCTGAGGCTGTGCAGTGCTCAATGCTAAAACCAATGTAAACAAATTAAAATAGTACAGATGAAGTTTATAAATTACCACATTCTATAGCATACGGAATACACACAAAACACATCAACAAAAACACGAATGTGACTGCAAATTGATAAATAAACAATAGATAAATAGTAGAATCTCCATAAAATGGTAAATCATTGTCTCCATTTTTAAAAAAGGAGGCAAGCATTATTAACAGCTAGAACAAACTAGCCAGTTTCAAACATTTTATTTATGTAAAATATTAAATCTCTCCTGAGATCTGTTTATGGATTAAAAGGCTTACATTATTTATCTTGTGGTGGTTTTTATTTCTCCAACATAGCTTAGCGTCCTCTTGCTTCTGCAACACTGTAATTAAAAGCCTTCCTCTGATTTCAGCAATACAGTGGTATCCTTTAGCCAGAGCCAGCTTTAAGCAGACGTGAAAACACACAAAAAAATTTAAGGTAATCTCATAAAATCCGCGTCCAGTCATTCTAGCAAGAATGCCTTTGCTCCAATCGTAAAACCTACTTTAAACTAAGTACTGATTTTCATTCTTTGCGACTCCTTCCTCCACTGACTCTGTCACCCACAGCTCAGTTACAATTTTGAATTTTTTCCCAAATGTTCTCCTGAGTGCTTTCATCTCTTTTACCCGGGAATGATCTTCTCCTATAACGACATGGGAGACGCCATCTACAAGGTGAGAGACTACTTTTGCACCATAAAAACGGAGCTCCAAAGCTCTAATTGATAGTGTTATTCCAGGGATTTTGCTTTTAGGCTCATTAACAACAGCATAACAGTCCACATAAATAGTGTTTCCTCTGAATATACTGAGCTGACAACTGTTCCATGAATAACGTTCTTCTATCTCTGCAATTATGTCCAAAGGCATTGCTTTATTGTCTTTCACTCTTGAGAACACTTCCTTGAGCTGTGCAACATCTGTGTTTGCTGTGTAGCTGTCTCCATAACAATCATACTCACGAGCAAAATGTTCTTTTGTGTCAGGAGACATGTGAATCATAAAGGCTGGTTGCCAAGGCACCAGCATTTTGCTTTGAAAACATTGAAGGAGCCACTCTGCCCTCACCACATCGTATTTGTTGGAAGCAATGATGTTTTTCACTCTGACATTCTCAGCTCCTGCAATGACACAGTAAGTCTCCGGCCCCGGGTTCTGTACCACACTGCCACCACATTCAGCTATTCTGCTTTCCAGCTCAGACTTTGTGTGTTTCCCCGTTCCTGTCATAACACAAAACTCAACGTCTTCAAATACATTTGAAACCTTGTTTACACTAGAAAGATCAGGAGCTTTAAATTGCTCAGCTATTCCAATTACCTTCCTCACCTTTGAAACAGTTTTCCTTTTTTTCTCATGTGGCTCATCATAGTCATCTATATGAAGGTGCTTAGATGCCAGTTTCCCTTCTGCTTTGCTTCTGAGATCTTCTAACATGTCTGAAGTCATGCACTCGTACCATTCTTTGTCCTCTCTTATCTTCTCAATTCGGGGGAATCTCAAAGTACAGTCAGTTTTGTACATATCACTGTCAACAATCTCGGCTGCCTTGATCTGAACTATGACAGAGTTGCAAGGTTCAATGTACATTTCAGGTTTTTCGGTTCCGCACAAAATGTTACAGGGAGGGTCCTTCCTATGGTAGGGCTTCCAGTGTTTAGCCAGTTTCAAGCCTAGATCATACAACTCCTTCATAGTATAGCCAGAGCCAACACGACAAATTGAGTGGAAAGTGGATGGTTTTTCATTTGGAGGGGGCGTCTCTGCAATAGCGCACAGAAAATGAGACATCATCCCACCACGTGACCCCTTCCCCCAGTAACCACCAACAATTAAAAGGTCTAGTTCATCCATCAGTCCATTGACATATTCTGGCTTGATTTTTAACCAGCCTTCCCCACGTTTGTCAGGCTTGTAGGTGGACATGGGATCTTTCACCATAATCCCTTCCTCTCTGTTATCTATTGCTTCATTTAAAGCATCAATTACTTCTTTTCTTGTTCGGGCACTTTTCTTAGATACAATATGAATCCTGCCCTTTACAGGGGTAAACACACTACTTAAGATTTCGTATCTTTCACTTAGTACTTCGTGCCCCAACTTCTGATCGTTAACCATCAATACATCGAACACACAGAAGCAGGTCTGCAGATCAGAGTCCTCCACCATTCTTTTTATGTCAAATTTGTTTCCTTTTTGCATAAATGTTTGCGTCTCAGGATTGTAAGCCATCATTTCACCATCGAGAATGCAATTTTGTATATTGCTTTTAAACACATTATGAATAAATGGCGTTAATGAACCTTCAAGGGGTGAAGCACCAAACTGCTGAGTATAGTCAAACCCATTTCGGGAAAAATATTTATACACATCCCCATCTTTGTGCATCTGCATACGTTCACCATCCAGCTTAGTTTCTATGTAGAATATCTGGTTATTCATTTGTTTCTCAATTTGCTGGACATCTGCAATGGCAGCAAGCATTGGTTTAAAGGCAGAAAACAACATGATAGAAACATTACTAAGTGACACAGAGGGATCATGCAGCTGTCTGCAAACTTTTTCCAAATCAGTTGTGACATTGTGTAATTCAGCAGCATCAGGATGAAAAATGGAAAATATAGTTTGTTGACTAACACCAAGCTTTAGGTCCTTTATAATCATCCGGATCAGCCATTTTTGTTCCAGTGCTGTGCTCTGGGTAATTAACTGAAGAAGACTTTTCTTTAACTGACCCTTGTTTTTTGCAGCATTATTATTAGCTATCGCATCTAAGTGTTCATTGACTTGTTCTATTGTCAGCCTGCCTTGTTTTGGGCTCCTAGGCTTTAGCACAAAGTATGCGATCATTGCAAAATCTCCAGCATCTCCACGTGAGCCCGTAGGTGTTCTGTAATTTAAAAGCTTTGCAGCATCTTTTCCATCTTTTGGTAAATGAAGCAGTTCAATATACAGCTTTGCAAGCATCGTTTCTTTAATTCCATATGCCATCCTTTCTCTTTCCAGCTGTGGAAGAATAAGCCGCATAGCTGGGTAAAAAGAATCTGTGACGTCTTTCTCTTTTTGGTGAAGTGCATCATGGAATTTCCTCCAGGAATCCAGAAAATCTTTAAAATACTTGGTTTTCTCCGGACGAGATTTACACTTCTGTATTCGCTCCAGAGTAGAACACAGATCTGCAAAAGGCACGTGAGAGGCCACCGTTTTTTTAGGAGGCTGCGAAACAGGTGCTGAAGCCATCAGTCTGCTTTTCATTAAGAACAAAAAAAAAGTGTATATTTTTAGAGAAAACGCCACCATGGTATTTTAAAAAAACTCATATCTAACTACTGTTTACCTTTTTCTAAATAAGATGTAACCCTTATCTTTACCTAAAGGTCATCAGCTGGTACCACTGTCCTTAGTTAAGGGTCACACTCAGCAGTGGGGCTGCGACACTGAAACACTGGCATCACCTAGACAGAGGACGGACTGCAAGGCAGGAAAAGGCAGCGCTCTCCCCTCCCGCCGCTGCCCAGGCAGGAGCTGTCACTGCTCGGAGAACGATTTCCTTCTCCACCCCGTCCGGGAACGCAGCCTGCCCCCGAGGCCACCCGCCCTCGGCCCCGTCAACCGGCCGGTCCCCGCCGTCTGAGGGAGCGGCGTCCAACGGGGCCGGCACCGCTCCCGGTGCTCCTCCCGCGGACAGGGACCACACCCACACACCCACCCACCCACCCACCATATCCCCCTGCCACGGTCAGGGCGGGACAGCGGACACCTCCCGCGGGGGGCACCTCCCGCTCGGCACGGCAGGACACAGCGGGCAGGAGGGAGGCGCAGCCACGCCGCGGGAGACTTACGTGGAGCCGGGAATACCTGCAGTGAAGGGCTGACACGGCTGCCCCCGCCCCGGAAGAGGAAGAGCGGCCCGCCGATGCCGCGGCCCGCGCTCCTCCCCCGGGCCGGGGCGGGGAAGCGCCGGCGGAGCCCCGGGTGCAGGAAGGCGGGGAGAGAAGGGAAAACGGCCGGGCGGTGACCTGGAAGCGGAACCGCGGCTGCGGTGGTTTCCTGCCTCGGGAGGAGGGAGCCGCGGTTGAAGTTGAGCGTCGGGGTCTGCGCTGGCCCGAGGCACCGGCGGCGGCCGCCCGGGAGGATGCGGCGGGTGGGTCTCGCCGCCCGGGGGCCGGTCCCGCCCGCGGGGAGGGCGCTGGGCAGGGGGAGGTGGCGGCCAGGCCCGGCCCCGTGAGGCCGAGCCGGGACGGCGGGGGCGGCCGGCAGGTTCGGTGCTCAGTTTGGCGTTTGGGGTCTCTCCGTGGATAAATGCGGCTTTTTCCTGGGAGCGGCTGGCAGGCCGGTGCTGCCCCGGGGTGTGCGCGGCTCCTGTGCCGGCCTTTCGGGACGTGGCTCCCGAGGAGCTGCTGCCTTGACAGCGCCGTCAGAAGTTCCTGCAGGTGCCTCCCTGCGGAGCCCCGGGAGATCTTTAGCTTCTTGGTAGCGAGGTCTTGCTCTAGTGTTTCGTTTGTCTCCGCTGCCGTATGGAACAATTCCTGCAAATGGGGATGCTTGTAGAAGGTGGGGGCTGATGATGATAACTTTCATGTTCTTACTCTGCCAAGTGACTGTATTGGCAAGGCTGAACCAGGTGGTTGTCTTAGGTAAAAAAGAAAATAATTTAACATGCTTGTCAAGTAATATGTTTTAGAAGCCTATGCTCACTGGAAAGCTAAGGTTTTAATATAGCCAGCCTTAGTTAATTGTTGTTTTGGCTTTTTTTTGCCCAGTATCATCGCTATTCAAGACGTGCCTCTAAGGTTCATTAAGACTTGTCGGTTGTAAAAGGAGGTGTAATAGGAGTTAAGAGGAAAACAATTTCAATTATGAACAGGTACAACCTGATGCAGAGTTGTGAAAACTCCCTGTTTGAAATAAGTAGGACGAATGGTTTGTTGATTTTAAAAGCCAGAATCCTTAAATGTGTGACACTTAGTTATTCTTACTGTGCTTTTTCCTTTGTTAGGAGTCACTGCTTTGCTGTCACTTTTCTTTTCTCTCTTTTCCTTTCTCTCCTGTCTTGTAGGTTTGTAGATTATAGCTTGTAAGTTTTCTTTTGGGTCAGTTCCAAAACTGATCTTTCCGGATCAGGTCTGAAACTAATTTTTTACAGTTGAGGACTTAATATTCCTAGTTACAGGAGTCTTCTAAATAAATATGAGTAAACGTAAAGCTTGAGTAAATCTTATCTGTGTCTGGAGCAGGTAGAGTCTAGGAGAAGGAAGTCCAGTAGAAACCAACAGATGTCTTTAGGTATTTCTTAAAAACACTGAGAAATATCTGATTTTGTTTGTTTATTTTGAAATCCAAAAGATTGCAGTGAGTGCTACGACTTAGCTCTTAAATGAGGAAGCAGCCGTTAAACACCTGATTGTGCTTCTCAGCACTAACTTTAAGGCTGCTCATACACTAAAAGTTAGTTTTAAGGAGACAATATGAATCTAGCATAACTTCACTTTTGTGCACTGTGTATATTATATGTGTACTGTGTGTATAGTCCAGGACATTTCGTTGTAAACTCTTTTCACGTTCATCAGATGTTTCAAACAAGTGTTCAGCTTAATAGCTGAATGCGTAATTTCGTCAGTAAAGCAGTTGTAGTTCTAGGGGGTTTGGCTGTTAGCACTTCTTAATTTTCTTACAAGTAACTGAAGACAAACGGTAAATTATGTGTGTAATTCAAAAGCAATTTTACTCAATTCATAAATGGAATTGTCTTTCAGGCAGAGATGAAGCCTGGGAAATCATCACATCTAAAGGTAAATGCTTTATAATGTGATTGGTGTATGAAAATGGCACTTTTAATATTAAAAATATGGACGAAGACAAAACAACCGAATTTGCGACAGATACAAGAGTAATTTCAGCTACAGTTCAGAATGAATGACAAATTGCTCACAAGTACTCTAAGTATGCACTTGAGTTTTTTTGATTTTTCAGTCAATAATGGCATTAACCAATCAAGAATAGCATTAGGACAAAGCAGAATATTGTTAAGGTACCTTGATCATAAAGACTTTTTTTTTTCTTGGAATTTTTATTCCTGTGAGTGATTTGTGTTTTCAGTAGTTACCTAATTATGAGATTTGTAGCTCGTCGGACAGAACATCAAGGTCTGCAATAGCTCCTGGCCTGTGAATTCAGCAGTGGAGATGTGTAGATGCAGGTGTGTGTGTGTATCAACATATGTGTAGATCCCTCTGACGTAAAATTGAAACTCATCACTTGCAAATTTCCTTTCTGTTTTGAGGGGCAATACAGTTATGTGGCAGTGTAAACTGAACTGATCTTTAAGCCAAAGGTGCAGCAGCACTCTGGCTAAGTCTTGCTTTCATTAGGTCAAGGTTAAATTAGGCTGGGTTGCTGTTCCTCTGTGTTAATGATTTCCGCAATAGAACTTTGTATTTCAGTAATGTTTTCTGCTTGTCTTTGAAGTATACAAGCATCATCAAATAAATACTTGTAGGAAGCACCAGGATTCCCAAAGGCTAGCCTTTCTAATGCACATTATCAGAGGGACAGGAGGAAATGGGAAGCACATGGATTCTAGAGGAAAGACCTCTAATCATATTTGTGAATGACAAAACATTATGAGAAGGATGCAGAGGAACTGAGTTTATATAGTCTGGAGGAAATGAGGGTAGGTTACATATCTGGAGGTTAATAAACATTGAACTCAAAGTGAAGAATTTAAGTAATAAGTGTCCCTTGTTTTTAAGTGTATTAGGAAATATTTTCCAGTAGTAAGAGTAGCTAAGAACAAGAAATTATGTAGGAATTAACATTAACATAAGAGTTACTTTGGAAAACATGTATCAGATAGAACTGTATGGTTCTGCTGTTATTGACTATATTTGTCACAGACATTGAATTTCATGACAAGTTTTAAAAAAAATGCCCTTATGCTTGTTTACATAGCCTCTAACTTAGTTTAAATAGTCAGCAGTTGCAAAATACTGTGAATGCTGTAAAATGGGCTGTGCCTCTTTGTTATAGGAAAACTTCTAGCAAAGTTATTTGAAAAGTTACAACAATTACTTGAAATACGGTGCCACAATACAATGTTCCTTCAAAAAAAATTTTTTTAAGTTTGTTTAGTGAACCAAGAATGAGTTCCAGGAAATTAATGTTTTGTCTAGGAGATTTGGAAAGGAAACCTGTAGAGAAACCCTATTTCCCTGTCTGATACAAAATTTCCACTATCCTGCCACTGGCCAACTAACTGGCTTCCCTTGGTTCTCATGTGCCCATCTGTAATACATGGATGATATTTCATGTTATCTCTTTAGAGAGCTGTAGAGGCAGTATAACTGAGATAACAGTAGAAGGCAATATAACGGAGATAATCCTGTTAAACAGCCATGCAAAAAAAAATTAACTAGTCATACTTGCATAAGACAGAAGTTGATTAAAAAGTTCTCTTTTCGAAGACATAAAGGTGTGCATGCTTCTTGGCATGACTGGGACATCAGACAGTTATGGAGCAAGTCCATGAGTGGTTCTTGTAGTCTAGGAAGAGAAGCAGTCTTGTCTTGAAACAGGGACGGTTTTGTCTAGGTGGTATTTCTTAGTTTAACCTGGTCAGACATCAAAGTCTAAATACATTGTTCTCCCTTTCCTATTTCTGTCTTACACTTTCCTTGACTATTCTGGGACCCTATTAGTCACACAAATTAGAGACACAGGAGGATTGTAACACATGCTCTTCATACATCAACACAGAGTTTTTGGATCATAAGATGTTACACTGTAAAGTGTTTGAAAGGTGTATAATTTCCCTTCCAGCACAACAGGAGAGGGAAATGAAGACCAAGAAGAGAATTTTTTTGTGTCTGTGTGTTGTCTTGAACAGTCTCAAATCTCATACACTTCGAACAGTCTTAAATCTCATACACTTCAAAAAGTGCTGACCTTATTGCTCATTGAAAATTACTATATTAGCTTACCCTTTTTATTTCTGTCCTTCAAGTGGAAGTTTGGTTCTGTTTATGTAATCATCTGCTGTTCAGCTCAAACAAGACAGTGTTTGAAAGGTCTGTTGCATAGGGCTCCATAGAAAGCATGGATTGTAGCTTTACTGAGAATAAGGTTGTATTGGTTTGGTTTAGAGTCTCTTCTAGGCCTGTGTGCTTGTTTGAGAAACCATCTTTTATCTCTCCAGTGATCTTTCAATTGGTATTGCAAGGAAGTGGGGGAGAACCTAGGAGAAACTTGCATCTTAGTTCTCTAGCTGACAAATCTTGCAGTAAGAAGTGAAGTATCAGATATGGGCTCATTCAGGCTTGGAAATGAATGGAACTAGTGAAGTTACTCATAACTGGGAAGAAAACTTTAATGGTCATGTAGTTGTTCATTAGTGCAGAGTAGTCCACTTTATTTAAACCATCACATGTACTGAGTGTGAAACATTTGCCGCCATGTAGTTTTCCCTTCCTGTTAACTACTGTGTGTTGAGTTATAGTTGTAGGATGCATTGGTTTTAGTACTCCAGTAGCAAAGGTGCTTTTATATATATGTATATCAGAAATAATCACACAGCAGCACTATCTTAGTAATATAGCATTTTGATAATATTAGCCTACTAAAATAAAAATAGAAGCAGTGCGCAAATGAAACTAAAATCAGCTGTATCAGTCTTCAAGTAACAGTCCTTAGTGTATATGGGAATTTTGCAAAACTTCAGCACTTTAAGTGAGATTTTTATTACTTCTTTGTCTTTTATTAGTTTTGTTTAATGGTGGGCATCATACTCTTTGTGAATGTCTTGATGAGGAAGCATTTTTGGAGTCTCATTTTTAAGGAAGTCAGAAAAATTTTGAATAGCATAATAGATAAGAAGAATGGTTTTACTCTCTCATTATCGATGTTCTTATAGTCTTGAAATGTAATGCAGGAAACGTTTGTTAACTTCATTAGGAAGTTCTCTTGGAAAGTGAAGTAGCTACTTTATATGTCTCCTAATTGCTATGAGTTCTTTACTAGAGAAATGGCTCACAAGAATTAAATTTTCTTTTAGACAATAGTTGTGCATACTCGGATATGGACGTTAAACATAAGCTTATAAATAACACAGGAGCACAAAGCTGGGATAACTGCTCTTTTAAACTACTTTTTATTTCACCAATTTTATGTATTTAGAGTAGATGCAATATATAAAATCTTAATGACACTTTGGTTTTGGTCAATATGTGATCTTTAGATGTAACAGATTATTTTTATTTCTGATTTATTTCTAATTGTTGCATAAAGTATTTATAGATGGCAGTTTTTCCTGGTCAGATTGGATGCTTAACGTGTCTGTGGAACACAAAAACTGTGGCTGCAGAGATCCCCGGTTATCACTTGATCCTACCGGGATGGCTGGTGCAGAATGCTCAGATGCATCTCTGAATGTCAAATTCCTTTGGATTTAATTCAGATTCTTACTGCATTACATCATTTCAGGAGTTTATAACTTTCTAAACTGTAATTATATTCTGCTGTATCACTTAGTTTTGTTAAACAAGTGAGCTTGTGTTGTCATTCCAGGCAACTGAGTGGTATGCTGTAGTTCTAGTGTAGGTGTGGCAGTTTTTGCCTGTTTCCATATTCCACTTGAACCCAGCAGTAAATACTGTGAGAGATTACATGCATACTGGGAGATGTAACTGTCTCATCATTGGAAAGAAGGTTTAATCAGTGGTCATTAACATCACTCTCCTTGTTTTATGCTGTATGCAGGTTTTTGTCATGAGTCTGTTTTCACGTTTGGTCCTTTCAGCAGTCGTGCTTTTCATTGATCAGAGAAGAGTGTAGTTAGCTGACTGTTTTCATTGGTCTTGTGTGATGATACAATCTTCCATTCGGCTAAAGACTTAATATGGATCACTGATCTAATAATGGAAAACTAGCGTTATAAAACAGAAACAATCAAAATCTAGCAAAAAAAGCTGCCAGAAATGTAACAACGGTGTGATATCTTACTATAGAGGAGTCTCTTCTGACCACTTCACATGTTACTCTGTGATCATGGTTGATGAAGATGCTTAAAGACAGCCGCTGATAGCAGAGCCAGGATGCATGGTAAGCCTCCACTGGCTGCAAAGTGATGTGCACAGGCTTACTGAATGCTACTTAGCAACTTAAAAATAAAGGCTATTTTTATTTGTGTTCTGGATTTTAGAATTACTTATATAAGAAGCTTTGACGAACTGGTAATATGGTCTGTATGGTTGTTCTCTTTGTTCGTAGGGAAGACTGAAGGAAAAGCATAAGTTACTATGGTCTCACTCAACCAGTTTTCTAGTGCTATTAATGGATTTTGCTGAAATACTGTAAATGGCATTTTAAAGAGTTCTAAAGCCTTTCCTTATGATTGCTTTTCTGCTTGTTTTACAGAGTCAAATGGTTTCCAAAAAGGGAGTATGCCACCAAATTTGATGTTAATACCCCGTTATGTAGACTTGCCATTAATCTTCTGCAAGTATGAATGCTTAAATCACTTTATTTTTCTTTTCCCTATATTTATATGCATACCTTTGGCTTTTTTTGCAGGATTTACTTGGAGTAAAAGATCACTGACTTCTACAATGGAAAAATCATGGATGCTTTGGACCTTTGTTAAAAGATGGCTACTAGCTTTGGCTTCCTGGTCTTGGAGTCTCTGCCGTATTTGTCTTTTACCCTTGATAGTGACTTTCCACTTGTACGGAGGCATTATACTACTTATATTAATATTTGTATCAATAGCAGGTATATTATATAAATTCCAGGATGTGCTGCTTTACTTTCCTGAACAGCCCTCTTCATCACGCCTTTATGTTCCTATGCCTACTGGTATACCACATGAAAATATCTTCATCAAAACCAAAGATGGAGTTCTGCTCAACCTTATCCTGCTGAGATACACAGGGGACAACGCAGCTTATTCTCCAACCATCATTTACTTTCACGGCAATGCAGGCAACATCGGCCACAGGTTGCCAAATGCTTTGTTAATGCTGGTAAACCTGAAAGTAAACTTAATTCTGGTCGACTATAGAGGGTATGGAAAAAGTGAAGGAGAAGCAAGTGAAGAAGGCTTGTACTTAGATTCTGAGGCTGTGTTAGACTATGTGATGACTCGGTCTGATCTTGATAAAACAAAAATTTTTCTTTTTGGCCGTTCCTTGGGGGGAGCAGTAGCTATTCACTTAGCTTCTGAAAATTCCCATAGGATTTCTGCCATCGTGGTGGAGAACACCTTTCTTAGCATCCCTTATATGGCCAGCACTTTGTTCTCTTTCTTTCCAATGCGATATCTTCCCTTATGGTGCTACAAAAATAAATTTCTGTCCTACAGAAAAATCTCTCAGTGCAGAATGCCTTCTCTCTTCATCTCTGGGTTGTCTGACCAGTTAATTCCACCAGTTATGATGAAGCAACTTTATGAATTATCCCCAGCTCGGACTAAGAGATTGGCGATATTTCCTGATGGAACTCATAATGACACTTGGCAGTGCCAGGGTTATTTCACTGCACTTGAACAGTTCATCAAAGAAGTAATAAAGAGTCACTCCCCTGAAGAAATGGCGAAAACATCTTCTAATGTAACAATAATATAATTGATATTCTTCTTTGGGGTAGGGTGGGGGGAGTACCTGCACTGTACCTTGATTTGTGATAAGTGGTAAAAGAATGTCCATTTTTAAATGTATGTCATGTCTGTACTTGCCTAAAGAGTGAAATTAAACTTGGAAAGGTCTGATATTTTATTAAGGTGTTCCAGATAACTTTTACATTTGCAGCATTGTAAATGAACCATTTTATGTCTTTCTCATACTTTTTTGGTATCTCTGTCCATAAATTCCATTTCTTTGATATGTACAACAGATGCTATTAAAGGAATTTGCTACAAAAGTAGTACAGAATGTATTAGTTTAGAACATCAGGAGGCTCTTCAGTATTCACTGCTGTATGTGTGAGCTTTTTGGACAGCCATGGTTAGCACAATGATTTGTTGCTTCTCTTAGAGTTTATTTACAGTGTGCCATGCATGAGATTAGTGTTTTATTCCTTGAAATTTTATATTATGCAAAGTGGGAAGTCTTTAATGTGCTAAATAATATAAAATAACATTAATGGTAGAGCATACATGCAGGTATATTATCCTGGGTTATTATTAGTTTTTTTATGGTTATGCAAACATATATATTTCAAACGGCAACTGAAAATGGAAAAAAAAAAAAAAAAAACAAAACCAAAAACCACTTTCCCCTATTTTCATTTTACTATTTGTATTATAATAGTGCACAGAAAGTTGTATGTGCCTAAACATCATGACTTCAGGATTTTACCGAGGCAATTTTGCCGTAGAAAATAGAAGTAACCTTCAGAAAGACAACAGTGCAATCTAAGCTCCCGTCTGCCTCAAGCTGTCCTCACTGACGTACATGCAAACCAATTGTTACTAGTAATCTGCTTGTGCATTTTGAGGTGGTATTTCTCAAGGCAAAATGGGTGGTCATACATACAAGGTAAAAGTAGGTATCTGCGTTAGTTTTTTTAGGCTAGTAGTTAAATGTACGTGCCCTTTATTTATACCTGTAAAAGAAACAAATTCAAATAATTATCAGTGACCACTTGATTAGAGATTAATATATACAGTTGTTACAATAAGGATAATAAAAATGAGCAGGTAGTCCTAGGCAGTCATATTGTTGAGAGTTGGAAGGCTCTGCAGATACTGACTGATCGATGGGCCAAAGCTGATGATGGTATGAGGTTCAACAAGGCCAACGGCTGGGTCCTGCACTTGCGTCACAACAAGCCCATGCAGTACTACAGGCTGGGGGAAGAGTGGCTTGAGAGCTGCTCAGCAGAAAGGGACTTGGGCGTGTTGGTCAACATCCAGTTGGACGTAAGCCAGTACTGTGTCCAGGTGGCTAAGAAGGCCAATGGCATCTTGGCCTGTATCAAAAGTAGTGTGGCCAGCACGACCAGGGCAGTGAATGTCTGTCTGTACTTGGCACTGGTGAGGCCACACCTTGAGTTCTGTGTGAAGTTTTGGACCCCTCAAAGCAAGAAAGACATTGAGGTACTGGAGTGTATCCAGAGAAGGGCAATAGGGAAGGGCCTAGAGGGCAAGTCCTGTGAAGAGCAGCTGACGGAGCTGGAGTTGTTTAGTCCGGAGAAAAGAAGGCTCAGGGCAGATCTTATCACTTTCTACTACCTGAAAGGAGGTTTTAGCAAGGTGGATTTTGATCTCTTCTGCCACGTCTCAAGTGGAAGGACAAGAGGAAAAGGCCTTAAATTGTGTCAGGGAAGGTTCAGATTAGATATTAGAAAAACAATTTTCAGTGAAAGAGGTGCTAGACCTTGGTCTAGGTTGCCCAGGGAGGTGATGGAGTCACCATCTCTGGAATTGTTCAAGAACCGTCTGGATGTGGCACTTGGGGATACGGTTTAGGAGTGATTATGGTGGTGTTAGGTTGATGGTTGGACTAGATGATCGTGAAGATCTCTTCCAGCCTTGATGATTCTGTGATCAAAGACATGCTGTTAGCTCAGTCTGTATTGGAGTATGGGAGCTGTTTATATCTCTTCTGCAAGTTTAATTTCTCATCCACTGCAGCTGATTTTACCTCTTCCAAATTTTTATTTTTTTTTTTTTTGGAAAGAGCAAACTGGGAAATCTTCCACACAATCTGTACAATCGCCCTTCAGAGTGAAATTTTTAAATTAACTTTCATACCGTGTTGTCCTGATTCAGAAAAGCATCTCAGCATACACCTAAAATCTATTTCCTGAGGGACGGTGGTATTTTAAGCTTATGTTTAGGTTCTTTGGTTGAATAAAACTGCTTTCCTGAACTGGTGCCTTAATGGTTATGCCTCCTAATGGAATTACGGTTCTTCTGTACACATGGATAATAGTTATCAGCAATTTTTAGATAGGGTGATACATCTTTACTTAAATGTGATTTTTTTTTAAATTTTAAATATATACATACCAGAACTTGCTGCTTTCTCTGGTAAGTATATTTTGTGATACTATTATTAAGGTTTTCTTAGAGTTGATTGAAAAAAAGTGAAGATCTTTTGGGATCTATAGACCTAAAATCATAGAGCATAGTTTTAAATCTGAGTGAAACCAAAACTATCTTTTCCGCCTTACAGTGGTGGTTTTTTTGTTGGAGTTTTTTTGTGGTTTTTTTTTTTTGGGGGGGTGGGCAGGCCAAGCAGGCAGGGCATGGGGGGAAGGTATATTTGAGAAGTTTGGCTGTGGGGCTGGGAGGTGAAGCAATGTTGGTACCAGATGTATCATTGCCTTTCCCTGATGTGAGCTGCTTGCATAGATTTTTTCATCTACTTCACATTACTTTAGAATAGAGATGGAAGGAGAGAAGGAAAATTAGCAGTCAAATAGTGCTTTTCTAAAAGTCAGTTCATAAAGCCAAAAGAATAGACTGATTGTTGGAGACAGAATGAAGTGAAAGTGGTTGTTTCAGAAGTTGTCACAACTTGCCATTAAATACAATTGTGATTTTTTCCATAAAATGTCAATTTCTAAAGTAATATGGCTTTTAACCACACTTCCCACCAATCAAAACAAAAATCTCAACCCAAAATACCCCTAGTATTACGTGGCACTTATGTACAAATGAGGTATTTTCATTTGGGCATACACTTGCAAAGTCAGAGTCAAATGTGTGATGTTACATTATGGCAATCTGAAACTGGGTTTGTCTAAATATTACTTTTGATTATCAAGCCATATATTTTCACTATACTGTCTGCAGGACATAAATATGAAACTGTCTGCTTTTGCAAGTATTGAGTATGAGAAGACACAATTGTCATATATGCATCCATTACACTTAATGTGGTTTCTTCAACCTTCCACATATGCACGGTTTTACTTCTCTCTTAATGGGTTGGCCACATACACTTGTGAATGAATGTTATCTTGCTATTTTTTGTTGCATTGGCTGTGAAATCCACTGAAAGAAAACAGGAAGGAAATTATGTTTTTATGCAAATATTCCACTGCTGTGCATACAGTCCTTTAAGGGAGGGAGGAGGAGGAAAGAACTTGTTCTGACAAGTCAAGACTTGTTTTTATTTTATGGACTGTGTGATGGAAACCCACAGTTATCTGCTGCTAAAATCTGAACTGTAAGCGACATAGTAATAATAACTTTAAATTGCCAAAATGTGTGCTATGATACTGTTGCATTTATTTAATATCATTATATGTTTTCTCATAAAAGCTATCCATTTGTACATAGATATTTCTCAAGTATTTGTCCTGTACATATAAATTTCTAGTTTGGGAAAAAGTTGAGTTATTTTCATAGGTTTATATGAAAGCTTCTTGGTTTAAACATGCTCATTAAAGGAATTGTCTGTTTTATAAGAGGAAATTTAAGTTTAAAAAAAAAAAAAGGAAAAACAAAGTTGGAGTGGGGGCAGGAGTTGAACAGCTGTAGCAGTAGAGTCCTTGTAAGTAAGCATAAGACCTTGTGTGTACATGTGTGTGGTTTTAATTAGTGGAAATACTTGAGGCTTCCTGCTAACCCAAGTTTACATTCCCAGTATTTGTTTCTGAACTGTGAAATGCAGAGAGATAAGCTGTGCTTTCTTCTGAAGACATGTTAACTGGTTTAGCTGCCCTCATGTCCATTTCTCAGGTAAAATTAGAAATAGAGCACAAATGCATTTGGTAGGCAACGGACAATCTCTCAGCTGAAGGGCAGAAGGATTAACTGTTTATACAAAATATGCATATCAGCATCTCTAAGCTAATCATTTGGGTCACGTTGGGTGTTCACAGTGAAGAATGCAAGGCTGAACTGAGAGTCCAAGGTATGATCTTCTGTTAGCAAAAAGATGCAGACGTACCTCCATTTGTATTTCATAACTCAATTCTTGAAAAGTACATTTTTATTTTTGTTAATGACAGGTCATTTTTTTAGGGGCACTTCTGCCAAATATAAAATCAGTGCCTCTTGCATGTAGTGGGATCAGCCTGATGTATCCCATTAGGTATAATTTGCAATGCCATCCTGCTTGTATAATTTAAAGTAGAACCCCGCAGAAGTGTAAATAGGGATAGCATATTGAAGTTCTAAATAACACTTGTGTTTTGAATTCAGAAACAGTCACTGGATATAAGATGCAAGCTTTTTATTTGATTTTTCTTTAATATATAGTTAAGGCAAAATTAAAGTATTCTTAAGTTTTGTAGACAAAGCGTAAATGTTACTGTATATGTGCTAATTGTGGCAAAGTTTTACATTCTCATTCTAGTCTGGTTTTTACAATAAAGTTAATTTTACAAAAAACACTTTTCTATTTTTATGTACTGACATATGCAATAAATTGATACATTAAAAGTGCTGTTAATGTCTTGTTCTAGTCTGTGGCCTTTCTTCAGTGTGTGTAAAGGGGTAGTTCTGTGGGCATGGTAACAAATCAACCCCAAGGTATTGTTTTCAGTTTCTAAAGCCAGAGCACATGGACTAGACATTATTAGTTATGTCATTTGTGGGAAGCTATTATGACAGGGGAAAAAGTATATTGTAAATACATGTTTCTAAGGTTTGTCATGTATCCTTACTTTCAGGAAGTGTTAATAAGTAAAACTGGTATGCGGTAGCTCTCCATCGCTTTCTAACACAGGTTGCATTTCAAAATTTCTCTGTTGTCTGCGGGACTGAGAGATCTTCTAATTATGATGTCCATTAGGAAGTACTTTGAAGTGTTCCTGACTAGTTTTACCACCTCATGCTGGCAAAGTTTCAACTGTCAATTTTAAATCCTATAATACCACTCTAACAGGTTTATAGTTAATTCATGTAGCTGCAGTGGGATATTGAAGCAATTTCTACTTTCTTATAGAGAAATGTATAAGTAAGCTTGTATCACCTCTGCTGCCATTCTGCATAGCTTCTATGAAATACCCAGAAAAGAAGGATTCTTTGCTAAAGCTGCAAAATGTTTGTCCTTTCCTGGATTACTGCAAGGCTTATAGTTAATTTTTAACCCACTACCTAGTAAACAGGCGTGTGAGTGGGGGGTGTAGGTGTGGTATATTTGGACAGTCTGTTCAAGATACCTGTTAATTTTGAATGAAAAAAACAGATATTTCTGATTTTTGTAACGGGAGAAATGAAAGTGCAGGAGCAACTCAGATTTGGGTAGTCCATGTGAATACTGCCCTTCTTGAATGAGACGCAGGTTGCTGTCTTGTGAACTATGTCACTAAAACTTAACTGCACAGTGCTAGTCTGGAGAACACAGGTCTTGCACTTGGTTTTTCTTGCCTGAAAATTGAGAAGCAGCTGGGCTGCAAAGTGCAATATAAGTTGTGTCATATCATGTTAAATTTGCTTAATAGATGGGTATAGACATTCATATCAGATGGATGAAGGTAAAACACAGTATTGAATTTTTCTCAGAATTTGCAAGTACTGATTAAATCATAGTAAGCATTCATAAGGGCATATGAAGATCTAAACTAAAATGAGAACAGCCCTGTTGGGAAGGACTTGGGGCTGTTCATATATGAGGGGGTGGACATGAACCAGCAATGTGCACTTGCAGCCTAGAAAGTCAATTGTATCCTGCTTTTATATGCTGTATCAAAAGCAGGGTGGCCGGCAGGTCGAGGGAGGTGATCTGCCCCTCTGCTCTGCTCTTGTGAGACCCCGCCTGGAGTGCTGTGTACAGCTCTTGATTCCTCAGCACAGGAAGGACACTGAGCTGTCAAAGCGAGTTCGGAGGAGGGCCACCAAGTTGATTAGAAGACTGGAGCACTTCTTCTACGAGAAAAGGATGAGAGAATTGGGTTTGTCTAGCCTGGAAAAGGCTTAGGGGTGACCTAATTGTGATCTTCCAGTACCTGAAGGAAGCCTACAAGAAAGGTAGGGACTTTTTACAAGAGCATCTAGTGATAGGACAAGGGGGAATGGCTTAAAATTGAAAGAGAGTAGGTTTAGATTAGATATTAGGAGGAAGTTCTTTGCTATGAGGATAATGAGGTGGAGCAGATTGCCCAGAGAAGTTACTTGTTTCATTCCTGGAAGTGTTCAAGGCCAGGGTGGATGAAGTTCTGAGCAACCTGATCTGGTGAATGGTGGCCCTGTCCATGGCAAGGGGGCTGGAAATAGATGGTCTTTAAGGTCCTTTCCAACTGAAACCTAAAACCAAAGGCAGGGGCCTTGTTGTCTGTTAAAAAGATCAAGTACAGGTAGATAAAACTTTGAGAAAATAGCACTGGCTAAACAAAAATCGTTTGCTCTGAAGATTTTGAACATGCCTGAGCTTTAAATATTTTGTTGGACCCTATTCAGGGTCTTCATTTTAGACTTTGTACAGAGTTCTGTCTCTGTAAGTAGATAAGGAAGATACACTGGTTATTTTCTGGAATTGTTTTGAAAACATCGATGTGATTAATCTATTATGCTTCAGCTTGGATGAAGACAGAATAACTCTCGTAAGCCTTGGAAAAACAGCAATTTTTCTTTCTCTGAATGCAATACAGCTGAAAAGCAGACTTGGTTTTATTGTATTACGGACCATGGTTTCACTCCTAATTGGAGATACATATGTAATAATCTGAAGCAATGAGCTGAATAATGCAAAACTGCAAGATGGCTGACAGAAATATATGTTCACATACCAGATTTAGAGAGCTGTTGCTTCTAGTTTTGACAAGCAACTAAAGAACAGATTTTGCTCCTTGAAGACAGAAAGGAAGTTCTACAGCTGGTTTGCGTTACACTTAATGTCTGGTGTGGGCTAATTATTTACAAAAATTCAAAGGGAAAGGTCAGGCAGAAAACCCTTTCCTTTCTGTCCTTTAGGACTCGGGAACAGTGTAGCAATCAGATATAGCTATGGAGAAATAACATTATGATTTGAAAATACTTGGATCCTTGTCCTGTGCCCTCTATTGAAGGTCTCCAGACTGTAGCAGCAGCAGCAGAATGGCCACTCCCACATGAAAGGCCATGGGTCCGTGTTTATTTCGTTACCATACAAATGCATTAGTAGCCCATCTGTGCAAAATCAGTCAAGTTGCATAGTGTCAAAGAGGTGGAGAAATGCAGTACTCGGTGCTGCTGGATAGCAAAGCCAGTGAGACTGTAACAGAAGTGAGCTACAGCTGTATGACAGAGCTCGTTTTCCCCTGGGCAGTAAGAAGGAATTCCTATAACATCACGGGTGGGAGGGATGGAAGGGAAGGAGGCTGTTATTAAGCTGCTGTAGTATATAAATCATGTGTTTTCTTTTTATATTTTATATGGTTTTAAAATTATTTTCTATGTCTTGTTGGCTCTTCTGCATACTTTGAAAGACACCTATAATAATTGCTTTTCCTTCCTGCGTAATTTCCTATTCTCTTTGAAAACACTGTAATAACCATGTAAAAAGTGACAATGACTGCAAGTCAGCTATAGGTTTACTATGTGTAATATGCATGCCAGACTTGGACTCAAATTGTCTAGATGTCTAAAGAAATAAAATCTTGCAAGGAATAAATCAAGGATGTCATATCTAAAATGTGCAGAGACAATTGTGTTATCCTAGGCAATTTTGAAATTGTGAGGCAAAGACAAAAGAATACACTTATTGATTCAGAAAAATCTCAGAGGATTTTTTTTCCTTTTAGCAAGGTAATTTATCAAGGCTTTAACTGTTTGTATAAAACATACTTTACTTGCAAGGTATTCATCAGCTTCCTGAAAGTTAAAATAATAGGATGTAAGATACACAGCCACAGGAGTGGAGTATCCAGAAATAGAGTGCTTTTTGGATCCATATGTGAGGCAGAACTTGCCTGGATTTGCTACAGTGTAAATTGTAGTTAATGATAAGAATAAAAGCACTAATTAAGTGTCCTTGAAGGGAATGTGTACTGTTTCAGAGTGATATATAAATCTCTGTAATAGCAGAAAACTGTAATACAGGATTTATTCTGATCTCCCCCAAAACAGTCCTCCTATTTTGTCCATCTTCAGAAAGGACTTGAAACTAAATGTGCTTCAGAGGGAAGCTTTGCTTGTTCTTTGCTCCTCTATCTATTCTGCACTGTCTTGTGTAGCAAGGCAAGCTGTTGTGGTCTCTTTATTGTAATTACTGATTTTGTGGGACCATTTTGTGGCTACTTCAGAAGTATATGAAGCTGGACCCTTCCCACTGGAGTCATACTTTTAGTGTGGCCTTTGACATTTGCCTGGATCTCTGGATTGCAGCATCTGCACAACCTCCTTTTTAAAATAAAAACATTTGTTTTTAAGTAAACTTTCATGTTTCTTCACTAAATTGGGTTTTTACTCAAGCCCTCATATTAATATCATCTGCTTCTCCTTTGTACATTAAACTTCATTATGGGATTTTCCTCTCTAACTAAGAAGATGCTTTTATGATTAAAGTACATTGCTGGATTTCAGGAAATCAAGAATTCAGTTTCTGGTTCAACCACAGATTTCCTGTGTGATTGGTTACTATCACTGCCTTTGCTCCCCACAGATGTAGTGCTGATCTTTTATAAATGTGCAGGTTACCAGGACCCATCTTGGTCATTTAATCTGATACACTGCATAACAGAAAGAACAAAATTAATTGCTTCCATAAAGTTACAAGGTTTTCTTATGCTGTAACATCTCGGAAGATTTAACCAGTCTTAATTTCCATGGGTTGTAGTGAAACATTCTCTCCTGTAAGAGTCTTCAGTGGTAATGTGTTTATTTTATTTATTTGTTTATTGTTTTGAGTTTTACCTAGAAGTTTGCTCTTTTCCTCAAAAGTAAAAGACTTGGTCAAGTAGAATTCTTAGACTAGCCAAGACATTTCTTGATGGTTTTCCTTGACTAAATTAATGAGGTCTCTTAGTCAGTCAGCCTGAGTGTTCAATATAGCTCATCCTTTCAGTTGAGGAGGCACTGTGGTTGGATTCACAATGTGCCCATGGATCATGTACTGTGTATGCAAAATACGACCATATTTTCAGAATATTTTTATTCTAAGGGTTTATTCTTATTTGCTTCCAGAGATAGATGGGTTTCTCCAGTTTAATGCAGTGATATTTTCTTTTCTAGAAATAGTTTGGAAAATGCTGCTTTGAACTGATCTTGAGGCAGGCCCCAAGGTTTTTCAGCATGCATGTGTGTCTTGAGTCAAAAACTGTTAATATGGTACAAACTTCTGTAAAGGGATTTTCAGGGAAGCTGGCCAGTAGAAGCAGGCTGCTAACCACAAACTGAATGCCCTTTCCATTATGAGTTCTTTAGGCCTCCTATATTCATTTGAGATTTTTGTTGTGAACCCTTTTCACTGTTCAGTGTTTTCAGTCTTAGCTATATGTAAATAGTTTTGTCAGTATAAAAGCATGTTGCTGCCTCTTTTTTTTTTGCATATTATTTTGCCCCAGAATATAATCCAAATCGTACACCTCTGTTTCAACATGAATATTCCACTGTTCAGCTGAAGTCAACACCTTCCCATGTCTCCTAATGGGGGGCTAATCTGGGCACCCCTTAGTCCTCTTTAGTCATATCTTAGTTTAAAACACAGCAAAAATGACACATACAGTGATCTTACTGACCTAGTTTAAGCAGGCTAAGGACTACTTTGCCGCTCTACCAACAAGGGGAATGAAAAGGAGAGTATGTTATGACAAGACATAGTGGCAAGCACTGATTCTTCTAGGCTCAGCAACTAGCATGAGGGTTTTGTTTGGTTTAGGGTTTGTTTTTCTGGGGTTTTTTTGTTTGTTTGTGGTTTTTTAAGTCTTTTTTTGTGATTTACTTTAGTGCAATTAGCATCTACAACTAACTGAAGCTTCATTTGAGTATATTAAAACAGAAGTTGTTAAACTCGGTTTATTTCTAGGCAGTTTGCGTTGTTTTTCATTATTGATATCTTACTGCCATTATTTATTGTTCCACTATGATTTTGTCATCTCCATTTGTCAAAAGTGATGTTTTCTTTCAATCCACATAACTGCTTATGAATCAACAGAACAAATCAAGGTTGCCAATCAAAGTTGCCAAGTGATCCCTTTCATGCTCAGCTACAAATATCTACTGAATTTAATATTTTGCCATGTGTGGGCTGTTATGATTTTCCTCATCTCCCGTTTGAAATTCTTGTTGATCAGAATGATAAGCAAGATGAAGCCAGATGTCTTACGGAAGTTCTCTGTGTCACCACAATTATTTTGTCAGCCCAAATAATGACCCCATTTAAAGAAGGTGTGGAGGCTGGGAACAGCCTATTTTCTCTAGAAGTGATGAGAGTGCTGCTATTTATATATCTGTCTGTTATTTTCTGATGTGTTAATGACTGCAGAGACCTCACTGGCCAATTGTTTCTCAGTATTCCTGAATAGCCAGTTATAACTTTCATTCTCTCAGTCTCATTGTCTAAAATAGCACATCTTTTCCAACTGTAATATTTCTTTTTTATTGTTATTATTTTTGGAACAGTCAATACTAGGCTGGTAATGTTCTGATGTCTAGGGATACTTCAAGACATGTCTGCTTAGTTCTAATAATTGCTTATCCTGTTAAAAAAACCACTGCATTAGTTTATCTTAAATTTCCTTCAAAATGCAGCCCCATTTACCCCTTAACTTAGCCTTGAAAATAGGCACAGAATGGTATGGTATTCTGCTCGTTCCACCCTATGCTGATTTTTTTGTACTTTCTCATAGTATGTAGGTGGTTTCTAAGAGCACACTAAGATACATTGTGTAGTTTTTTCCTCTGCATTTAGGAACAAATTTACTCATCTGTGCAGGATAAGTGTGGTTGCTATAGATGGCAAAATAAGGGAAAGAGTGCCTTACATCACAGTGGAAGATGATAAAGCTTATAATTATCCTAAATTTCTCATAGCCTTAAGAAACAGAAGTGGGAGAGGCTACAGAAGTTGTTACTCTATTGTTGTTCCTCCTTCCTTCTCCTTCCCCACAGAATTAACTTGATCTGAGCTACTCTGGTAGGTGTTGCCATCAGGATTCACTACAGAGTGTTTGGACCGACCTGTAAAAGTTCTCTGTTTTGCACAGATAAAGCTTACTCACATGGTAAGGGGGGTTGACCTGTTGATTTTAGCCCTAATTGTGATGCTATCTTTTTTTCTTTTTTTTTTCTTGTCTTGGACCACTGGAACTTTTAACAAAGGGGTAAAAGTTGAATTTTGTGTGAGAAGAAAATACAATAAGCATACAAACATGTTTGGGATATTTAAGTACCCCTGCTGCTGCAGAAAAGAAAGGAATTCCTAATGCAGGGTTTTAAGATGAAAGGACTTGTAAAATCTTAAAACTATGAACTTAGACCAGACCCTCAGGATTCATCTGGAAAATGTTAGCATGCATGTTTAAAGTTTTGTTTGTATTTCATTTTTAAATTCTCTAAATATAATTTTGTTCTATACCTCTCTGCTCTTTCCCTCTGTTCTTATTTCCCATCTCTTATTCTTCTCCATCGTCTAGTTTTCACCTCTTCTAGTCCCCCCCTACCAAGTTTCCTCTGCCTGCTTCTCTGTGTCCCCTTTTGTATTAATCCAGGTCCTTGAATTCTGTAGAGAAACTGTATTTATTAGGTAAGTTTAATAAAATGTCATCCATTTTCAAGTTAGTTAGATGAACTGAACTGCAAAATCTGCAGCTACATGCATTTTAGAGACCAGTAATTTATGACTCATACCTGGGAATATTTTTCACTATTGGTTTAGGAAACCACGAAAAAATTTTTTTGAATAATTTTTCTCCTTTGTGGGCATACTGTCACTTTAGATATGAATATATATATATGTTAATATGTGTGATATAATGTATATACACAGTAAATCCTCATGCACACAGAGACACATGCCTGTCATACGTGTATGCCTTTTAAGTAGCACTGGATGATATGCTGCCAGGAAACTTTATATAGTTTCTGCATTTCTAGATAAGGCTCTAAAATTACCAGTGGTACTGTCTGTGCCTAAATTTAAAGAATATGGGAAATGGTTATAGCAAGCTGCCACATAAATAAATAGTTGAAAGTGAAAGGAGGAAGGTAGATTGAACAAGTAGCTCATGAGAAAGTATTCATTTCCAAACTGCAGCACAGAGAGATGAAAACAAATTGAATCTTAGATGTTCACTCTGTACATTAAGTTTAATGGTGCTATCAACAGCTTCATATGACAGGAAATGATCTGGGCGTTTTGTTCACTTGTTCTGGATGCCCTTAGTTTCAGAGAGCAACGGGTAACATGGATTGCACCTCGGAAGGGGACAGCTGAACTCTCCCTCTGGCTTTAGTAAGGAGAAAGCAGCGATGAAATCCGTGGACTGTGTGCACGTCATCCAACAGAAGGCTACCGCCTCCTCTCCTTCTGCCCCTCCTGGTGCTGTTTCAGGCACCACGGGACTTTTTTCTGTCACATTCCTGTGGCTTGCAATGCTCCTGTCCTCTTGTCTTGCAGCAGTGTCTCTTTACCATGTTATCACCCTGAAAACAGAACTAGAAGCTCTGCGCAGCGAGCTGATCTACAGGGTCCAGGCAAGGTCTCCGCTAGACCGGCCACCCGTGTCCCCTGATGAATATAAAGCAGGTACCCCTGTTTCTTCCTTCCTGCAAGTGTCTGCAGCTGGCACCAGGCAGGTAAGCTGGAGGGGTGGTTTTCAGCTTGCAGGGGATGAACAAATGTGGGGCTGCTTTCACTGACTGTTGCTTCTCCTTGTTAGGAGAACAGGCTTCCTGAGAGCTTCCAAAAGGAAATCTGGAATGGGAGTAGGAACAGGGGCAGACGGTCTGTTGTCCACACAGAAGAAAAAGGTAAATAGCATCTGGTGGAATGGGTTCGGATGCTGCAGTTGGATACACTTTTGAGAAAAGCAGCATTGCTTGATTTGTGTCTTCTCCTGTCAGTATCCAATGCTCCTGGAGCTCATTCTGGCTTTCAAAATTATTGCTGAATGAATGGTTTTAACAATAGGCATATTCTCTTAATGGTTACCATATAGAATCACAGAATGTTTAGCGCTGGAACGGACCTTTGAAGGCCATCTAGTCCAACCCCCCCTGCAATGAGTTGGGACATACTTTTTAAGGTACTGGTATTCATGCTATATGCATTTCAGTTGTTGAGTTCTCTCTGATCAATAGTAAGGAAGGAAATCTATTATTAAAAATGCCAACTCACTTTTCTGGGAAACATGCTCATCCTAAAAGAGAGAAGTAATGAGAAATTTAGGGAAGTAGGAGAGAAAGTAGTAGAAAAAGATTGGCTTATACCTGACAAAAGAGACAGACTACAATGAATTCAGAAGTTTAGGATTATTTCTACATTAAAACAATCCATTAATATAATTAGAAAAATGAATAAAAGAATGCCTATCCAGTAAGAATTTTTTTTTCTCTCATGGCCTTTATAAAAGTTTGTGCAGAGAACACTAAGACTGTGCTTCATAAAAGATATCCAATGTGTATTATAATGTTGACATATTAATGGGATGTATTTATTTCCTTTGGGGATAAAATGTCTATATTTCTTTATTTTTCCAAACACCATGATGCCTTATAGGATGAAATGCAGAATTTTATTATAACAGTTCGCAGACATACTCTGATTACACTGAGTAACTAAAAATATTCCTGAGTTGCTAAATCAATTCACTCCTATTATGATTACTTTTTTATTTAACTGACAAAAGCTAATAAGTTATTAAGAGATGATGTTGAAATGGAGTAATTTGTAGACAAAGACTAAATGAAATTTAAGTTCTAGGGTATAATCACTCTACTTACTTCCAATATTCTCAAAAGAGAACATTCATTTAGGACATCACCTAAACCCCACAGGTTTATATGGGATTTATTCTACTTCATTAGTAATCTTTTGTTCAGGGCCTTGGCTACGACAGATTTCGCAAACGGGACTGAGGACGTGATTGCTTAAATTATATTTCTTGTAGCTTGCTTCCTTTCATGGGAACCACAGAGTTTCCCTGTTCTTCCCCACCCTAGCAACTCCCAAATAAAAAATAGTGATCTAAATTACAAGTATGATAAAAAACAGAGACATCTTTTTAAAAATGAATGTTATAGCATCAGCGAGTGATCCAGTTTTCTTCACAATGGCTTTGACCTTTATTCTTGTTGCTATTTCAGGGTGTACACGGGTGAGGAGGGTTTGGGGCTCCTTGGCTGTGCTTCTAGGTAGACTTACTTTTTCTCATCATGTAGCCACCTTTGATTATACCTACTTACCTTTATTCACATAAAATTATAATTAAACTACTTATTTTTGTAAACTTTTTTTTAAAGAAGGCTTTAAAATTGTTTAGGTTGGATGACAGAAAGCACAGAATATGAACATGCATTTAAAAGGGAAAAGCTACATAGTTTGATCTACTACAAAACTGTTTTCTAACACGAACCTCATATTTTTGCACATAAAAAAGAAAAAGTAAATTACAAATCTTGTATTTATATCAAAGGTCATCTGTTAGGGTTATCTTTCTGCCTGCTCTAGTTACAACAAATTTAGCTTGTCAGATTAGTAAGATGTTAAATTTTCTCAGATCAGATTTCACTGATGACCATGAACCTATTGGTTGATGTCAAATTTTGTCTTAGCAGAACGAGTTAAGAGAACATGGTGTTGTTCATGGTGCTGAATCCAGTCTATTATTTGGCCATGTACACAGAATTACTGGTCCTGTGTTTTGGTCTTTTGACATCCATATCTGAGTATCAGAATCCCAGCAGCCTCAAAATTGTCCTGCAGATGAGCGGCACTCGTCATTAGGGTGATGAGTGAGATGCCTGTTCTTGTCCTATTTTTAAAAGTAGAGTCTGGTCCCATAATTAATTGTTTTCCCATCATTTTACTTTTAGACGGAACAATTCCTTAGAAAGATAATATTTGAAAACATCACTGATACACAGTTGCTTCTCTTGTGATTAAATGGAGAGCAGAAGTAAAATACAGAACTATTATTTTGTTTATAAATAAAGTAGTGGCTCAATTATGTTTTCTTTTTAGACTTTAATTATTGAATTCTATGAATGGATGCCCCATTATTTTTTTAGGCTCAGCACAGCCCTTCTTGAACATATGGAATTACAATTTTAATTTTTTTTCTACTTCTTGATGCTGTGTGCATAAAAGCGGTCATAAATTAACATTTTCATTAAAATGACAATTGAATGAAAGTGGATCTAACACAGTCTTGTTCTTTCATGTTTCTATAGGGTAGGCATTTGTCTGTGCTCATGCATGAAAGTATTAGCCATCAGTTATACATTTTGCACCTTGAGAAAATTTCTGGATCAAGTAAGTTAGAGAGATGGGTTTCAAGCATCAATTCCTAGTAAAGCTACACAGTTATCAGTCAGAACCAGAGTTCTTGGTTCAATGAGTAGGAGTTAATGGGTGATTTTGAAAGGTACATATTATTACTATGCAGGCAGATAGACCTTTTAACAAATGTCTTATCAGGTCACATAAAACCAGATATAATCTTTCTTTTTTGATTGTTTTTCTTTGTCAATTCTGCCTGTAGAGGAAAATCGCTGCACAACAAAAACCTCTCCAGAATTTTATACCCTATTCACAATTACTGATTGCCTTGCTTGTGTGTTTTTCTCTAAGCTGCATGTGCACTTGAGTCCAGGAACAAGACACAGGTTCCACTAAGCCACTTCAGTGTATGAACGTCAAGTTTCATTTGCACGCTCCTTCAGTGCCTCATTCTGGTCTTTATTGTGGGATTCCGATTCCTGTGGCCTAGGGAGGTGAGAATCAGATCTGTAAACTCAAATGCAGGTGATCAGATTGGAGCCCCCATGGACTACATTTGCTTTGGTGTATTGAGGTTTCCCATCTCAACAGTCTGCTTACATATATGCAAGGAGCTGAGGAGCAATTCTATGTTATTCCACAAAGCAGTGAAATAGGTTAACCTGGCATGTGTCTTGGCTCTATTTTTTTTTTTTTTTAACTACCAATTCCCAGGTTCTACTCCACTATCTGTTGTGACCATGGGAAATAACTGTTGCCTTGCAGGCATGGTATATAAGTTGTGAGAATTTTGCCATTGTTCTTGATATAATTGCTATACTGGAAAATTGGTACATTTGTGGGTTAGAAGTGTTTTGACTCTATATGTTGTTGCTTTAGATATCTGTGACAGAGGGATAACAAGAACTTATACAAGTGGTATTTGATTTTAGTGATCTTTGAATTGAGGTGTAACCTTTTTTTACTACCCTAAAAAAATGCCACAAGACAAAATTCCCTTACTGAATATTCACAATACTTCTTATTCTATTGTTTGAAGGGAGGAAATATAAAAGTTCTCTTAAAAAAAAAAAAAAAAAGAAAGGCCTACTTCTTGAAAATATATGTTATTATTTTTTTCTGCTGACAACAGTCTAACTCAAAAGGAAGTAGACCCTTCTATGCAAAAGGATACAAAATTACTTGACACAATGCCTGCAGTTTCACATGAAGAATTTCACTGAATGAATGAGTGAATGAATCAGTGCTGTGTACAGTGCAGAACATTGTGCAATCAAAAATACATAAAATAGACTCTAATTTTTAAAAACAATATTCTGCTTTGGACTGTATAATAGAAGTCTACGTAAAGTATTCTTAATTCCTAGTAAGCTATTTGCTTGTTTTTCTGACTGTAACATATTACTGGCAATTCTGTTAAGGTCAAAATAATGGTACCAATACTTCAAAGATATTTGGTAGGTCTGAGTCCTACCTGCAACCTCAATTGAGCCATCTTAATGCAGGGACTGATTGAATCCATGATTAATGTTATATAAAAACTTGTCAGTTAAAAAGCAAAAAAATTAACCAGTTTTCCTGGTTTCTGCTGGGATAGAGTCCATAAATACCAGTTTATAAAAATGCACAAGCAAAAACTAAAACGAGATCTCTTGTGATGAGAAATGAAGAACAGCAAATGCTTCAGGAACATGTTTATCATTTCTATAGTAAATTATCTAGTGTTTAAGTGTGTTCTGAGAAGTCTACAGAGAACAGATCCAGACCAAAGAAGGAACCTAAATAAGCAGGTCTGGGTTTTGTGGGGGTTTTTGGTTGGGGTTTTTTTTTTCAAGGTCAGGTTTTTTCCTGGGTTTTATTTCAGCAAAAATTGAAACAGATGTCTCAGGCCTCCGATATCAAAACTTTAAATTTTATGCATGAGTTTACAAATAGTAAACTTGAAATTTTGTTTGGATGGACATTAAGTAAGATTGCAAAATATTAAAATGATTATGCAAGTTAAATAATAAGAAAATTTGCATGTCAGGGCACATTTGATTTTACCAATATAAGGTCTTAAATCATGCAGATATGCAGAAAGCTGTCCCACTGCAAAAGCTAGTGCCTTTTTTTAAACTGTGGCTACATTGCTCAACCATTAGAGAACTCATCCTTTCATGTGCTGGCTGTGGTTTATAAAGGCATCTGGACCTACTAACTTTTTCAGAATTGGCTGTTCTGTTCATGGAATAAGACAGACTCTGAAATGTACTTCTGCCAACCGCAGCCTGCAGAGCAATTAAAATCAGGGGAAAAAAAAGAATGTTAATTGAAGCAAAGCTATTATATAAAGTCACAAGAGGATGGGGCATGCTTTATAGTTCTAGATACACTGTTATACAGGTAGACCTCACTCAGTCTAGACATTTTTACACACTTTCAAGATGTATTTTACAAATCCTGTATTCTGCTTTCTCTATTAGTTATTCAAAAATCCTTTAGACTATGAAGATTGTGCTCAGGTTTGATATACACACGGCTGAAAGACATTCAGATAGAGCTTTTGATTTATTCTGCTCAGTATCGATAGTAACTATTCAATGTGTTTTTTGTAATACATATATTCTTTGTATTGCCCTTCAGGTGAGATTAGTGTCCTTCTTGGAATAGAATTGCTAGCATTTCTTAACAACGTTAACTTTTTACTGAAAATCCCTGTTAATTTACCCAGAAAATACACTGTCTATCCATATTCTTTCCTTAATAGTAGTGTTATTTTCTCTGAATTCGTTTTAATTAATTACTTAATTTTAAGCATGTATGTAGTTCCTCTGAGGTCAAAGTGAAGTACTTGTACATACTGGAAATAGTTACATGCCAGTCTTGGCTTCTGAACATATTTTTTAAGGATGTTGTTCAATATCTCATGAACTTTTATAGGTATTATTTGTCCTTTGTAGCTTTAGGTAAAAAATGGCCACTGTGCTATTTTCTGTTTCCTTACTGTCATGAATAACACTGTCACATCCATTTTTCTCCACGAAAAACAAGCTTACTATATTCTGTGGAGCCTTATTCCTGTCTGCGTACATTAAAGAAAAAAGAGATTCTTTTTTTAGAGAATATGTCTAGATCTGATATCTGTAGAATAAAGCAGTTGGTATGTGTTTTAAAATTATGGAGATGATCTCAAACTGTACTGACCTTGCCCATTTTAATTACTGTGTAGAAGTTCTCAGCCATGCTGACTACCATTTCAGTTCTGCAGACAACTGAAACATAATTTCAGACTTGCAAACTGTGAATTAGGATAGTGGCCACACTAGTGAGTTCTTTCAAAAGCAGGAATTAGAATTTTCATTTAGCTTACAGAAATACTAGGGAATCAGCAAATTTCATTCTCTAGGAAGTCATTTTGTTTCAAAGGAGAGTGAATTAATACTTTGTAAAATGAATTGCCTGATGTGCAGTGTTGTGCATCTGCAGAAAATCACATTTTGATTTTATTTGGAAGCTTCTTTTCCGGAAAATTCTTTTGCTCCTAAGTTCAATAGAAAAATGACTGAAGTATAATACCTTTTTCAATTTTGTGTTGGCTTGGTTTTTCTATTCCTTACCGGAAGGTAGGTAATTCAGATGCGTTCAAATTCTTGGTTTGCAAATCTGTAGATTTTAGCACATCACTGATTTGTTCACAGAACTCAAGGACACGTTTCAGTGCAGGAGACAGAAGCTTGGAGGATAGCATTCCTGTCAACATAAGTAGGGCTTGCAGGTTGTGTGATCATTGTGACATTGAAGCATTCCCAGATGTGCACTTGAATCGCTGTGCTGCCAGCTGGCACTGCTGAGTGCTGGTGAGCTTCCAGCCCTCTTCTGCTGTTTTCAAGCAGGACCCCTTAAAAAAGGAGACTTAGTTACAGAGAGAGGCTGCTTTCTACCCAAATTCTCTCATTACCTGCTGTGTGGCAAGAAGTTTGTCCTACAGGACACTTGGTAAACACGATAGACACAGGATCCTGCTTATCCATGGCATTTCCCATTATAGCAAGTGAGGCCAAATCTGACCCAGAGACTTCTTATCTGAAAAGAGGTAAACAAAATGGAGATTCAGCAAACCATAGCAGAATTTTCTTCTCTCGAGTCTTAGTAAACTCATTTGGTCTCTCAAGTGTAGTAAATGTTGATACTCCATTTTCCAAACTTCAAAGTAGCACAAGAACTAGATGTTTTGATTAAAATTTGCTCTAAGCAACTCTAACTCTTTTTTTCCTTTTATCCTGTTCTCTGACATTTATGCTGAGCAGATTTTTTACAAGATCTTTGTTTCACTTGCAAGTCTGTATTTTAACTTTCTGGAGTATTTTTCCCTGATGAAACTCCTAGTTTCTCTACAGTTTTGAGCAACACATTTTGACAGATACTAAGCTATTTGTTATGTGTGCCTTAATTTGCTAACACTCATATCTCTATCTTCCCTCTCAGTCTTAGTATAAGTTGATTGAGTGTAGGTATCCGAAAATATAATGAAAGTATATATATGGATTTTGAGAATTTATTATGAAAGCACCATTATGAAAGCACCAGTATATATGACTAATATTTTACAGCAACTATAACTGGAAAGTAATTTCTTTAAATAATATAGCAAACATCATTAGAAAAGCTGCTACCTGTCATAGCTGGCAGAGTTGGGACTTTTTTTGAGCTTTTGATTAGAAGATTAACAAGACTAGTTATCTAATGATCTTTAGCTCATTTCACTTACTGCTACATCTTTTAATTATATTAGGACCAGATATCAAAACAAGCAACTATAACTTGTGCTGCTGTCTGAGGCCTCCCAGTTAGCTGCCTGATCTCTGAAAGTTACCTAGTATATGTTGTGATAGGAATTCTGCTTTTTCACACTTGAGTAAGATCTGTGTTAAAATCAATAGATTTTAAAATAAGTGATGAGACTGAGAGATTTCTTTCATGTCCTTTTTTTTTTTTTGTAGTTTCATAAGCTTAAACTATTCTATTACTGATATACGTTTCTTTGATTTCTAAATGCTTTCACTTCCCAGTGCTGCAGGCCTGCTTGCAACTGATTGCTGACAGCAAAAGTGATATCCAACAAAACGGTAAGAGTAAGTTCCATGACTTGTAGCTAATTATTCCATGAATTAACTGTTTCAACAAATTTTGTCTAACTTTAAAGCAGTAACTGAGGTTTGCCAGTTTATTTAAAAATAGAAAAATAGTTTATTTAAAAAGGAAACAAATCAGAAAACAAATAACAAAGCAGTTCCTGCATCTGGACAGCTCTTCCAAATAGCATCTTTTCAGTGGGGAGATCCAGCTAGTGAGGCTGGAAGTCTTAACTAGAAATTGGCTTTGTTAATTTTTGGCAGGCAAAACTGAAGAGATAACTTTTCTTTCTGATTACTCAAAATTATTGTTTCTTTTAGATGATTCAAGCATTGTCCCTTGGCTTCTGAGCTTTAAACGGGGAACAGCTTTGGAAGAACAAGGAAATAAAATAGTGATCAAGGAAACAGGTTATTTTTTCATATATGGCCAGGTGAGAAAGCTCAATTCACTTTAGCATCTGACTTTTGCAAGGGTTTTTTAATGCCTTCATGCAATAAGTTTGAAGTCTACCTCTTCTTTCTGTAGGTTTTATATACGGATACAACATTTGCTATGGGACACCTAATACAGAGGAAGAAGGCTCACGTGTTTGGTGATGATCTCAGCTTGGTGACATTGTTTCGTTGCATCCAAAATATGCCACAGTCTTATCCAAATAATTCTTGCTATACTGCTGGTAAATACCTACATTTTCCTTTTCTTTGTTTGCAAGTAAGCTGTATCAAATAGAATTTGTAGTGCTGGGTGATTTAAGAACAGGGACTGCATTTGTGGATCTAGTTAACTGCAAAATTACAGAATACTTTCAAAATATACAGTTTTACAAAAAGTATCAGCAATCAGAGGGTATGTATCTAACTTGGTGATCTGAGCAGTTTCATTCCCTCCATTGACTCTGTAATGTGGTTGGATACCTTGGTGCTTTCAGGTAGATGCCTGAAGCAGACAAAAGGAGTACATGCTGTCCTTATTAAAGAACTCAGTTTAACTTAGGAGTTGAATTCCACATTTAGGTATCCCAATAAAATATTTAGGAGCTATGTTCTGCTTTAAAATGTCATATATAAATTTTAGCCATCCAATCTTTGCATACCTTACTGTGGTATTTCTACTCCTTATAATGGCTACTGCATTTTTAATCTTTGGTTAGATGAAAAATAGTTAATTCCTACAAGGTGCTCTTTATGACTTCACAAATTAGAAATATCAGAAGAAAGACCAATTAAAATATTTAATGTTAGTCCAGCAAGTTCAAAGATCAATATACATGTATACTCCTGCAGTAGCATTTAAGGAAGTAGTGTCAAGGCCTATAAAACCTCATTTGTCAGCTCTTATCTGTCTTTCCACCTTAACGGTGGATTTGAGGGTCTTCAGTTATTTTTCAGCAAGAAATTTTTTTTCAGTGCTTTGTGAAAAAGTGGGTGACACTCAGTGGGTGACAATGAGTTGGCTGTTGGCAAGTAATGTCATTAAACAAATGATATGAAGCACAAAGCTAACTTTTTCCAAATAAAAATAAATTCCAAATAAATAAATCCTTTGTCCTGGCAATTGAGGCTCTACAAACATTTCATTTCATTTTCTGCCCCTTCACTTGTACATTCTGGCATCATAACTACCTTCAGTTTCATCTATGCTCTTATTTTACCCTTGTATTACTGTTGCCTTTTCTTAACTAGGATCTCTACTCTATCCTGCCACTTCACGGTTCTTGCTTCCCAAATTCCCACTGTTCCTTTTTCACCTGGAAAAACAGTTCTCACTGCTATCTCTTGTGCTGTCTCGCAGCAGGTGTTAGATGTGTTCTCAGCTCAGTGGCTGCAGCTTGAAGTGGAGATGTTTTCAGTTATCATATCAGCTGATGTGCAGCTGGCAGTAAGCAGACTTTTGTGCTCTGCAGTTGCAATGGATCAGCTGATGTCTGGTAACTTCATTAGATTGGTAAAGCTCATGAGATCTCCTCCAGAAATGTGGGAATGGAGTGCTCTAGGACCAGTAATATTTGGTGCTGACCTTGCCTGACACAACACCATAACGTGAGGAATCTGGGTCCACCACTGATACAAATTTCTGCAATGTTTGCTTAAATTAACTGTGTTGAGCTGAGAGCAGAGGATGTTAAGTGTCAGCTTTGGATAGGCTGTAAACTCTTAGTTTGTGCCTAAAGATAAAAAAACTCACTCATCAGATATAACAAGCCAGGCTTACATTTGCAAGATGACACATAATGGCTTTTTAAATACCATTTATGAAAATAATGTATTTTAAATATTAACCTAAAAATATTCCAAATCTTTTTCCAGGCATTGCAAAATTAGAAGAAGGGGATGAACTTCAACTTACAATACCAAGGAGAAGAGCCAAAATATCCCTGGATGGAGATGGTACTTTTTTTGGTGCAGTAAGACTCCTCTGAAGCCCTTCATTTCTGTTATTATGCTTAATGGAAATTTATTCTTTTCCTATGCCTTTCTCATAAAAAATACTGAGTTGTAATAAAGCTGCCAATTCAGTCTCTCCCCAGCCACCACTAACTTCTGAGAACTTTTCTTCGCTCTTATAAGCAAAGCCAAAACAGGAAACACACCAGACAAACTTGTGATATAACCACCATGTGATTACCCGAAAGCCAATTTATTTCAGACAATGGGAGACTCTAGATAACAACTGTAAAGCAGTGAGTTTTTGGCTTTGAAACAATGTGTTGTCCATAAGATAAAAAAAAGATGAGGTTGACATAAATAACAGCATGACCAGGACCACAGACTATCAAATTATTATCCATAATTGAAAAGGAAAACTAAAATACATGTTAGATTTTCATTATTTCATTAATAAAATACGTGAAGTATGAAGGATGGGAAAAAACCATCATACAGTAGATTCCTTATCACAAAATGAAGGCGTTATGTGGGTTCTGGGTTTTGGTTTTCGTTTTTCTTTGAAACAAAGTTTTTGGGGTAGGGAAAAAATCTAAATGTATGGGATAATGTAAACAAATATACAGAATAGTAGCCACTGTCTTGCTTCTTCCCTGTGAACAAAAGATTTACCAGAATCTCTTAGTATTTACTAATTAGAATTAATTAGTAGAAAAAGGTCATGTAAGGTGCTTCAACAGCTCAGTCTTCAAAGCACTGCTACTCATCAAGGAATATGTGTGCAATTCTATGTAAACAAGGCAGGGACAGAAAGAAACGCTGAGATTAGACACCTGACAGTGGGTGGAATTGGATTTCTGGCTTCATCATTTCTGCAGTCATATACAGATGTGTATATATACATCATATAGATGTATTTGTATATTTATGAAAGTATCTACACACATGTCTAGGACATTTGAACATAGAATTTTATCTTCTTTTGAATAGTTTATCCAATGGAAATATTACTTCATACGTATGTCTTGTATTTCTCTTGCCTCTTGCTATGATCCCTTCTATGCAACACAGTAAAAAATAAAATCCAATAGACCTGGAACCAGCCATGCAGCTAAAAAAATACATTTGTATCCCAGAAATTTGGGCTCAATCCTAGGTTAACTATAGGCTTTTTGTGCTGTTTTGAATATACTTCTCAATGCTGTTTCACAAAAAACCTCAGATCTCTAGAAAACTAAACAAGACATCCCTTTTCCTTTTCTTTTGTCTGTCTGCTTTGTTCAATAGATAGGATTTATGTCTTTTTTTACCCCAAATCAAGGTAATATAGTGGTAATAGTGTAGTCAAGACTTCTAATAGCTATTGTAATACAAACATTAAGTACTTGTTCCACTGATCTTTAAAGAACTATTGAAATGCTATTGGAATAGATAAAATAATAACTCCTGCCCATAATGAACTGTACTTCATTTGAAATTTTTTTTTTAGGATTTGAGAATTGTGTTATGTAAGCTTATTTAGTAAAGAAAAGATGCTTTGTATATTGCAGTCTCTTGGTCTGTTTTTATGAACTGTGATTTGATTAAGTTCTCAGGGTGATAGACAATAAATAAAAGAGTTTTAGAGCTAATAATTATAAAGCATGATAAATTAATGTAACAATTAATTCAACTTCTCTGGGCTTCAGGAAGACATTTGTGTATTGCATGTGTGTATTGGATTACTACACTGGGATTTTTATGAGGCTTAACTACAGTTTCAGAATGTCTGAAACTCCTCCTTTTTCAAATTTATTTATTTATGCGTTGTGGATCTGAAGCTTCTGCTTATTATTATTATTGTCATTGTTACTATTATTATCAAACTTTGATGTGCTAAGTTTGCCAAAAAGGCATTTTAAGTCCTCTACAGAAACCCTCAGTTTACCCAAGGTTGTGTGACTCTGAATGTGGATAAAACAACCATTAGCATGCAGCAAGTTGTCTGTTATTACTGACATACATTAATGATGCCCAGAATCCATAATCAGAAGTTTGTTGATTTTTAGCATTGTCTGATTATAGGAAAACCCCCTGTTGTTAGTGTTGCTTTCTCAGAGACATGGTGGTTAAACTTGCAAATTCAACTCTCAGTGTGTAAGCTTCCCCAATGGTTTCAGTGGGCTTGTGTGTGCTTAGCTTAACTTAATCCCTGGCCGTTCTTCTTCCTTGTGCTGCTGACAAATGTGTACACTGCAGAACCTTGGAAAGGGTTTGGGATATCATTTAGCTTGGAGTAAAACTTTTCTAAGAAAATATTTCAGAATTGTTCCCTTAGTAGGATGAAACTGAACCTTAAGTTTCTCCACAAAAAAATGGGAACCATGTTTTTATGAACCAGGAGAACTCGCACATGTGTGCAGAGAGTGCAATTCAACAGACGGTTCACATATTTCTACCGACATGTCTGGCAATTTTTTTGCTGTCAGATTAGCTTTGAGCTGGCTTCAGGAGAAGACTTCTCAAAATTAATCTGCTTCTGCACGAAGTTGAGTTTTAACAGATCAGCATTTTCTGATCAAAGCAGGAAGAAAAGAAGAATATCTCATTCCTGATTGTTCTGCTAACAAACTGGTGATACAGGAGGTAGCAAAGTGCATCCAGACCACCATCACGCTTCTGTTTCAGTTGCTGGGAGTTAACAAAGTTTTCTGCATTTGGTAGATGTTATTTAAGTAAGTGTGATGGGTAATAAGTAGAATCTAGATGAGTCATATGATATTTTGCATTCTTATCAAGGATATCTAGCATTTAAGACAGGTTTCTGCAAATATAACACACTGAGTGAATACTCTTGTTCTTGTGGTCTTAAGCAGCAGCGTGGCAAACATAAGGGACTTTTTCTTTCCAGTACATTTTCACAGAACGTATGAGCTTGTATCATTCTTTCCTTTTTAATAATGGGCAGTTGGCAGATATATAGCTGCTTTGAATGTAATGTAATTAATGTCATTTGTATCTTAAAAATTAAAATATCTCTGTTATATAATGTGCAGCCACATACCCTGCCAACATACAGAGTATATTCATTACATGGCTCTCCTGCATCTGTTTCTCAGATTGCTCAGCATGTGCCATTGTAAGACTTTAGCTTCAGTTGTCCCATAGTTTTGCCAAGCTTGTATCACTGGAGTTGACATTTTCTGTATCTCTGGTTTACATCTTAGATTGAATTGTCTTGGGTAACTTCAGCCCTCAATGTTCTACTCTTCTAAAGATGAGGTTAGGAAAAAATACATTGTTTGGATTTTGTTTTAACAATTTGGCTACTTTTTCTTTGGAAAGGTCTAGAGAATCTATGCTTTGAAAGAAGAAATGTGGGTAATGTGGGTTTTGCTTTGTTTTAAGCAGGGTTATTTTTCTCTGTTCCTCTCTTTCTTCTGCACTCTCACAAGGTGTATGCTTTTGAAGAATATTTTATGCTTTTTCATGTTAAGCATATTCTACCTCTGTAGAACTTTCAAAGGGAAGAGACTTGGCTGGTCATGGATTACCACCACCAGTAAGATCTAAGTTTGTTTTCCAAGGTCAGTCCAAGCAGCAGGAGAAGGAAGTTGATGAAAACAAAGGGAAGAGAGAAGCTAAATGTTTGATGTAGAAAGGATCTCGTGTAGTCTGCACATTACATAGAGCCTAATTAGGGGGATGGGAAAACAAACCAGATTTGGAGCTGGACTGCAGAAACTGGAGAGATCCTAACTAGGATTTAGTTGCTTGTGAGGTGGGGAGAAATGTGACAGCATGAAAAAGACTGGCTGTGACCTGGGGATTAGGTAAGGTTTGGCAAAGATAGCAGCTTTGTGGAAAAGGGAGGGGTTCCTGGGGGAAAGCAAGCTAAACACAAATCCACAGTGAGCCCTGTCAGAGACAAAGGCTAACAGCATACTGCTCTGTATCAGCAGGAGTGTCACCAGTAGATTAAGGGAAGAGGTTATTCCACTTTTATTGGGGGTGGTTGGGATAAAGCATATTCATGCCCTGCGAGGAGGGGCTGAGGGAAATGGGTTTGCCACTCTGGAGAAGAGGCTTTGGGGGTCCTAATAAGAATCTTCTAATACCAGTTAGGAAGTTGTCAAGAAAACAGAAACATATCCTTTGAGAGGGTCACAGTGGTGTGAAAAGACACAATGAGCACAAATCAAACTAGGAAGTTTGTACCGGCATAAGGAAAAAACCTTGTTACCATGGTATCATGATCCATTTGAATCTTTCAAATTTACAGGTCTACATACTCTGTAAATTAAACTTCATCTTATAAGCTCATTAGGAAAGAATACAAACATGACAAACAGGGATTCAAACCACTTTGTACAGACTATTCTAACGTGAATTCACTAATTCATCGCTTAAGGCATGAGGTTTCTGATTCACAAGCTTTCTAATCCATAACTCGCAACTCATAAGTTGTAACTCATGCACCTATGAGCAAAACAGTTTACTTAGATGATGGGGAGAGTGCTCATCCTTCCTCCTCTGCCACAGCACAGGTGTCCCCATGAGGACAGTCAACCACTGCAGCATGTTGTCCAGAGGGGCTGTGAAAAACCTGTTCTTACAGATTTCTAACACTTCATTAGATCAATCCCTGAGCAATGTAGTCTGAGCTCAGTGATGATCCTGCTTTGAGCAGGATGAAGTACAGGCTTCCTAAATGATCTCCCTCCCTTGGCTGATTCTGTGGTAACAAACCAGATGATGTGCAGGGCACAGAAAGGACTGAAAGAGGTGGGTCAGAAAGGGTCCTGCTGTGAAAGGAAAGGTGTTCATTTCCTGAGTGCAAATGAAACATGGGTTCCTCAGTGTGTGCCTCAACAGGGCCAGCAAACATTTATGTACTGCACAGGGCAGGTTCCAGTTAAGCACAGCAAGTTGCTAGTAGTCATCAGGTACTGCGTGACCTCAAACCTAAGAGTGTAAATTGAATCAAACCATGTGGCCAAGTAATAATTTTCATTCACTCCCTTGCAAGTTTCCTTTGACTTTTTTTTTGCTGCTCCCCACCACTTCACTCAGTGGATAGAAGATACTCCATCCTGTGGAAAATGGGATATAGATGGAAAATGTTTTAAGCTGAAGCCCAGATTAAACTTCAGAAATACTGGAAGGAGGTAGTAAATGAGGCAGAACATGAATGAAGAGAAATTATGATGTCCTGTTTAAATCAGAATTGTATTCCCTTTCTGTCTGTGAGAGCTGTCTAAACAGTCATGTTTATTTTTGCCAGATGTTGATTTTTTTTTCTTTCTTTAAATCTGGAGTTGTTTCAATTTTGACTTAAAACCATTTCTACCAAAACTTTTTTTTCAAATCTACAGATCCTATCTCTTATCCTGACGAATGTTAGTTATTCTAATATCTGCAGGATAGTCCTGTCTCACAAAGTGTATGTGAGTTCTCCTTCCCGACTGAGCTCACGGTACTTCTCTTCCAGAGCTTCTTGTGCTAGGGAAGAGTCTTGATGAGCTCCTTTGCATCTGGAAATTGCCACTTTCAGTTTCCCTGGCTTAGTAGCCAACAGCCCTTTTGGAAGTCTAAGCTGAGTTCCCCCAGACATCATTTTACATTTCGTAACAGTTTGTTCAGTCTGAAATATTTTAAACAGAACATGCTGTGTCAAAACTGTGGTTTTGACAAAGCTGTGTTTTGTTTGAGAATTTCCAAACTGCCCTAGTCTTTACTACAGAGTTCCTTAAACCCGATTTTTCACAGGTGGTCACTCAGTGAATGTTCCTCATTCTTCGTCTAACTGACTGATGTCTTTTGTGGTCTTCTCTGCAGAAGTGTTGAAACTCACAGCTGCAAATGAAATTAGCAGGAGTGTGTTTTGAATATTTGAAGGGCTGTGTAATTCTACATAGAAATACTACAGCAACAAATATTCTGAAAAAGCCTGGGGGAAAATAAATTCTAATCTGGAGGCAAACTTAGAAGTGAGCAATCAGCCAAGAGACATGCTTTGGAAAAAGTGTGAGGAAAAGTTCTCAAATCATTGCTTAGGTGCTGGACATTGTGTGTATTTAGTGTGATAGGAATCTTAATTGGAAGAGCTGTATGAGAGTATATATAAAGTAACTTCAGTTACAGGTAATAGGACTGAGATTACAAAGACAAGTTTGGCCTTCTTCACTGTGAGCATTTAGCTTTGCATTGGAAGATTTGGTGGGGGTTGGAGACAGAGGACATCCAGGGGCCTGTTCGCATTTCCCATACTAAAAGGGAAACTCCACTCCCCACAAACCTCATAGAAACTGCTCCATGTAGCTGTGGAAGAAGTATTGCCAGTTCTACCTGTGCTTAGAAAGTGTTTGTCTTGACAAAAAATTAGGGAACTAGAAAACAACCACTTTGTAGTTTCTGACACCACTGGAGAGCAAACCTAGCACTTTTAAAGCAGGAAGAGTAAGGGGGAAACTTTTGTCAGATGATGGCAGATAAGCAGTATCTGGTGGTAAACTGCTGTCTCAGGGTTTCTTACCTAGTTTTGTTTGTCCTCAGAATTGGAAGGTCACAAGAATGACAAAGATCCGAAAAGCTATACATGTCTGTTTTGCAATAATAATTTTGTTGATTTTTTTTTTTCCTTCAAAGAGAGATTTGCCACCTGCCCCCAGCCCAAGCAGGGGACAGTAAGAGCAAAGTGAGTGGATGGGGTGAAGTGCACATTGGATGCTGTGGCAGGCAGGAGAAGTAGGTGAGATGTAGCTGTGTGGGAGGGGTGTGTAAAGCTGAGGGAACAGCAAGAAGACCCATGCTGCTGTTGCTGCTGCCTGTCTTCCCCCACTGTCTCTGTTGCTCCATGCAACCTTTCAGTCCTATGCTAGTCTGGCATTTCATCAAAACTAGTAATTTTTTTGACAGGAAGTTCGTGATGGGTCATCTTTTGTCTATATTCAGTTATCAGTTGCAAATACCAGCCAAAATTACCAGTGCTCAACCTGTAGGATAAAACCATTGAGCTGCTACACTGGAAGTGAGTCACAGCTGATGCAAACAAGCCGAGCAGGCTGGTGAGAAATGAGGTTGAGTCTAGCATTCATTGTCTGTAAAATGATGATGGTGTACTTTCCAACCTCTTAGAACTGCCATGAACATATCTTTCACCATCAGTGGAAGCAATAAGCAGTGGAAACGGGAGAAGCACATAGTCTGCTACTTCTTCCAACACTTATTTCCTTTCTTTCTTTGCTTGTTCTATCAAGAATCCCTTTTTCTAGCTTTCTTTGGCTTTGTACTCTCTTGTGTTCATCACTACTATACTGAGAACATGCTAATTTTATTGACTCCATCATCTTTTTTTTGTTTTATAACCTCACGCAATCATCATCGTCGTCATTATCATCGTCATCCTTATCATCATCATCCTCATCACGGTTTTTAGGGAGCTGGAGTCCCGTGCAGTCTGTCAGTACTGCCGGTCTGTCCCCACCGGAGGGCAGCAGCGCACACACTGAACAGCATCTCCCGTTGCTTTCCATCTCTGCACAGAACAAGCTGCTAAAAAAAAAAAAAGCCTTTTCCCTTTTAAACTGAGTGTATCGCTTCGGACACTTCAAGTGGAAATGAGAAAAACAAAATAAGAAAAACAGAAAGGAAAAGAGAAAAAGAAAGAAAAAGTTTCTGGAGCACCAAGGCCAATGAAATAATCTTTTCTTCCTGATTCTATGATTAATTATTAATTGACTCTATGATTAATTATTAATTAATTCTATGAATAATCATAGAATAATAGACTATCGTGAGTTGGAAGGGACCCAGGAGGATCATCAAAGTCCAACTTTGTAATAGCTTAATATCTTTCTCATACTGTGGTGCCCAAAAACTGCACACGATATTCCAGGTGAGGCCGCCCCAGTGTGGAACAGAGCAGGACAATCCCCTCCGTCGACCAGCTGGTGATGCTTTGCCTGACACTCCCCAGGACACGGTTGGCCCTCCTGGCTGCCAGGGCACTGCTGACTCATATTCAACTTGTCATCGACCAGGGCCCCCAGGTCCCCTTCTGCAACATTGCTCTCCAGCCTCTCATTCCCCAGTCTGTACACACAACCAGGGTTGCCCCATCCCAGATGCAGAATCTGGCACTTGCCCAGGTTAAAATTCACGCAGTTCATTATTTGCCAGCCCTCTAATTAACAGAGAGCCAAAGCTGTCTCTAATGTATTGCATTTGCTTCTGGGGGAAAAAAACAACAAACAACCACAACAAAACAAACAAAAAAATCCTACCCCAAAATGACCTTGAACTTCCTTTGGTTTGCCAAAGGAAAAAGAAATATTTCTGGTTTATTTCTCAGCATGAAGTATTTAGTTGATAGAAGAATTTGAAAGTGAGCACAGTGGATACAAACCTGGACAGAACTAGTAATTTTGAATAGCACAGAACTGGGTTTTACATCCTAGACTCAGTGTCTGAAAAACTGTGGGTTTTAACATTTGAAGAACTTCAGTCACTGTTGTAGTATGGGTCAGGCCCACTTTGTTATAACTCTCATTTCCCTCTGTTCACATACCTGAGTCTACACACTTTCAATGTATATGTAAGCTCACACAGGTATGAGAAATTCTGATTTATAATTTATTCATCCGTATATTCCTAGCATGAATGGATTGTTCTGGAAACTCTGAGCAGCCAATTCCCCAGTCTGTACGAACACCCAGGGTTGCCCCATCCCAGGTGCAAAATCCAGTACTTTCCCTTGTTGAACTTCATATGGCTGGTGATTGCCCAGTCCTCTCATTTGTTGAGGTGTCACTGCAGGGCCTCCCTGACTTTGAGGGAGTCAACAGCTCCTTCAAGTTTTTGTGTCATCTGCAAACTTGCGTGGTATCCTTTCCAGTCCTGCATCCAAGTCATTTATGAAGATGTTGAAGAGCCAGGCAGAATGGCAAAATTAGGCACCACTGTGGCTAAACATTGCCTTATTGTACCAATGCAATGTACACTCACAGCTCAGAAAGCCAATCGTGTCCCGGGCTGCATCAAAAGCAGCATCACCAGCAGGTTGAGGGGGTTGATTCTGCCCCTCTACTCTGCTCTGGTGAGACCCCACCTGGAGCACAGCATCCAGCTCTGGAGTTCCCAGCAGAGGAAGGACATTGACCTATTGTAGTGAGTCCAGCAGAGGGCTACCAAGATGATCAGAGGGATAGAACACCTCTCATACGGGAACAAGCTATAGCAGCTGGTGTTACCCAGGCTGTTTTGTAAAGCACATGAGCACTCTACTTGTACAGTAATTTACATCTGCAAATTAATTTATTTTAGTCTCTCAATTCTTTTTAAATACTGGACCAACTCCACAGGTGCAGTAGCTTCTCTCTTTTTCTTTATCCATTTTTAGTTTTATTTAATTTTATTAATTTATTTTTATTCCTTCTGGACACAATCACAAAGCCCTGTCATGTCAGACATGCATGAATAGTTATAGTATTGCTTTATTTGGACTTTCCAGACAGACAAGGTCTTTTCTTCTGCTTAGCAAGAAAGTTCAGGTTTCAAGTACAGCTTGTGGGTATCCTCAGCAGGGACAGTGGTGAGTTCTGCCTCTCTGCCTGTCTAGTTGCACCTCCTATAGAAGGAAGCACCTTCTCACTCAATCCTGTTACAAAATCCTTTCACCTGACAAATTAAGACTTCAGCTGCATTCCACTCAGCTGAGCTGTCATGCATTTATACATGCATTTATCCCACATACTTGGATCTAACTTCCAACTATTCACCCAGCAGCAAAAGCTTCCGTGGGAGTAGGCTCAGAGTAGTGCCTCTGCACAGGCAGTTAGGAGCCCTCTGGATGGGCTACCTGCTCCAATGCTTGACAAACCTTTCAGGGAAGAATTTTTCCTAATACCTAATCTCAACATCCCCTGACACAACTTGAGACCATTTTCTCTCACCCTGTCGCTTGATACTTGGGAAAAGAGACCAACGCTCACCTTGCTCCTGTCATGTAGTTGAAGAGAGTGAAAAGGTCTCCCCTGAGCCTTCCCTTCTCCAGGCTAAACAACCCCAGCTCCCTCATGAGCTCCTCATAAGACTTGTACTCCAATCCCTTCATCAGCTTTGTTGCCCTTCCGTGCAGATGCTCCAACACCTCAATATCTTTCTTGTCATGAAGGGCCCAAAACTGAACACAGGATTCAAGGTGAGGCCTCACCACTGCTGCAGAAAAAAACGGTTTCTCAAAGAAACCCAGAGGCTTCTTCAAGTCCTCACATGGGGCTCTCTGGGACTCCCATGATCTCCCACAGCATGTATGTGTCACTGCCTTTCTATGCCTTTCTTGAGAAACACACACCAAGAATGCAATACAGAATATATCTTCCTCCAAATGTTAACTTTCTACTCTTCTGGCATTTTAGGTTATGCTTTTTTTCCATTCCATTTTAAAATCTAACTAAGTACTTACTTTTAACCTCTTCAATCCCAAGAGAATAAGAAGTATACAGGTCTTAGAAATTAAAGGCACCTGCATTCTTCTACCAGTAATATTCATATTGGACCATTTTCCTTAAATTTAAAAAAATACAAGCTCACCTTTCAGAACATTATTGAAAATGTTGTCATAAAAACAACTGTCATAAATGTTTTTGTATGCTAGTATTCATTTGTTTGATCTGTTAGTAGAATGACTAACAGTATGTTTTTGTATCACTAACCAATTTCAATCTAGCTTGAATACAGAGCCATAAAAATTCTCTCTGTACAGACACTAAAGATAGACTGGAACCTTCAAAGGATATTTCATCTTATCCTAGAATAACAGTCTAAGACAGCTAGACTGCTGTCACTGTGACTGTCTTTCACCACTGATCATAAAGAGAATCTGTATGACAGGTCTAGATGTAAACAGTTATTTTTTTTGGTAGTGAAAGCCAGGTGATATGAATCCATTCTGTGATGCAAGAGGAAACAGCACTGTATTATGTCTTCTCTTGGAAACTATGTAGATAACTAGTTTCATTACAGCCTTTTAAGTATATTAATTGTATTACTTACCGGCTAGTTGAAAAGTTGAGCCTCAGACAGGAATAGGGGCATCTGAATTATTGCTTTACCCCAGACTAGGAGTGCACTTTCGGAGTGCTTCTCCCACTCGCCCCCACTTCCTGCAGTTTGGCTAATGTTTCAGAGCAGTCCTGGAATACACAAACCAGGTTCCTTCCCAGGAATCAGGTTCCTTCCTGGTGTCACAAATCTGTATTACTTGGTCCAGGACGACAGGTAAGGCTCTGCGACTGCTCCTGGGCATCTGGGCCTTGAAGATCTGGTGTAAATCAGAGTTCCAGGAAATAACACAAAACCATCATTGTGCGAGGACTTTCAGAAAGGTGGAGTGTGGATCAACTGTTCTCCAAAACAACAAATATAAGATAGCAGTCGCTAGAGGGAGCCTCTTAATCATCATATCTTACATCAAACCGCACTAACTTGGGCCTTCAGCTCTTAGATATTGAAGCACTTTACTACAGTCACAGAGTGTTACTGCCTCTAGTACTCAGTGTAAAGAAAACAAGAGTAAAAAGACAGGACTATGCAAGGCTTCTGCAAAATTCAACATTCATTCCACAGTTCAGTGGATGGGAACAGAATTAGTTTTGCCAAGACTTTTTAAAAATGCCATCTCTAAGTGGCACCAGTGAGAAAGCATCCACCTGTCCCTCCTTCAAAGATCAAACACCAAAATGGGCGTAAGTTGTCACTTTGAAAGCAAAGTCCTTAGACCACCAGCACTACCCTCTCTTCTTTACCTTCATTACACTATAGGTGTGCCCAGGTAGTAATTCCCAGATTTCCAGCCAGACTTCAACAAGTGCTAGTTAGAGCAGCAATCTGATCTGGCTCTCTCCGTGTTGGAAAATGGCTGTCTACAAAATAACAGTGCAGTGTAACTGCAGACATACTCTCAATTTTCTGCTGTACTCTAAATTTAGTAAATAATAGCAGTTATAGTTTGTGGTTCTCTGTTACAGGATTTGCAAGAAGTCCTAGAAAAACCACAAGAATATGGAAGCTGTGAAGATGGCCCCAGCTGCAAAAGGACCTCTCTCAGTTAGCAGAGCCCTGCTGGAATTGACTGCAACCTGAGCAGAAAAAAACATTAGCTCAGGTGTTCCTTGTTAGAAAATATACAGCAGTAGAGGGCATCAGAAAATAAGAAATCCTATAGACCTTAATGAATCCTTGAAGCGCTAAAGGCACAATGAGGGAAACGGGAATTAGAAAGGTACAGGCTGGGATGCTGTAACACAGGTGGGGATAAGAAAGCAGGCACTGAGAGAAGGAAAATCAGACATATCACTTCTTCTGTGTGTGTTGTCTGTAACCACTCCATCATGCAAATGTTAGGGTGGGAGGGAGCAGGGAAGGGATCACCTGTGATGCTGTAATTTGCTTCAGAGGTGATCCACTAGCAAACCAACCTGAGCATTGCAATTGGTAATGAACCACCAACTCATAATAACATCTCCCTTCTCTTTTAAGATATGAAAATGCAGGAAATTCTCTGTCAATAAAGCAAGATTGCTGTTTGATACTGTCTCATGCTGTCCCAAAATACACAGTACAGCAGGACTCAAACATGAAAAATCAAGAAAGCAAGCACTAGCCAGCATGTAACCTTAATTTGTCCCTTTGAGCGACAAGAAGAAAACAGGCAGCACTCAGAAGTGAAGCTGAATGACTCATTTTCTGAAAAAGCAAATTCGAGTCTCTTACTGGCATTTCCTCCCCACCCTAGAACTATTTCTTACTGCATGTGCAGAGACAACCTTGTCACTGCTGCAAGCACTCAGGACTGCCATGAAGTGAAGAAATTAGCTCAGTTTCTATTTCTACAGACAAAGAATTGCTGCTCCGTAAGTACAGCGATTTTCTCTTTTCCTTGGTGGAAGTGAGGAAAGGTTATTTATAGTGCCTTTCATGGGAGCGTCTCAGACTTGAAGAAGACCATTCCCATCCCTTGAGAAACTGGTGGTTGGGCAGAAAGCATTTTAGCTGCATTTGTGGTGTTCCCCAGCCTGACCCTCACATGCTGTATGAATGTCAGAGTTGTGCAAACGGCAGTGGGACGTGCAGCTTAAGGGACTCCAGGATAAGTTAGAACATCCAGCTGCCTGCAAGCTCTCGTATAACACGCTTTTCCTGTAGTGAACTGTGGGACATACAACTAGGGCAGATTTCAGGACTGCCTCCAGACACAGTTATTAGACGCTGTGCTGAAAAAAATTTGAATGATTTTAAGCCGACTGAGAATAAGCTTGTGTGCCAGTCTATCGACTGCCTGCTTTGAACATAACTTGACCAGGTACTGTATTCCTCCCTTACTATGTTGGAAAATGCACAGGAAAATTTTAATGGGTGTTTGGAAATTCTTTTTTGCTCCTGTAGATAAAAATATCTCCAGGAAGTTTTTAAAATACTTTTTCCCTTTACAACAACATTGTTCTCATAGAAATGCATGTATGAAGTGAGACCTGCAGACAATTTGTTATCATGAATCTGACTTCTATCTATCCCAAGTTTTCAAAATAGGAATTTTTCAAAGAAAGTTTCGCAGACTGAACAGTACTGCATTGAGTGGTATTAACTATGCGACTTTTCACTGAGTGTTGCCAAACTGATGTCACAAATGGGTACTGTGTGTATCTGAGTACATATAAAAACATGAATATTTTCTCATGCAAACTGGCTTGATTTGGGATTTCAGTATCCTGTAAGTGTTTTGATAGAAAGGTAAATACTTTTTTTTAAAATTTGAATTTTATTGCTTTGAATTAACAGTGGAAAACAAGTAGTAAAATATGAAAGATATGCAACCTCCTCCCCCCCCCTTCCCCCTCCGCATTCTGAGATTATTAAAATGGATGAAGAAAGGCATAAAATCTACATTATTTTGGGGGAGGGATTAATGAGGTGAGAGGGAGAAGAGTGTTTTGCTTTAAGCCAAATTCAGTTCAGGTAACAGAGAGGACTGCTTGCTTGCAGCATGGCTTCAGTGGCTTGCACTTTGGTTAAGAGTGCTTCCATAGAGGTCTCCAAAAATGCATCCTCAGAACTGCTTGCTGCTGCCCCAGGGGCCAAGCAGGGAGCTGCACAGCTACGTGTGCAGGGATCTGGGCTCTCTTTGATTGTTCAGAATGGGGAAAGCTGCTTTCATGGTCTGTCTTGCTCCCACCAGAGCTGCCTGAGCTCCCATCACCTTTCACTAAGAAATGGCTTGACAGGGATAATACCAGTCAGTGCAGTAACTGTTTTCTGTATTACCTGCTATTTTACAGGCAGCTTCTAAAGAAGCTCAGCCTTGAGCTCCAGGCTGTGCTTTAAATCAATGTCTCTCTAGTGTGAAACGCAAGCACTTAGTGACAACCAATTGCACAATTAAATCTATTTCCAGCTCCCTTTTATTTCAACTGTTTTGGAGGCACATAGTATATAAATGTAAAAGACGGCTGAGGTATTCTCCAGTACTTTTCCTATATCTACTTAGGATGCAGCAAAGGCACAAACTCAAATGCAGGAAACTGAGTGTCTGTACGTAGCAATGCTGTATCAGCATTGGGAAGTGTTTGGATGGCAATTTTCTAAGCATAGAAATTTAAATTTTCTCTTTAAAGCTTGTTGTGTTGATGGATAAAATGTAAGGCCTATGGATATTAACTAAGCTCCTTAATATACCATTTCTGGAAAATAAAATATGAAACAAACATAATCTATAAAATTGAGTTGCTTGGGACAGTTTAACTAAGCATGGGATAAATTTGAAAGGAGTCTATTTTAAAGCTTTTGAACCGAGTTCATTTGGCTCTTATTTCAAAGCCTTTAAATAGTTTGTCTTGTCCTGGCAGTGAAAGAAAAAGCCTCAGAGAAACCTATGCATTCTCAGAGTAAAATAACAAGACGATAAAAATTCTTCTAAGAAAATATTACTGGAAAAAGATGACTAGAATTTCTACAACTGAAAATACCTCTTATAAGCCTGAAAGTGAACTTGGCACATTATGTGAAGAAGTAGCAGGTTGCTACTCTCTCTGTGATCACAGAAAAATAAATTACATTGACTGGATTTTAAGAAGCTCTTCTTTTCCTTTCTGAAGAGTAAGTATTTTTCATACAGTTGAGTCAGTTAAAAAAAGAGAATGATTTTGCTATTTTAAAATAAACTTCTCTACACGAAAACAAAAAAATAACATTAATGCCTTTACTCTTTTTCATTTAAGGTCTGATTTGAGGTGCACTGCAGTAAATAGAACAGAACGTTAGCAGGCTTTGATAAAGTTTTCAATCTATTTTTATTGCAGTGACGATTAGGAAGATGTAAATATGATAAAGGTACTCTTGGTTTTGCAGGATCTGAACAGTCCAAAAGCAGAAATGATTTGGCAACTAGCATCTTATTGGTAAGAAAAAAATCAGTTGTTGTTATTATATCATACTTATATCTCAGTGAAGCTTAATAATGACATCACCATGGCTAGGCTTCGCGAACGAAGATTTGAGAATAATGACATAATACTGTGTTATAAGAAAGTAGCATTGTTTATCCATAAAGTACACTAACAATGTGGGGTTGGTTGATTTGTTTGTCTGTTTTTCTTGCTATTAATTTTTGCACAACCCAAAGGTCTCAGCCTGGTCAAGAATGATGTCAGAGGAAGTTGATCCCATTCCCAGTTTCCCAGACCAATTTCTAATAAACATCCCAAGCCACTGAAGCACAATCACTTGTATGTCACGTGTTACATGCAAATTCCCATGTGAGACTCCTCACAGGAAACTTGGAAACAATCAGAAAAGGAGATTTTAAAGTTATGGACCTGACATTTTCCTTTTTGTTACATCTGTTTGAGTCAATAATAAACATTTAGCACACCCTCTGAGTCTGGATAGAGTGGTCTGGTCTGCAGCCAAGCTTACAGTGGAGGGTCTTTGGCCACGTGTGGGGTGCATGATGAATGGCCAGGTCATTGGCTTCTTTCCTTCTTCTGTGTTTCAGGTCACCCCTGGTTACACCCCTGGTTTTTGGTCTGCTTCTGCAGCCACCACTCACACAGCTTTCCATCATCACACAGCCAAACATTGTCCTGTTGATGGCTGATGACCTCGGCATAGGGGATGTAGGTTGCTATGGGAATGATACTATCAGGTAAGGAAACTGAGCGTAAGGTGAACAGAGCTGGTGTGATATTTAATGTAAACCTGAAATCTTCTGCCCAGGATTACCTCATAGTCTAGAGTGCAATTCCAGGGACAGCTCTGCTATGTGGAGTTGCTTTACTGTGGGAATATGCCAATTGTTCTTGTGCATCCCTTAATTGCCTGACACTGAGAAAGAGCTATACCTAAAGATAGAAATGTTGTCCCCCCTTTCAACATATTATTACCTCACTTTAACTTTATTTTGTCATTATGTTTCCCAGTCTCACATCAAAGTAGAGTTAAATCACTGCAGTGAACTATGTTACTAGGAAATACTTCTCTTTTCAATCTCAGGGACATAGAATTTGCCTTTTCTTTCAAAATTTTGCCACAGTATTGCCTTCTGGCTTCCTACCAGCTTGTCACTTTTTTGAACAAAACCAAATTTGCCCTGGTCACTCCCCTCACCCAGCAAATTTCTCAGAATCTTACTCCGATGGGCTTCAATTGGCAAGTTTCTAATAGGCAGCTGGTGAATGTAGGTAGCTGATGGGGCTCTGCAATACTGGGCCTCCATACCATCACCTCATGGCATGGATTTTCTTTTCAAAAGCAGGGGTCCATTGGGGATGTACTAGCAGAGTGACTAAGTATTGTATTCTGAAATGTGAGATATTCTCTTGTCTATAACTAGTGTGCTAGGCAAGCCTGGTTTTGCAGGTTACCAGTTGCCTATGAAATACCCTTCTCTCACCTACACTTAATTCATGTTGCCACAAGAGATTGCCACTACAGTGTGAAAACATACAGGATTTCTTTCTATTTTTCTCCTTTTCCCTTCATTTCAAACACCAGGAGAAGTATTTTTTTTTGCTTCCTCTTCTGTACTGCAAGTCATATAGCATCTTGTGTAGTCAAGCACTGTCACTCTGTGGCAACTAAATTACCATTACACGGTACATTCTGGAGGGATGAAAGGTCTATGCATGTTTCATGAAAGTTACAGAGCTTGAGGCAGAGAGAAAAAGCAAAGGTCCAGCACAGAGACAGCTCTCCCATACACGTGGGATTGATTATCTGTTATTCCAGCCTCAACTCTGGGTAAGAAAAATATAATTTAAAAATATTTTGGAGAAGAAAAGGCTCCAGGGAGACCTTATAGCAGCCATCCAGTACCTCGAGTGGGCCCATAATAAGGCCGGAGAGGAACTTTTTATGAGGAAATGCAGTGACAGGACAAGGGGGAATGGCTTTAAACTGAAAGAAGGTAGCTTTAGATTAGACATTAGATAGAAATTCTTTACTGTGAGAGAGGTGAGGCACTGAAACATGTTGCCCAGAGAAGCTCTTGATCCCTGGAAGTGTTCAAGACCAGGTTGGATGGGGTTCTGAGCACCATGATCTAATGGAGGGTGTCTCTGCCCACGGCAGAAGGCTTGGAACTTGATTATCATTAACGTCCCTTCCAACCATTCTATAGTTCTATGATTTCTGCAAGACTCTTCACAGGACATAGGAAATAAGAAGGAATGGTTGACTTGAAATTAATCCAGATACTGAGTGTTAATGCAAAAAGAAAAAAAAAATTATTTCCCCATCACTTGAGAAAGTTAAAATAAATTTGAAAAAATTATGTCCTGACCATCTTCAAATAGAAGAAACTTCCCAAACTAAAGATAAGTATGTAATTCTTTATTCCCTTGAAAAAGTCTCTGAATGATATCTGATGGTGCTGGTTGCATTTTTAGGACCCCAAACATTGATCGCCTGGCAAAGGAAGGAGTGAAGCTGACCCAACACATCGCTGCGGCTCCACTTTGCACCCCCAGCAGAGCAGCTTTCCTCACTGGCAGATACCCCCTCCGATCAGGTTTGCCTTGCAAAGCCAAGCAGCCTTTAAACATTGCTTTATTACTGCAGAGAACAATGTCATACAGTGGGCACAAAAAAAAAGAGGGTGTGCAAATAGAAGGGGTGCCACAGATGCATCATCCCTCACAGAGACCCACAGGACACTAGCTAGGCCTAGAACCTTTGAGATGGCATCTATATTTATGGAATACATAAATACATTCCCCCCCTGACTGCAGGGGGAAGCAGAGCAGAGAAAAAACAGCTCTGCAGAGTATCTTGGTCCCCCCAGTTCACAATTTTGGTTGCCTTTTGGTGCTCTATTGTATAGACTGCAGCCAGAACTGAGTAATAGCAAATTGTTACATTCAAAGAAGTCATTACAAAAAACATGAATAATAATAATAATAACACATTTCTAAAGCATCAGTTATATTAATTTCTGTCATGAGTGACTCCTCATCATCTGTCAGAAGCAGCTCAGCCCTGCAGGGAGCAGAGTAGATCTGTGCAAATGTGTGTCCATTCCCTCCAGTCGAGGTGCAGAATGAGTCACGTATGGGAAAGCTTCTTTACGTACTTGTCAGAATTAATCCATCCCATGAAATAACAGTTTGACAGCTATATTATTTTTCCCACTTGTGTTTTTGAGGAAGAAATACAATCCTGTCAAACTGCATCCCTGAGATGAAGAGGTATGAAAAACAAACAGCTCTACATGTTTCTAACAGCAACCCTCAAACGCTTGTTCTATTGCAAATTATCTTCAGAACCTTCATTCCTGAGGCATTTTGAAGCTGATATGTCATCCTACATTTATCACGACAGCTCCCACTGAGACTGGTAGCTTGAAAATGCACGTGGGCTTGTACAAACTCTCTCCTACTGTAACAGGACCAGAGTTGTTCAATGCTGCCAGGAGTGACTGAACTTCACATAACGCTGTATGACAGGGTTATGCCAGTATAAATTGCTAAATAATGGAGTGTAAACCTGCAGGTGAAGAGAATACTGTAGACTATGTGGGTCTCAGAGATGGGATACCAGCCATGACACTGTGCAGGGAAATCTTAAGTTCTCAGGTAGCCTTATGTGAGCTGGAGTTTGAGGCTAACAGAGGGCTTAAGTCTCCTTATGCTCTTCCCAGCCCTCACAGTCACAGTAAGCAAGTGCATCTCATACAGCCTGGATGGCACTGTAACCTATAAAAGCTTCTATACAACTCTGTCATTCCTAATGAAATGAAATTAAATAAAATGAAATGAAATTAAATGTCTCAGTATGAGGTAAAAAGAAGAATGGATACCATAGAGAGGCTTAACTCTTTTTTTAACCTTGTCCAGAGTCCTAGATTCATGTTTCCAAACAGCATTAATATGAACACTAAACACTATCATTTCAATGAAATCAGGAAACCAATTATGTTGGCTAAAAGTATTCTGCCCCTTATACTTACTCAGATTGTTTTATTTTCAGGGATGGATGCTATAAACAATTACCGTGTTATTTTTTGGAATGCCGGCTCAGGAGGGCTTCCTCCAAATGAAACCACTTTTGCCAAAATACTGCAGCAGCAAGGCTACAGCACAGGACTAATAGGTATGGAGACACTCCCAAAAATGTTCTAGAATGTGTTTCACCTACACATCTCACTCAAACCAGTTGTTTTAGTTAGTAACTGCTAATATGTCAGTTGGAATATTTTTATTTCCCAATTGAAGAATATTACGTAAGAGGAAATCCTGACCAAATAGTACCTTTCTTCAAAGAAGAAGCATCTGATAAAGAGGAAAAATTTGGCTGGTTGTTAAAATATATAATAGAAAATGTTTTAATAATTCCTGAATATTATTGTACCAGACACAAGATGCCTATTTGATGCTATTTCATAAAAAAAGGCAAAAATATGAGTCCCATTTAAATATGCATGATGATTTTTTACCCAGTTCAGAGTAGATTCACAACAAAAGTGAACAGCTGCTACTTAAAACCGTAGAGGCAATGTATAATACCACAGGATTTGCCCTTTCAAAACCAGAAACAAAGCAAATTTTTTTTCTTTAATACAGCATGACACTAAGTTCACCAAGATTTCAGTACAGCCTGTAAAACATTGCCTTCTTTAGCACTGACATGAATTTTGTTTATACATTATAGCTCTATCTTTTTAATAATTTAAACATTTAGTCATGATCTAGTTTCAAATAATTATTTATCTTAGATATGCCACATTATTCCACAGTCTGATAAAGCACAAACATTCCTGAGTGGAATTGTCAGCTAATTGTCCTACTTCATCTGAGCATCTAAAATGTCAAAACCCAAAATCTACATCTGACATTTAAAAATATTGGCTGTACAAACCAACTGAATGTATTAATAAAAGTTCCTGTAGAAATAGATTTGTATTCATTCAACAGAATAGATCTAAACCACACAAGACAAAACTAAAAGAAGCCTTCCATACATTTTAAATTCTACATTACAAAAGCTCCATCTCCTGTTAGTTTTGCAGCAATATTATTTTACTTGTTTTAATCAGCTCGTAAAATACCCTGTGCATGCTTCAGCTTGGTTTCAGCATGTAATCATTAACAAAACCATCAGATTTCTCTCCACTCTCCCAAGGGAATTGTCCTGCAGGGAGACTCTGCTGGGAGACTCTGCTGTATACTTCCCAGAAGCAAAATGGACTGGCATTTTTCCCGTGGGCATCTCAGCTAAAATCACACTACGGACACCACAAGCATCACTTAGTTTAACTGGATTGACAGATCCTGATTAATTGCTCCATAGGGGCTGATGAAAAGCATCAGCTGGAAGTGACACACAAAACCCACAAAACTTTTACATTCAAGTCATGAAGCAAAAAATCTTAACACAACATCTATGCATGTCACCACAGCTGAATGAGCACTAAGTAGTCTCACCTGAATGGTTTGTGATTGTTTTGCCCTGAGCACAACCAGTCTAACTGCAAATTAAATCCTATTAATAATCTGCAGCTTGAGGTAATAATGAGACTTTTTGTTGGGAAATGCTTTGAAGATATTTGTAGTCAGAAAGCCAATGTTGCATATCGTATGCCCTCAGAGATTAATTTATCTTAATTATACACTTAGTTTATCTTCAGGAGATTTGAGTCTTTTCTAGCATGTCAGAAGTCTTTATCAACCTTGGCTGGAGATTTAGGTGTTGAAGTGCATCTGGATTCCAGGGATACTTTAGCTGCACCTGTACTTATGACCAATGCATCTATGTATTGATTACAAACCTGTTTCATTCTATAGCTGGCTCTAAATATCTCAAGAGGTAAACTGAGTAAAGATTTTAGCTGAAAGCAATTCATCCACCTACAATAGAACTTCCATTCTTTCTTTATATTTATATCTAAAAAGCAGCATTTTTTTCCCTCCTCTGAAGCAGTTTTTTCTGCTCCTATTGTAATACACAGCAATTCTATTGAAACCTGCTTAGGGTTGGCTGCTAGTATATGTATTGGTAATATCCTAAACAAATCCTCTTGTAAGTGTACAATTGGTTCAATGATATGTAAGTGTACTTTTCTAAGTGTACAATTCCTGGCTCCACAACAAGAACTAGTTGCAAATTAATTTTCAAGTAAAATTCTAGATGTTCATTCTGATCCATAGATCTAGTACCTAAGATCTACTTTACAACACAGATCATAAAATACAGTTAAACTACATCCCTGTGATGAGAGGTAGATTTTGTTCATTTGATTCAGATATTCACAAATTTCAGTATTTGAGCCAAATGAGTCTGCTGGCAATGTCCCCATGTAAGTGCTAACCAGTCTGAATAGTCCGAAGGGGAAGAAAAAGCATAGTTTTGATGTGCCATTCATCATATTAGTTTGTATGTTCATACTAAAGAAAAAATTGCACTGGAAAAGGTCAAGAGATGTTCCTTCTGATATATGAAGACTTCAGTATTTAAAAGGAGGAGGCTTTAATTTTTTTCAATTTGACTAAATACAAATAAATGGCAAAAATATTTATAAAACTAAGTCTTTTATTCTTGTTCAGTATATGGAGATCAGCAAAGTTACTTCCATATGTACAGCTTCACGAGAAATCCTAACCTCCTGAGCTCCAGTTTTTCTGGATCTAGTGGTTTATCTGGCAAACAGACTGCTGAGCTGCCAGTTATTTGACTACTCTCCATAGCCTCCCTTATCAGTCTGGCACCAACTGGTGTTGCCACAGTCAAAATTTTTCAGAAACAAGTGTGCATAGCACCTTGAAGGTAAAGAGACAAGAGAACAGAGTTATTTTGCCCTGTGTTTAAAAAAGGACAGCTTCCTCTGATAGGTCTCCAGAAAGGTGGTACATTTTTTGCTCAGTTCTGAATTTTTCTCAATTTCTAGTTCCCTTTATAATCAGGATTTTTTATATTTGATAAAAGCTTAAGGGCATGAATATGTGTGCAGAGCACCAATAACTTTGTTGGTAGAGGTTTGGTTTAATCAAACATATTATATCACTACATACTCAGTCTATTTCTGTGCAGGGTGAAGAAGTCATCACCAACAGAATGAAACCAACTATTTTCTGCGAAATATTTTGTACAAGGAAAACATACCCAATTTTTAAAATATTTTCTCCTTACAGTTTAATCTGTATTTTCAGGGAAGTGGCATCAAGGTGTTAACTGTGAATCCCGCAATGACCATTGCCATCACCCTTTAAATCACGGATTTGACTATTTTTATGGGATGCCTTTTACACTAATAAGTGACTGTCAGCCAACGGAAGCACCAGAGATGGACAGAGCCTTTAGAAGGAAACTCTGGCTTTCTACTCAAATGATTGGCCTCATCACACTCACTGCTGCCCTGGGAAGACTGACCGGCTTGATTTCAGTCCGCTGGAAAACACTGACCTGCCTTGCTGGGTTTAGTCTCCTGTTCTTTGTATCCTGGTTCTCAAGTTATGGGTTTGTTCGATACTGGAACTGCATTATGATGAGAAACCATGAAGTTACTGAGCAGCCAATGGTGACAGACAGAACTACGTCCCTTATCTTGAGAGAGTCCATTTCATTTATTGAAAGGTAAAGTGGCTTTCCTTTGATCACAAATTTTCTTCCACATCTTGCAACTTTCAAGCAGCACTTTGCCATGTGAGTGTTTTATAATTTTTATAATATTATATAAGTTTATAAGTATTATTATGCCTATTCATTTTAAATATTACCAATAAGTATCATTAAACAAAAAAATTAGCTGCTGCTTAAGCATGTCCCGTATTCCTCACTTCACTAAAGCTGATAACATTTCTAAATTTCCATGTGTTGGACTGAATATTTCTGGGCTACATTGGGGAAATACTTACATCTATCAATGAGACCAACACTGTGGCTTTAAGGAATAGCACCTAATGTCAGAAATGCATGTGTGGGCCAGGAAAGGAAAAGCAAAGCTGTGGTGTAGCCTTATCATACAGTCTGATCCATGGGCAGCAGCTGGCAGGAGATGAACCTGCTGCCTTCACTTCAGTAGCAAAGTGGTGGTTTGCAATAGCAGAAAGCAGAGCTTCAATCCAGAAGTTTTCTATCTATGACTCAGAGGAAAAAAGAGGGTCATTTTATACAGGCCAAACATAATTTGATCAGACAAATCCTAATCATTGGGTATCTTACAAACTGTGACATCTCTGAAGAGATTGTTGAAATATATATACACAAATAATACCACTTTTCATTACAACTGACCTCTGTATGCACTGAGAACCTTCCTCCCTAATAACAAAATGTTGATTTCTGTTCCTTAGAAATAAGCACAAGCCATTCCTCCTCTTTCTTTCCTTTTTACATTCCCACACCCCTCTCCTCACCACAGAGAAGTTTCTTCGGAGGAGCAGACATGGTTTATATGGTGACAATGTAGAGGAGATGGACTGGATGGTGGGTAAGTCACCACAGCAAATAAAAATGTCTCAAACTATCTAATACCTAGGTCTAGTTACATAATAAAACACAGTTCTTATTAAAATAACAAGGAAGATAATTAAAAACAAGTAGGAAAAAGTTCTAAGCTTTTTATGAACATCTGTCAATTTGTATGAGCACTCCTGGCTTATAGCATTGGCTTTTTACTTTCTCCAGTCTTGGACAAAATGAGTCTTTCTGTTCATTCATGTTTTTTTGGTCAAGTGTTTACCAGTTTTAACCATGTCCCCTTAGCTCCTGTCAAGGAGCTCTCCTGATCTTCTTGTTAAATATTAAGAATTATTTAGTTTTCTGTGATTTATAGAGACAGGATAATTTCAGCCTCTTATAGTCATTTCTAAGTAGGTGATCAGAACGTGATAAAACTGATAAACAAATTAATTCCAGATATAAACCAGCAGGCTATTTATCTCTGACTGCTACATTAAGCAGAGTACTGAATTTTTTTCAACCCCATTCATAAATCCGGAAGTGTTCATAAATTTTAATTGGTATGTCCCACATCCCCCCAAATTAGATTCATGTTATTTTTCGCCTGTTATTTTGAAGGGAAAGAGGAATTATTTATCATTCAGTCATGATGGAGGAAAAGGACCCATATTTGCAAAAGGGATAAGAGTTAGGTACAGTTCAGGAAGGATATTGAGGTGCTGGAGCAGGTCCAGAGAAGAGCAACAAGGCTGGTGAAGGGACTTGAGCACAAATGCTATGAGGAGAGGCTGAGGGAGCTGGGGTTGTTTATCCTGGAGAAGAGGAGGCTCAGGGGAGACCTCATCATTCTCTACAACTCCCTGAGAGGAGGCTGTAGCGAGGTGGGGGTTGATCTCTTCTCCCAGGCAACCAGCAGTAGGACAAGAGGAAGTAGTCTTAAGCTCTGCCAGAGGAGGTTTAGGATGGATATCAGGAAGAAATTCTTTACAAAGAGGGTAATCAGGCATTGGAATGGGCTCCACAGGGAAGTGGTGGATTCTCCATCCCTGGAGATTTTTAAGATGAGACTGAATGCGGCACTGAGTGCCATGGTGTAGTAAAAATGGTGGTAGTGGATCGAGGACTGGACTTGATGATCTCAGAGGCCCTTTCCAACCCAGCTGATTCTATGATTCTATGATTCCATAATTAAGATTTTTGAGGGGACAAAAGGAAAAGAATATTCTACATAATGTATTTAATAAACAGTTAGCTCTTCCTGTTATGAATTATGAACAGCTGCCAAAACTTATTTTGCCTGGAATCTTTGCAGGAAATAGAAAAAGAAAATCCACACCTTTAGAAACACAGAAATAAGAAGATGTCTAAAACGATATTATTTACTTGCTACTTTTGAGCAGTATCTCCAGAGACATTTCAGACTACTGCATTATTAATTGCATGGGCACTGCAAAGAATCCATTTTATTATTCTTTCAAAAGTCCATAACAATTCTTACTAAGACATTTCATCTTACTGGGTCAAGGCTTGTAGTGAGACTTTTCAGCTTATGGATCATTGATTTGGTCGACTGTAGTAGCTTCAGCCTGACAGGTCAAAGTCAATGTATCATGCCTCTTTATATCTACCTCTAGGGAAAAATAATAATAAAAATTCCAACAAAGCACCACTGTGCCCAAGAACTGATTTTATCTGCTTGTGTCCTTCAAGTATTTAAGCCATATTTCATCATGGATTTTTTTATCTTAGTTCATTAGGATATGGTTCCCCATTAAAATGTTTTACAAAAGGAAAAGTCAAATACAGCATTTACAGTGCCATTGTATGTACTTGCATTGGTCAATACAAGGACAGTGATCTATTTACAGAGACAAAGATAAACAACTATTTTGCCTTAAAAATAATAGATTCAAGCCTCTACTTACTTAAAGTCACACCAATTTTCTTGTGTATTCTATTAATTACTCATGTAAGTCATATAAATGACCTTAGGAATTACCTGGATAAATTACTTAATAGTCAAGAACTGCATTTCCACTCTCCACTTATAGACATACTTGGTATTCCCAATAGCCAAATATGACAGTAATAAAGCCAATCTTATGGGATCATACCCACATAGACCCTTTCAGTGCTATACCAGGGCAGTTACCTAATGCAGTTAGCAGCTATAAAACCTTTATGTAGGCTTCTCTTCCCTCCCTCAGGATGTCACAAATTATTGGGTGCAAAACATGATTTTTGAAAGAACCTCTGATCCCTTCTGCCAGCCAAGTCTGGCCAACAGGGAGTCATCCTTGCAGAGTATAGACTTGCTCCTCAATCCCACAAATATCAGGACAGTTTTCATCTCCGTTAAACATTTTACAAATGAACTGGCCTAGAAAACACGCATGCATACCCATTATATATTTGACCTCTATGCACAAAGATGTATATAATTGCATCTTCTCTGGATTACAGTGCTTTGTATTTAAGAAATGATGCCTGTATTTCTTTCCAAATTCCCTGCCTATACAAGATCATTTCTCAATACCAGGATGTATTTTTAAAAAAATTAAGCAGCATCATAAATCATTCTGCAAACACCCCAGCTCTATTCATAGCCATACATATGTTGCCAGTAATACAGATAAATATAGAGTCATAGAAATACACACACAGACTTTGAGAAAATATGCCTCTAGACAGAAACATATTGTGCATATGCAAATAACTGTCTGGCACTGAAGCTTTGCCCTTTAGCATTCACTTAACTGTATTTCTTTCCTATGTCTTCTCCCTCCCATTTTTCCATCTGTTTATTTTTTTCAAACCTTCACTTAAGAATATGGCACAGCTTCTCAAAAATCAAGAAATACGGTCCTGCAAATACTGCCAGGTACAGCAAACAATATTGCTTGTGGGAAATGAAAAAAGATATGGAGGACAATACATTCAAATTTTCCAACAAATGTTACAGGAAATGGGTTTTATCCACTCTGTCCCAATAATGTTCATTCCTGGTTAAATTTCATGTCTGGCTGCTATATTTTAAAGAAGCTGTATAATCCAGGCCTTGTGATCAGCTTCCTTAATTTCTTTCCCTAAATGACAGGCCTGGCAAAGGCAGGCTGGCTTCTCAGATGTCTGGATTACACTGTAGCTATGGAAACAGGTGTTAAAGTGCTATGAATTTCAAGTTACACTGATATTCTGCACATCACGTTCTGTACTGGTGACAGGTTATTTTACATGCTGACCAGCATCAGTCTTACTGATTTATAGGAAACCATCAGGTAAGAGAGTCTCCATGATGAACTTGGGAGTTTTCCCCAGGTTTTACACTCAGCATGTTCCCGTGCACAGGCTAAGACACACAGGTGAATGACCAGTACCTGCTACTACACCCTTTGCAAAGTCTTCAGCACAAGAGTTGCAGACGCCTGAAGTTGAAGTGTATTGATTTTTCCAGTATAACAAGTATTTACCATTTTCTTCTCTTTGTCAGAGAAACCAGCTTGTAGTCCATGCTCACAAGGAGAGCTAACTCAGAGCTGAAGCCCTGCAGTAGTTTCGCTGGGTCTTCATGAACCTATAGAAAAAAACCCAAAGCTAGGATGGGGGGAGGGGAACATAAACAAATAAATGCCTTTTGCTTCAGTACAAAATTGTCTGTGCAGTGATAGCTCTCCCTGCCTCCTGCCATGACTTCTATAGAAGCTGAAGCATCATGACGAATCAGGCAGGAGACTACCACCACCTTCCATTGCCCTGCAGAGAATTCAACTCAAAAAAGCAACATATTACACTACTACCTTTCTTCATCACAAATGGTGAAATCAGAAAATAGTTTCTGTGCTATTTTGCACATATGAATAGCTACAGAATCAGAATGTTTCAAGGAAACATTCCTGGTCTTCCCCAGGCTTGATCTTACTGTCTTTTATTTTGATACACCCACATTACCTTCTACCTCACAATCCTGATGTTTTGCTGAGAGATTTATGCTGTTCGTGTGTATAGACATTCCCAAAGCATCTCAACATCTACTTCCTCCTTTGCACCATGCAGTCAGTCCAGTTGCTGAACCTGCCTCTACTATTAATAGGGCATTTTTTAATTTCCTGGTATTTGTTATCTTTTTGTTATCTCTTATTCATAGATGATGAAGTTAGATTTGCTGTCAGACTGCATTTTTCTTCTTCAAAGTTTTGGAAACTGAATAGCTTTTCTTTCTGGAAGGAACTGGAAAGCCTCTTAAACTAAGATTATATTGAAAATGTACAGTATATTTGGCATAGAAAGTGATTTTGTCAAAGTTCAGTCTTAGATTAAGCACATTAGAAATAACATGTAAACTACATTAGCAATGATTATGTAAGCTGCGGTCTGAAATCTCTTATCCATATTCTGTGAAGCTGTGAACGGCCATACTTCTTCATAGCAGTTTTGACTTCACACTGCTTTTGTGCAACACACCCCTGAACGTCTCAGTTCTTTGTTTTACATAAACATATATGAAACAGCATAGGGGTAGGTGTTTTGTGAGGTGATTGCTTCCTCATGGAGAATTGAAATAGGGCCAAAGACTTTCGTAAAAGACTTCTATTTCATTCTATTAAATGAAAACATTTTCAGGCATTAGAGGGTTTGAAATTATTTCTGAATAGAGTAAAAGATCTCTACACACTAATGGAGAACTTCAGAGTTATTCAGTTCTCTGAACAAAAAATTCTATAAATGAAAAGAAGAAAGGATTATTTTCAAGATTTTTAAATACATGCAAAGGGAAGTCAAAGTTAAGGTGAGGATAGCCATCCTATATCTCCCTCTAGTTTCAAGAAGGATAAAGTATCAGGTAAAAACAGAATGAGAAGAAAGGAACTTGGTCCCTCTTGCTTGTGCAGGCAACATGATTCAAGCAAATTACAGGCATAATTATTGAAATTCAACACTGTTTATGTTCACATTTGCATGACTAAATGAAAGATGTTTGAAGGCCTTTCTTGTTTTGCCTGCCTTTCAAACCCACTCTGGTTTCACACCATCTGAGGCATCCACTTTAGTACAACATAAATAGCATTCAAGCCATACTTACTGCACTAACTAAAACTGAACTACTGAAACACAAAAGTTTTCAATAGTCACAACCTTGTCTGGTGACACCTTTGAACTCTGTAGGCTAATAATACTGCTTTTTTTCAACTATTCAGATTTTAAAAAGCATTACTCACTTGACACAGCAGGGTCTGCTTTGACTGATCACAGCAGGAACAAGCATTTAAAGGCCAGTTCAGTTTTCAGATTCTTTTCCTGATCCAAGGCCTTAAAAGGCGATGTTTCAAAGGATTTCTGTGTTCAGACAAAGGATCTTAGATCCACTGCATCTATGGCAACTAAGTCTCAAAAAGCACTCATCTGTTTCAGCATAATTCATACAGATGGCACTTTTTGCACTATTATATCAAATCAAGTCCTTCCCTAAGGAAAACCTGTTACATCCAGTCAAAATAACTACACCACACAACACATCGTTTGCTCCAATAATTCCCCATTAATCAGCCTCCATTGGTTTTACGTGCAGGTCCCAGAGGTTAATGAATGGATCATTAAATCTACTGTGCAATCAGTCCTTCAGACCATGCCCATTTTTTGCCACATCACTTGTTTAAGCAAGCATTTTACTTAATGGCAAAGGCAGAAATTAAAAGCTCAGAAGCAGATGATGGCAAAAGAGATCTGTGGGGGGTTTTTTTGCTTCTTTTTTTTTTAAATATTCTCTACAGGTATTTGGCGAAAGATGCGGAGAGTGAAAAAGAAAAAAAGTCAGAGGAGAATGATTTGAAAGCTAAGTATTATAAACAGGTTTAACTAAAAAATAAAAAACAACAAACAAAACACACAAAAAATGAACCCACAGAGTTATTTGATCTCCCTCAAACACTCACACCCATTCCCTGTAGGAAACTAGAGATGCCTGTCTGGGATGTGAGAGATGTAACACACACACGAGGTGTTAAGTACCACTGACTCCTGCACAGAAAATGTCATCGTTCCCATGTCCCAGTTGGTATCTTTAAATAGCTCACATTACTTATGGTGTACATAGTGTTAATGTCCTTCAGTTGCTCTATTTTCAAGGATGGAAAAGCGGTTGCTAAGCATTTCTAAATGACAGCCCCAGGGTTCATTAAAAATATGGCAAACATTTGCTAAGCTCATTAAGTGCAATTTTTGTGCATGTGTGTATCAGATTCCTCCTCTGCATGTTATGCGTGACCAAACATCTATTAACCCTAATCCCATTGATGAGTCTGATACATTCAAACCAGCAATTAGACAAAACAAAAGGGATATTTATGGAGAGACTCGTAAGTGGGCTTTCATATTGGTCTAAGCTGTTGCAAAATGACAGTTTAATTCCCTTCTGTTAATCCCCACCTACTAGAGTACTCCCTTTGTTTGATTATAGGTTGTCAGATTTAGAGATTCTGATTGAACCAAAATTTGAAGTAAACCAGAAATACACAATAATTACACTTACTAGGCACTGCTGCCTACTGTACAAGCCAAGTAAATGCAACAAACATTTAAATAAAATTCAAAGAAAAAAGGATTTCAGGAATCAGCTACTAACAAAAATAAATGTATAGATTTCCTCCATTTAAATAAAGGGGGAAAAATAATTTCTGTTTTCGGTAGATGAGCATGTTTTGATAAGATTGCCTGCTCTAAACAGAATTTTTCTAGGACCAACAGCATTTCTCCACAGCCACAGGGGAGGCATCTCACCCTTCTTAAATGGAATGGCCTTTCTAGCACACAGGCATGCCCTTCTCACACACCTTTTCCACCACTGTGAGGCACAAATATTATTATGAACTCTGCAAAATATTTGCAGTATAGATTTTCAGGCAGAGAGTCCTGTATGGAAAAGCCCAGAAATATTTCTTAACAAAATATCTGCCTGTTTATTAAGTAGTGCTTACGACACTAAGTTGTTAGTAACTACAGACTCGTCAGTAACATTTAATAGTGCAGGTTTAGGTGCTCCGTAAAGCACAAACTGGGCTGCTGTGAGTTAGTAAGGAGGAAACATAATTTATGCTGTGACCAACTAATATTATGAAATTTCCACAGCACAGTGACAGTGTTTTGCAAGTGAAAACTTCTGAGATTTACACAGAATAAATCAAACTAACAAACAACTCAAAGAAGACTCATTCAGTAGCTTTTTCTCAAACTTTTTCTCAAGAAAAATTTCCTTTCTGCTGAGGTTTTTTTTTTTAAGTCAAAAATATTATGGCTGAATTTAATGCCTACAAAAAGAAAGATCATTTATGATGTGAAGTCACTTTCAGATAATTTTCTCTGGTTCTCCAGGAATCCCACTTTGTACTAATCAAAGGCTTCTAAAAAGTGATCATACAGACAAGCTTCAGAAGAAATATTCAACTCAGCAAAGATTTTTAATTAATTATTCTAAGTCTTATTAAACCAGGAGAAAACCAGCTCCTCATTTCAGAAGAACTATAATAATTATCTAAAGAGAAAATATTTGTGGTATGTGTATAAATACAGAGATGCCGTCACTTACTTTAAATTGTATTTTTAAATAACCATTTTTTTCTCAAAATCTTCACTGAAAAGAAAAATGCTCTAGGATATGCTTCTTCCTTAAGATTTAATGCTATGAAGTGTTATAAAGCCTTTCAGCCTACTGGTATGTGCTACTGACCTAAATCCTCTGTTTAGTTATTCAAGAGATGTCTAACAGATACACATTACCTGAAATTTCTGTTACCCACTCTATAGTGTCATATCCATAGATTTATCCCCACTATGATGGTGATATTTCTATGATTCCAGCAAATCACCTGTACAGGGACACCTTCCACATAAGTTATCAGCTTCTCTTTCCCTCAATATAAACAGTATATCACAACTCCATCAGCATATGTTCAGTAAATATGACAAAACTTTAGTAAATAACAAAGGTAGTGGAAAGGTCTGCAGTGCAGAGGGACTCTCTGTGCTGAAGTGTGTATGCTTGGATATATTTCAGCTTTAAAAAAATTCTAGCTTCAGATTGACCCACTGCATAACTCAACAGGAAGGAAAACAAATCATCATGGATTTTTTAATAACCTAAAACGAATAAGATGCAGTGAGCATTAATGCTCTAACACTTACTGCATTAGAAAGTAGCTGTGGCAAAAGAACATGTGTGCATTTATAGAGACTTAAGATGAAACTCTGATAAGTAAACAGATCATTAAAACCAAAAGAAGCAAACCTTTAAATCTTAGACTTTTTAAAATACAAAATTGTATTTTTCCCTTAATTATGAATTTTTTATTAGTAATTTTTTCACTGTTCCTTGCCTAAGAGTTTAAAAAACACATTGTACATTTTACAGGATGGAGAACAAACCTGAAGATATTTGGATCTGAAGACGATGGAGCTCATTCAATTTTCTGTTCTCGCAATGGTGTGTGCTACTGTTTCAAATCCACTACTCAGATCATTTTTTATTTTGACATTACTCCCAGCATGGAAGAGAGTCCTACCACTCCTGAGAAAAAGAGGTGCCAAGGGTAATAAAGATCTTGAAGGCCATGAAATTAACTTTCCCAATACTTCTAGTTTAATTCTTCTAGAGTTTTAAACCAAAACTGAAACAAGAAACTTCACTGTGGATGCTTCACT